>CM065469.1:29900823-30231681 GCA_032872505.1 Leptopilina syphax
TAGTTCTTTTCAGACGTGAAAAAATATCCCATTACTGTTCGTCTTTATAAAATACAGCTGCCTGAAAACTCGAGAGTGTTTCCATACTCTTTTTTATTCGAGACGGTTTTTTTTTCAAAAAAAAAAAAAAAAACTTTCAAATCACTTTCAACAAAAGTTGTTAATACAATAGTATATAGTTCTGTTTTAGGATCGTTAAATTCAGATATTTTTTTTCTTCACACTCGGTTTTATTATTATTTGCATCATGTTCTATATAAAAGGGAAATTTAATTTTACGAACCTTTTATTTTATTTCTATTGTGTATTTTAATTTTTTTTATATATTTATTGATTTTATTGATTTTATTATTTTTATTTATTTATTTACGGGACTTGACTTTTTGTACAAAAATACTTTTAAAAACTAAGAATTGCAGTCTTTATTTTAATTTATTTTTATTTTATTGTCTACCTCAATAAATAAATTATTTTTATTTACTTTTATTATTTTTATATTAAATATTATTTTACTGTTTTATTGTTGTTTATTTTGGGAAACTAATTTAAATTGTGGAATTCGTATTTTTAGGAAAGAAAATTTTCTCTGAATGATTGATTTTTAACACTCGAGACGTTAATAGTTTCTATTCAGAATTTAGACTTGTCTGAAATGCAGACGTAGTCGTGTATTATTCGGAGACGAAATCTCTTGAGACACAATTTGACTTAAAAGTGAACTGGCGATGCTCTGAGGTTAAAATATTTTAACAATTGAAATCGATAGACTCTAATTATATTCTTTTGTTTATTCCGAACGAAATTTCCAATTCAAATTAAATTATTATTCAATACTAGTAAAAGAGATTTAAAATGGTCCACTTATTTTATTCTCCTTTTTTTTAAATAAACAGAAAAAAAATAGAAAAAAACATTCAAAAATTTCTCAATGTTCAATTAGAGGAACTATTTTTTCACTGAAAACTATTTTCAAAAATTATTCACCTCAATAAAAATGAAAAACGTAAATTAAACAATTTCAAACATTATAAATTTATAAATTAATTTTTAACCCCGGACACAATATATTATTGTAAGAAAATTTAAATTTAAAGAAAAAAATAATAAATTTTATTCACTTGAACGTTCAGAACTTTAGGGACATAAAAAATTTTTTTAAAACCAAAGAGAAAAAAAGTACTAAAAATTGAAAAAATTAGAAAAGTAAAAGTAAAATAAAAACAGAAAGAAAATAGAAAAAAGTAGAAAAATAAAAAAAAAACAAAAAAAAAAAATAGAAAAAAATAGAAATAATATAAAACCAAAAGGAAAATAGGAAAAACTAGAAAAATAATACAAAAGCAAAAAGAAAATAGGAAAAACTAGACAAATAATAAAAAATCAAAAAGAAAATAGAAAAAAGTAGAAAAGTAATACAAAAGCAAAAAAAAAAAAAAAACGGAAAAACTAGAGAAAAAATTGAAAAACTAGAAAAATAATACAACAAAAAAAAATAGAAAAAAACTAGAAAAATAATACAAAAGCAAAAAGAAAATAGGAAAAACTAGACAAATAATACAAAATCAAAAAGAAAATAGAAAAAAGTAGAAAAATAATACAAAAGCAAAAAAAAAAAAAATCGGAAAAACTAGAGAAAAATAGAAAAACTAGAAAAATAATACAAAATCAAAAAAAAAAAAAAAAATAGAAAAAACTAGAAAAATAATACAAAAGCAAAAAGAAAATAGGAAAAACTAGAAAAATAATACAAAATCAAAAAGAAAATAGAAAAAAGTAGAAAAATAATATAAAAGCAAAAAAAAAATCGGAAAATCTAGAGAAAAATAGAAAAATTACAAAAATAATACAAAATCAACAAAAAAAAATAGAAAAAACTAGAAAAATAATACAAAAGCAAAAAGAAAATAGGAAAAACTAGACAAATAAAAAAAAATCAAAAAGAAAATAGAAAAAAGTAGAAAAGTAATATAAAAGCAAAAAAAAATCGGAAAATCTAGAGAAAAATAGAAAAAATACAAAAATAATACAAAATCAACAAAAAAAAATAGAAAAAACTAGAAAAATAATACAAAAGCAAAAAGAAAATAGGAAAAACTAGAAAGATAATACAAAATCAAAAAGAAAATAGAAAAAAGTAGAAAAATAATACAAAAGCAAAAAGAAAATAGGAAAAACTAGAAAAATAATACAAAATCAAAAAGAAAATAGAAAAAAGTAGAAAAATAATATAAAAGCAAAAAAAAAATCGGAAAATCTAGAGAAAAATAGAAAAATTACAAAAATAATACAAAATCAACAAAAAAAAAATAGAAAAAACTAGAAAAATAATACAAAAGCAAAAAGAAAATAGGAAAAACTAGACAAATAAAAAAAAAATCAAAAAGAAAATAGAAAAAAGTAGAAAAGTAATATAAAAGCAAAAAAAATCGGAAAATCTAGAGAAAAATAGAAAAATTACAAAAATAATACAAAATCAACAAAAAAAAATAGAAAAAACTAGAAAAATAATACAAAAGCAAAAAGAAAATAGGAAAAACTAGACAAATAAAAAAAAATCAAAAAGAAAATAGAAAAAAGTAGAAAAGTAATACAAAAGCAAAAAATAAAAAAAACGGAAAAACTAGAGAAAAAATAGAAAAACTAGAAAAATAATACAAAATAAAAAAAATAGAAAAAACTAGAAAAATAATACAAAAGCAAAAAGAAAATAGGAAAAACTAAAAAAATAACACAAAAAAAGAAAGAAGAAAAAAAATAATAGAAAAAATAAAAAAATTAAGAGAAGCATAAAAATACTAAAAAAGATACAAAACTATTCGTAGGTTCATGACTCGATGGAAATTTCTTGTAATACAAGACCAAGTGATGAAATGTTTTAAAATTTCCCCCCTAATCTTGAATTCAGTAGAACATATTGCGTTTAGTCAGACAAAATTTAAAATTCGCCTTCTTTTGCTTCTATCATTCTTCTTTTTTTTCTATTCGACATTTATGCACTTGAATCCAATTTGGAAAACGGTAATTTTTTTCACAACCAAAAAGAGAGGAAAAAAAAATTATCAATACAATCTTTTGCGGTAATTTTCATCGCTGTGTGCTTAGTTTTTATTTATTATTCGCGGTTTTAATACAAAAACGATAAGGAAAAAAGAAAAACAATTTTCATACTTTGGTTCGTATAATATTTTCTTCTCTGTGAATTTCTCTATATTACATATTGCCCCTGAGGGAATTGATATTCTGCGAAACGGAATCCGCTTTATTTCACGAGTTTATATATTTTAGTGCAATATTTAGAAAAAAAAATTACAATTAAAAAGTGTACACTCTTTTTAATGATTGTAATTTTTTCTCTGACAAGAAAAGAGGAAAAGTTCTTTTATAATATATTTTTTTGTTTGTTTCGGAAATAATTTTTCTTCACAGAAATATTTATTTTTTTTTTAAAAAAGAAATAAATAAATGTGTTTCACACAAATTTATTTTGTTTATCATAAATAATTTTGTTTGTCACAAATAATTTGTTTCTCACTAGTATTAATTTCTTTTGGCACAAATATAAGTTTATTTCAAACAAATAAATTTTATTTGTCACAAATATTAATTTTCTTGACACAAATACTAATTTTGTTTGTCACAAATAATTGTATTAATTATGTTGTGCTTTTTTTCTCAATTGAATATTTTCTCAGTGTGTGTCATGCATAAAGTTTTAAAATAAATAATAATTAGAAAATAGAAAAAAATGTATTAGAGGAAATTAAAAATATTTTTTGCAATTAACTATACACACATATATACGGTTGAATTAGACGATTCGAAAGCTCAGCGAGCTTTTCTGGCGACCGCTATCCATCGCAATAAATAAACCTCTACTGATAAGCTGTCGGCTTTAATATTACTTTTTCCCCGTATATACCCGTTTGAATATGAGTATGTTTCCACTATACGTACACATGTCCGGATAGTTTGCATGACTGATGAACGGGGTCTCTCTAATGGATTATATATTATTGGCCTCGCAAGCTTTGAGATTTACGAACCAAACATCAGAATAGGTAAACTCTGTCGAGCATATATATATATATTTTGCTTTCGAAACATAAATTATGTTTACCTTGAAAATAAAAATCAGTCGATATTATTTCTGCAGTTAACTAATTGTGAATCTTAACTATCTCTCGAGTTTATTTTACGATTTGCTAATAAAAAATTTATTTAAAATTTTTAAATTTTTTTAATTTTAATTAATTAATTTAATTTTAATTTTAATTAATTAAATTAATTTTTAATTTCTACATAATTCTTGTAAACAATTCAAAAAAATTGAATCAACTTCTTTGAAACGATTGAATTATGTATTTTCTAAAATTAAAAAAAACTTTCGCAAGAATTAATTAATTAATTAATTAAATTATTTTTACTAATAATAAAACTTCGACTGTAATTCAATTATTTTCAATATTATTTTAATAAAATTTCCCAAAAAAATCAAACTATTTTAAAAAAAGATTAAATAGAATTCTTCTCAGGATTTCAATTTTTTTTAAATGCAACTTTAAATGAAATCCTCGAAAATGATTAAAATTTTTATTAAAATTCTTTGAAACAAATTATTTTTTTTTAATTTTGATAAAATTCTTTATAATCATTTTCAGAAATTGAGCCTCCCAATTCAAGAACTCGCCCGACGCTCGAATGAACACTCTAACGCCAGTCAAACGTTAAGAAAAGTCACAAAAATTAAAATTTGAAATTTTGATTTTTTAGAAGCACTACCTTGTAGGAAATTGAATAGCGCATCTTTTTTTCCTTTGAACTTTTTTCGTAGGATGAATATTGTCGAAAATAATGACGAAAAATGGTAAAATTTTGTTTTTCAAATTTCATTGCTTTTTAAAACATAAATCATCGTATCTTCGACAATTATTGTCGAATTGACTTCAAATTTGGTATGCAAGTCTATTTGGGTTCTGGGAAGACGATAAAATGATCAGAATGTAAAAATTTCCTAATTGTTCACTAATTTGTTAATGTAAATAAAGGCTTGTCAATTTTAGGTTAACTTACCTTCGTCGACAAAAAGTCTGCGGTGAACTTTCGAATTGAAAAAACTTCCAGTGAGACATTTGTTTATTAGTATATAAGGAAGTTTTTTGGAAAATATTAGATTGATTTAGTAAAAAAGGTGGAAAATATTAAGGTTTAAAGACAGCGCGGAGAGCGCGACATCGAGTCGCGGCGTGCAAATATCACTAAACACCAACTTTATAGGACGTCAGTTGTTGAATTTGTTCTTATTACCTCGGTTATAAAAAAAAGCATTAAATAAATTATTGGGATATAATTATAACGTTTCAAATTTTGTACATAGTTGAATTTTATAAGAAGAATTTTATTATTTTTTTTTTTTTTGAAAAAAAATTTGTAAAAATCCCGATTATCTTTATAAATAACAAAATTCTTTTCCAAAGTTTAATTATTTTCCTAAATGTCAAAAAAATTCTTGTCCTAATTTCAATTATTTTCAAAAATTTTTCTAATAATTTTTGAAAATAATTGAATTTCTGCAATTATTTGTAATTTCTCCAAAATTGAATTTTTTTAGTGTTTTCAACAAAAATTTAAATTAGAAAGTTTTCAAATTCTATTATTTTTAAAATTGCTAATTTTATTTATAAAATGTAGTAAAAAGTTAGCCGCGCGAATTGTTGCTAGTTCTTTATTATTTATAGAATTTTTATGTTTGTTATAATGTTAAACATAACGTTATAATTATATCCCAATAATTTATTTAATGCTTTTTTTTATAACCGAGGTAATAAGAACAAATTCAACAACTGACGTCCTATAAAGTTGGTGTTTAGTGATATTTGCACGCCGCGACTCGATGTCGCGCTCTCCGCGCTGTCTTTAAACCTTAATATTTTCCACCTTTTTTACTAAATCAATCTAATATTTTCCAAAAAACTTCCTTATATACTAATAAACAAATGTCTCACTGGAAGTTTTTTCAATTCGAAAGTTCACCGCAGACTTTTTGTCGACGAAGGTAAGTTAACCTAAAATTGACAAGCCTTTATTTACATTAACAAATTAGTGAACAATTAGGAAATTTTTACATTCTGATCATTTTATCGTCTTCCCAGAACCCAAATAGACTTGCATACCAAATTTGAAGCCAATTCGACAATAATTGTCGAAGATACGATGATTTATGTTTTAAAAAGCAATGAAATTTGAAAAACAAAATTTTACCATTTTTCGTCATTATTTCCGACAATATTCATCCTACGAAAAAAGTTCAAAGGAAAAAAAGATGCGCTATTCAATTTCCTACAAGGTAGTGCTTCTAAAAAATCAAAATTTCAAATTTTAATTTTTGTGACTTTTCTTAACGTTTGACTGGCGTTAGAGTGTTCATCCGAGCGTCGGGCGAGTTCTTGAATTGGGAGGCTCAATTATCAATTATTCAATCAACTTATTTTTGTATTTAAATAATTGAATTCTCGTTGAAATTTCTAACAAAAATTCATTTAGAAATGAATTTGATACCAATTTATTATTCTCACAAATAATGTAATTCTTGGTTAAAATTCAATTATTTTCAATATAAAATAAAATAAAATAAAATTTCACACAAAAATTCAATTATTCAAAAAAAGATTTCACAGAAATTCTTCGCAAAAATTCAATTATTTTCATAAATAATCCTAATGTTTTTAGTAGAAAATTCCATATATTTGAAATACAATTTTCATAAAATTTTTTGATAGAAATTAATTATTTTCAACATTTTTAATAAAAAATTCTTCAAAAAAATTCAATTATTTAAAAAATTTGTAATACAATTCTTTACAAGAATTAAATTATTCTCAAAAATAATAAAATTTTTCCAATCAATTAAATTATTTAAGAAACTTTTAATAAAATTCGTTACAAGAATTCAAATATTTTCATAAATAAAATACAATTCTTCGCAAGATTTTAATTATTATTAATACAATTTTAAATTAAATCCTGGAAAAATGCTTAAAAAATTTATTAAAATTCTTTAAAAGAATTCAATTTCTAACAAGAATTGATTTAAAAATGAATTTGATTTAGAATTTTAGTTCAATTAATTGGAAATTTTGTCAAATTTAATAGAACTTTATAATTAAAAGAATTTTTTTTTACTTTCAAAAATATTTAATCTAATTGATAAATTATAATTATAACGCCAAAATTATTTTGTTACTGCTTTCAATTCGTATATTTTAGTAAAAAATATTTTTTATTTAAAAATTATCAAGTAAATAAAATACCGATTTTTGCTATTCAATGTAATACAGTAATTTTTAGAAATAATTTAACAAAAAAAATTTATTCATTTTAATGTTTTAAAATTTTAGTGAAATATTACTAAATATTGCGTTTACGTAACTTTCACTTTAACTCAAAAAATTTTCACTCTCAAAATTCAACCAACAAAAATTTTTATTTTCAATTTCACCAAAAAAATTTTCACTTTCGCGTAAAAAACTTTCGCTTTAAATAACACCTAAAATATTTTCATTTTCAAACAAAAAATGTTCACTTTCACTTGAAAAATTTTCATTTCCACCAAAAAAATTCTCACTTTTAATTTCGCCAAAAAACATTTCACTTTTATAATAAAAATTTTTTTTGTGAAATTGTAAGTGGAATTGTTTTTATAGAAAGTGAAAGTTAAAATATTTTGAGTTAAAATGAAAATATTTTGCGTTAAATTCAAAATGAAAAAACTTTTTGGCGTTTACGTAACTTTCATTCAAAGAATTTTTACCAACAAAAATTTTTAATTTCAATTTCACCAAAAAAAATTTTCACTTTCGCGTAAAAAACTTTCGCTTTAAATTACACCTAAAATATTTTCATTTTCAAACAAAAAATTTTCACTTTCACTTAAAAAATTTTCATTTCCACCAAAAAAAATTCTCACTTTCAATTTCGCCAAAAACCATTTCACTTTCAAAAAAAAATTTTTCTGTGAAATTGTAAGTGTAATTGTTTTTATTGAAAGTGAAAGTTAAAATTATTTTGAGTTAAAGTGAAAATATTTTGCGTTAAATTCAAAGTGAAAAAACTTTTTGAGTGAAAGTGAAAATATTGTTTGTGATATTGAAAGTTAAAATATTTTGGGTGAAATTGAAAATGAAAATTTGTTGGCAAAATTGAAATTAAGAATCTTTTAATAGTGAAAATTCATTAAGTAAAATTCTAAGTGGAAATTTTTTCATAGGAAGTAAAAATATTTTGGGTGAAATTGAAAGTGAGAATTTTTTAATTAACAGTAAAAGTACAAATTTTTTTGGTGAAAGTGAAAATATTTTGGTTGAAAATGAAAATGTTTTGATTAAAAGTGAGAATTTTTTTAGTGGTGGAAAGAATTTGGAATTTTTGGAATTTTTTTTGGAATTTGGAACTTTTTGCGTTAAAAAAAGCAGCAAGAAATTTTATTCCTAGATAAAAAAACAGTTCTAATTTTTTTTCTCAACTATAAAATTATAAAAATGAAATCAATAAATAAGATGAATAATATAAAGTTGAAATAAATAAAATTGAATTACATAAAAATTAATTTAAAAATAAAAAAATACGATCGACTTGATAAATTCTTTTACGTAATTCATCCCAATCTAAAATCCATTCTTCTCACATCCCGATCCAGTCGATTAAATTACAATCAATCAATCAATAAACCATTTTCTTATCTGAAACACGAACTACATATTTAAGTTTACCTATATATAGAGAGGTAAACTTAAATAATATGTAGAATATATATTCTGCACTATCGATCGTATTTTAGATCGAGAGGTTTAGTAACCTCTAGATAATGGTCTTCTAAATAAGATCAATTTTCATTTCCTTTTTGTTCTCGAATATTGTTCAACAATATATTATAGTGAAAATTTTGCAATTTCCGATATTATAAAGGGATTGATGAGAATCTTATATTGAACTGAAGAGAATAAAATTATAATCTCCCCCTCTCTCCCAGTTCGAATTAAAAATATTTTGACAAAGTATACACTTCACATTATGTGCAAGTTTCAAACTCTCAAGGAAACTTTTTGCAAAGCATCCGAACATATTTCCAAGTCTCTGTGAAATATGGTTTTACACAGACTCAAGGGAACTTGAGATATTATGTTTCAAATATATAGAAGCGAATACTTTCAGTGATATTATTATTCGTTTGTGGTTTTTTTATTTATTAATTGAACAATTAAGAGAATTTATTGAAATTATTTTTTAAAGTTACAACCACTGTACTGTTGCTGAAAGAAATCGGTACATTTATTAAAAAGCAATCTAGTTTATTTATTTTAATTTACTTTATTCGATTTTATTTACTTTACTTCATGCTATTTATATTAATTTATTTATTTTAATTAATTTATTTTCTTTTTATTAATTTAAACTAAATTAAGTATAATTTTAGTGTTTCTAAAGCTTCAAACTATCAAGTTTAGCAAACGACAATATTTTTGTTACTTAATTTAGTTTGTATTTTATTAAAAAAATTATTCTGAATATTTAAAAAATTAATTCTTAACTGCTCTCGAAATTTGAATTAGTAAAAATTACTATTTATTAGTTGAATTAGTAAATTAGTTACTTTTTGCTTTAGAATTAGTAATTTCTACCAATAAATTGGTAAAAATTACTATTTATTAGTTGAATTAGTGAATTTTTGCTTTTAAATTAATAAATTTCACCAATAAATTAGTAAAAATTACTATTTACTAGTAAAATTGTCTAATTCAAGAGCAAAAAGTCACTAATTAAAATTAGAGGACATTTTTACTAATTAAAATTTTGAGAATATGTAAAAATATTTAGTGTACAATTCTCACTATTTAACATAATTTTTAAAATATTTTTAATTTATATATTTCTTTTAATTCTCGTTTATTGTATTATTTTTTATAGACTTCATGAAGTGGAAATCATAAAGTGATCATACGGGTTATATTCAACAATCCAGAGTCAACATCACCCACTCTTTTTTTGGTATGTAATTTTAAAAAGTTACTAAAATTGATGGCTATATTCTAGAACTATTAAAAAAAAATAATCCCACAATGTTTTCAACTAAATGTAAACATTTAAATATTGAAAAAAAAATTCATAAACTTGAGTACACGAAAAATTTGCTTTTACAGAAAAATTGATAGCTTTTTTATGCTTTGCAATAAAGAATTTAAAAAAAAATTCTATTGCAAAACGCATAAATCATTTAAAGAATAAAAATTATTGCTAGACAGTAGTTTGCAAAATAATTAAAAATTTAAAGGGAGGAAATCGTGATTTCAAAACTCTCAATTTACTCCAGAAAAAAATTTTTTTTGGGGAATTTCGGTTTTTAGACTCGTTGTTTTGTTTCATTAAAAATAAATTTTTCTTTTAAACTAAAAGAGAATTTTTCAATGCAAATTTCTTTCATTTTAAACAACTTTTGTTTTCTTCAAACAAATTCTCTTTGGTATATATTTTTTCAACGCAAATAAACTTTTTTTAAAACAAAATAATACATTTTTTTGTATAAAATAAATTATTTTTGAATTAAATAGATTTTTTTAATGAATTAGACTTTTCTTAATTCAAGAAATTTTTTTTTAATACAAAAAATTTTCTTTGAATCAAAGAAAAATTAATTTTTAATCGTAGAAAAAAGAAATATTTAAATCAATTAAATTGCATTTGCTTTAAAAACTGACAATATTTTTTTAAACACATTTTATTCAAAGATTACTTAATTTAAATAAATATTTACTTAATATTAGAGAAACGATTGTTTATTGAAATCAATTAAATTTTTATAGCGTAAAATTTTATTTGGTTCAAATAATATTTTGAATCATTCTTTCTTCAGTTCAAAATTTTTATTTGGTTCAAATAAAAATTTTATTAGCTGTCCAAAATAATTTCTGATTTGAATCAGATAAATTTTTTTTCACTGTAAAATTTTATTTGGTTCAAATAAAAATTCTTTTTGGTTCGAATGGAAATTTTAATTGTGTAAAAGAAAATTTGTATTTGAATTAAATTTTTTTTAACTGAAAATTTTATTTGTGTTGAAGAAAATTCTCATTTGAATCAAACAATTTTTTTAGTCCAAAAATTTATTTGGTTCAAACAAAAATGTTATTTGTATCCAAGAAAATTTTCATTTCAATCAAATTTTGATTTGTTTTTTATCTCAAATTCATGTGATTACTAAAATGTGATAAACTGTGATTACGAAGAACAAATAAATGATTTAGCATTCGGTGAGAAAAAAATATACTTTTTATTCAACTGAAATAAATTATATACTTGATTTAAATAAAAAATTTCTCTGGGTGCAAAAAAAAGATTAAAAAAAAGAAAAGAGATTTATAAAAAAAACTTTTAGCCCTTTTTTTTAATTTCACCCTATGAAAAATGACCATAAAGCGAATTTTTTCATTTTAACTGCAACTTGATGTACAACAAAAGAAGAGATCGATGGAATAATTTTTTCGAGAGTTATCATGTCAACAAGTTATTGCGTCCCACACAGGAACAAACGGATAGACAGACAGATAGACCTATATAGATACGTAGCACGGTTATAATAAACATGAATGTTTGTGATGTCGATTTTATTT
This sequence comes from Leptopilina syphax, assembly GCA_032872505.1. Classification (NCBI taxonomy): domain Eukaryota; kingdom Metazoa; phylum Arthropoda; class Insecta; order Hymenoptera; family Figitidae; genus Leptopilina; species Leptopilina syphax. The sequence goes on from CM065469.1 coordinate 29,912,484, forward strand.
TTTTTCCTTTTTTTTGGAAAAAAATATAGAACATTCGTCTAACCGTGTTTTCTCTTATTTTTCATACGTTTATATCTATATATATGGAAAAACAAATAACAGAAAATTGTTCCTCCTGCTTTCACGATATAAGTTCACATTTCACTTAAAGACTGGACTTTACCACCCAAAGATGGAGGATATGATTCTCCCAGGGCCGTGGAAAGAGAGACTGAGTGTGATATATTTTCCTGCAGCAAGGTTTTTGCGCGAACTTTCTCCCTCTCTCTCTCTCTCATTCCATCCCAGGAGAATCACTTTTCTTAGTTTCACGTGCTTTTCGAGTATTCGATCGACATCGGCTTGCCAGTTCACATAAACAAACGGCTTTGTCAGCAGGATCTTTCTTGTATTGCTATTAACCCGTTATATGTTTCAACTTTTGCACTCATGTCCCTTTAGAAAAATTTATTAGTAGATTTTCGTTAAATGTATGGCTTTCTGCACTTGTCTTTTAAAAACGAAAAAGATTTTCTCCCTGACTCCCTCTCTCTCTCTATAATTTTGATGAATCGAAATTCTATTGAATGAAAATTTATCGAATGGACAAAATTTTTCGAGAAAGAAAGAAAAAATAGAGCCGTGAAAGAAAAGATTTTTAGGAAAAATTGTTTTGCTTGCTATTGTCTAATACAATAAATAAGTAATGGAAACCATAGTGATAACCAATATATATTTTGTCTAAAATGTCTCATTTATTTGTTGATGTAATATAAATATTCATTGTGCATTACATTTATAACGCATTTTTACTGGACTTTTTACTGGACTTTTTACTTAACTTTTTACTGGACTTTTTACTTAACTTTTAACTGGACTTTTTACTGGACTTTTTACTTAACTTTTTACTTGACTTGTTACTTACCTTTTAACTGGACTTTTTACTTAACTTTTAACTGGACTTTTCACTGGACTTTTTACTTAACTTTTAACTGGACTTTTTACTAGACATTTTACTAGACTTTTTACTGGAATTTTGACTCGACTTTTTACTGGATTTTTTACTTAACTTTTAACTGGACTTTTTACTGTACTTTTTACTTTACTTTTATCTAAACTTTTTACTTAACTTGTAACTTAACATATTACATTAATTAATTTATTAATTAAAACAAATATAATAAAGAGAGTAGAACGGGCTGAAAAAGCCAAGGTCCAAAAAAGCCATTTGACTTTTATTTAAAAACTTTAACTGATTTATCAGCCATTTAGATTATAAGTTCGATTAGGTAATACGCAACTTTTGATTATAGTTTGAATGTTGCACCTATAGTAATATAGTTTTTATTGTAATTTTAAATTTTGAGTTGCCCTGAGTATAAAATTTTGAACAACTTTTCGAACGTATTACAACCAGGTAAAATAAACGTGTAATAAATGTAAATGTTTGTACATAAGGAGAAAACTATACTTAAAATATAAACAATGTTAATTTTTGGAAATTAAACTAAATTTAAGAGTTGTTAGACTTTAGAAAAACAAGTCCTGGAGGTGTTAAAGCCATTAACAAAAATCAAATTAATATTATGTGAAATTCAATTGTTTTCTGTATAAACTTACCTTCTAATTTTACAAAAATTTCGCATGTTTACATTTTCAAATTAATAATAGCAGAGTAATATTAATATAAATTAATTATTTTACTAATTAATTTAATTAATACCTTATTCAATTAAATTTTAAGTTTAAAATATGTTCATTATACCAAATACTGTGGGTGTCCCATTTGCCAAAGTTGCTATAATGATAACCAATAAATATTGTCTAAAATGTCTCATTTGTTTGTTAATGTAATATGAATATAAATTGTGCGTTACATTTATAACGCACACGAAAATAATTATTTGTTAATTATAACATTTACAATGTGATACAATGTTTTAATAAAATACAAAGTCTGCTAACTTGAAAACTGAAACAATTCTCTACAATCGGCACATTTACCCTAATAAAGTAAATTGAATTAAATTAATTTTATTAATTTATTTATTAATTTTTACTCTTTACTGGACTTTTTACTTAACTTTTAACTGGACTTTTAACTGGACTTTTTACTGAACTTTTTACTAGACTTTTTACTGGACTTTTAACTGGACATTTTACTTAACTTTTTATTAGACTTTTTACTTAACTTTTAACTGGACTTTTTACTGGACTTTATACTGGACTTTTTACTTAACTTTTAACTGGACTTTTTACTAGACTTTTTACTGGACTTTTTACTGGACTTTATACTGGACTTTTTACTGGACTTTTTACTTAACTTTTAACTAGACTTTTTACTAGACTTTTAACTGGACTTTCAACTGGACTTTTAACTCGACTTTTTACTTAACTTTTAACTGGACTTTTTAGTGGACTTTTTACTTAACTTTTAACTGGACTTTTAACTGGACTTTTTACTGTACTTTTAACTGGACTTTTTACTTAACTTTTAACTGGACTTTTTACTTAACTTTTAACTGGACTTTTTACTTAACTTTTAACTGGACTTTTAACTGGACTTTTTACTGTACTTTTAATTGGACTTTTTACTTAACTTTTAACTGGACTTTTTACTAGACTTTTTACTGGACTTTTTACTGGACTTTTAACTGGACTTTTAACTAGACTTTTTACTTCTCTTTTAACTTGACTTTTTACTGGACTTTTTACTTAACTTTCAACTAGACTTTTTACTAGACTTTTAACTGGACTTTTTACTTAACTTTTTACTTAACTTTTTACTGGACTTTTTACTTAACTTTTAATTGGACTTTTAACTAGACTTTTTACTTCTCTTTTAACTTGACTTTTTACTGGACTTTTTACTAAACTTTCAACTGGACTTTTTACTAGACTTTTAACTGGACTTTTTACTTAACTTTTTACTTAACTTTTTACTGGACTTTTTACTTAACTTTTAACTGGACTTTTAACTGGACTTTTAACTGGACTTTTTACTGGACTTTTTACTGGACTTTTTACTGGACATTTTACTTAAATTTTTACTAGATTTTTTACTGGATTTTTTACTTAACTTTTAACTGGACTTTTTACTGTACTTTTTACTTTACTTTTATCTAAACTTTTTACTTAACTTGTAACTTAACATATTACATTAATTAATTTATTAATTAAAACAAATATAATAAAGAGAGTAGAACGGGCTGAAAAAGCCAAGGTCCAAAAAAGCCATTTGACTTTTATTTAAAAACTTTAACTGATTTATCAGCGATTTAGATTTTAAGTTCAATTAGGTAATACGCAACTTTTGATTATAGTTTGAATGTTGCACCTATAGTCTATACTTAAAATATAAACAATGTTAATTTTTGGAAATGAAACTATATTTAAAAGTTGTTAGACTTTAGAAAAACAAGTCCTGGAGGTGTCAAAGCCATTAACAAAAATCAAATTAATATTATGTGAAATTCAATTGTTTTCTGTATAAACTTACCTTCTACTTTTACAAAAATTTCGCATGTTTACATTTTCAAATTAATAATAGCAGAGTAATATTAATATAAATTAATTATTTTACTAATTAATTTAATTAATACCTTATTCAATTAAATTTTAAGTTTAAAATATGTTCATTATACCAAATACAGTGGGTGTCCCATTTGCCAAAGTTGCTATAATGATAACCAATAAATATTGTCTAAAATGTCTCATTTGTTTGTTAATGTAATATGAATATAAATTGTGCGTTACATTTATAACGCACACGAAAATAATTATTTGTTAATTATAACATTTACAATGTGATACAATGTTTTAATAAAATACAAAGTCTGCTAACTTGAAAACTGAAACAATTCTCTACAATCGGCACATTTACCCTAATAAAGTAAATTGAATTAAATTAATTTTATTAATTTATTTATTAATTTTTACTCTTTACTGGACTTTTTACTTAACTTTTAACTGGACTTTTAACTGGACTTTCTACTGAACTTTTTACTAGACTTTTTACTGGACTTTTAACTGGACATTTTACTTAACTTTTTATTGGACTTTTTACTTAACTTTTAACTGGACTTTTAACTGGACTTTTTACTGGACTTTTTACTTAACTTTTTACTGTACTTTTTACTGGACTTTCTACTAGACTTTTTACTTAACTTTTTACTTAACTTTTTACTGCACTTTTTACTTAACTTTTACCTGGACTTTTAACTGGACTTTTTACTGGACTTTTTACTGGACTTTTTACTTAACTTTTAACTGGACTTTTAACTGGACTTTTAACTGGACTTTTTACTTCTCTTTTAACTGGATTTTTTACTAGACTTTTTACTAGACTTTTTACTGGACTTTTTACTGGACTTTTTACTTAACTTTTTACTTAACTTTTTACTAGACTTTTAACTGGACTTTTGACTGGACTTTTTACTTAACTTTTAACTGGACTTTTAACTGGACTTTTAACTGGACTTTTTACTGGACTTTTTACTGGACTTTTTACTGGACATTTTACTTAAATTTTTACTGGACTTTTTACTAGATTTTTTACTGGATTTTTTACTTAACTTTTAACTGGACTTTTTACTTCTCTTTTAACTGGACTTTTTACTAGACTTTTTACTAGACTTTTTACTGGACTTTTTACTGGACTTTTTACTTAACTTTTTACTTAACTTTTTACTAGATTTTTAACTGGACTTTTAACTGGACTTTTTACTACACTTTTTACTGGACTTTTTACTGGACTTTATACTTAACTTTTAACTGGACTTTTTACTGGACTTTTTACTTAACTTTTAACTGGACTTTTTACTGGACTTTTTACTTAACTTTTAACTGGTCTTTTAACTTTACTTTTATCTTAACTTTTTACTTAACTTGTAACTTAACATATTACATTAATTAATTTATTAATTAAAACAAATATAATAAAGAGAGTAGAACGGGCTGAAAAAGCCAAGGTCCAAAAAAGCCATTTGACTTTTATTAAAAAACTTTAACTGATTTATCAGCGATTTAGATTTTAAGTTCAATTAGGTAATACGCAACTTTTGATTATAGTTTGAATGTTGCACCTATAGTCTATACTTAAAATATAAACAATGTTAATTTTTGGAAATGAAACTATATTTAAAAGTTGTTAGACTTTAGAAAAACAAGTCCTGGAGGTGTCAAAGCCATTAACAAAAATCAAATTAATATTATGTGAAATTCAATTGTTTTCTGTATAAACTTACCTTCTACTTTTACAAAAATTTCGCATGTTTACATTTTCAAATTAATAATAGCAGAGTAATATTAATATAAATTAATTATTTTACTAATTAATTTAATTAATACCTTATTCAATTAAATTTTAAGTTTAAAATATGTTCATTATACCAAATACAGTGGGTGTCCCATTTGCCAAAGTTGCTATAATGATAACCAATAAATAATGTCTAAAATGTCTCATTTGTTTGTTAATGTAATATGAATATAAATTGTGCGTTACATTTATAACGCACACGAAAATAATTATTTGTTAATTATAACATTTACAATGTGATACAATGTTTTAATAAAATACAAAGTCTGCTAACTTGAAAACTGAAACAATTCTCTACAATCGGCACATTTACCCTAATAAAGTAAATTGAATTAAATTAATTTTATTAATTTATTTATTAATTTTTACTCTTTACTGGACTTTTTACTTAACTTTTAACTGGACTTTTAACTGGACTTTTTAATGGACTTTTAACAGGACTTTTAACTGGACATTTTACTTAACTTTTTATTGGACTTTTTACTTAACTTTTAACTAGACTTTTAACTGGACTTTTTACTGGACTTGTAACTGGACTTTTTACTAGACTTTTTACTAGACTTTTTACTGGACTTTTTACTGAACTTTTAACTGGACTTTTTACTTAACTTTTAACTGGACTTTTAACTGGACTTTATACTGTACTTTTAACTGGACTTTTAACTGGACTTTTTACTGTACTTTTAACTGGACTTTTTACTGTACTTTTAACTAGACTTTTTACTGGACTTTTTACTTAACTTTTAACTGGACTTTTAACTGGACTTTTTACTTAACTTTTAACTGGACTTTTAACTGGACTTTTTACTTAACTTTTAACTGGACTTTTTACTTAACTTTTAACTGGACTTTTTACTTAACTTTTAACTGGACTTTTAACTGGACTTTTTACTGTACTTTTAACTGGACTTTTTACTTAACTTTTAACTGGACTTTTTACTAGACTTTTTACTGGACTTTTTACTGGACTTTTAACTGGACTTTTAACTAGACTTTTTACTTCTCTTTTAACTTGACTTTTTACTGGACTTTTTACTTAACTTTCAACTAGACTTTTTACTAGACTTTTAACTGGACTTTTTACTTAACTTTTTACTTAACTTTTTACTGGACTTTTTACTTAACTTTTAACTGGACTTTTAACTGGACTTCTAACTGGACTTTTTACTGGACTTTTTACTGGACATTTTACTTAAATTTTTACTAGACTTTTTACTAAATTTTTTACTGGATTTTTTACTTAACTTTTAACTGGACTTTTTACTGTACTTTTTACTTTACTTTTATCTAAACTTTTTACTTAACTTGTAACTTAACATATTACATTAATTAATTTATTAATTAAAACAAATATAATAAAGAGAGTAGAACGGGCTGAAAAAGCCAAGGTCCAAAAAAGCCATTTGACTTTTATTTAAAAACTTTAACTGATTTATCAGCGATTTAGATTTTAAGTTCAATTAGGTAATACGCAACTTTTGATTATAGTTTGAATGTTGCACCTATAGTAATATAGTTTTTATTGTAATTTTAAATTTTGAGTTGCCCTGAGTATAAAATTTTGAACAACTTTTCGAACGTATTACAACCAGGTAAAATAAACGTGTAATAAATGTAAATGTTTGTACATAAGGAGAAAACTATACTTAAAATATAAACAATGTTAATTTTTGGAAATTAAACTAAATTTAAGAGTTGTTAGACTTTAGAAAAACAAGTCCTGGAGGTGTTAAAGCCATTAACAAAAATCAAATTAATATTATGTGAAATTCAATTGTTTTCTGTATAAACTTACCTTCTACTTTTACAAAAATTTCGCATGTTTACATTTTCAAATTAATGATAGCAGAGTAATATTAATATAAATTAATTATTTTACTAATTAATTTAATTAATACCTTATTCAATTAAATTTTAAGTTTAAAATATGTTCATTATACCAAATACAGTGGGTGTCCCATTTGCCAAAGTTGCTATAATGATAACCAATAAATATTGTCTAAAATGTCTCATTTGTTTGTTAATGTAATATGAATATAAATTGTGCGTTACATTTATAACGCACACGAAAATAATTATTTGTTAATTATAACATTTACAATGTGATACAATGTTTTAATAAAATACAAAGTCTGCTAACTTGAAAACTGAAACAATTCTCTACAATCGGCACATTTACCCTAATAAAGTAAATTGAATTAAATTAATTTTATTAATTTATTTATTAATTTTTACTCTTTACTGGACTTTTTACTTAACTTTTAACTGGACTTTTAACTGGACTTTTTAATGAACTTTTTACTAGACTTTTTACTGGACTTTTAACTGGACATTTTACTTAACTTTTTATTGGACTTTTTACTTAACTTTTAACTCGACTTTTTACTTAACTCTTAACTGGACTTTTTACTGGACTTTTAACTGGATTTTTAACTGAACTTTTTACTAGAATTTTTACTGGACTTTTTACTGGACTTTTTACTGGACTTTTAACTAGACTTTTTACTTCTCTTTTAACTGGACTTTTTACTAGACTTTTTACTGGATTTTTTACTGGACTTTTTACTTAACTTTCAACTAGACTTTTTACTAGACTTTTAACTGGACTTTTAACTGGACTTTTAACTGGACTTTTTACTTAACTTTTTACTTAACTTTTTACTGGACTTTTTACTTAACTTTTAACTGGACTTTTAACTGGACTTTTTACTGGACTTTTAACTGGACTTTTTACTTAACTTTTAACTGGACTTTTAACTGGACTTTTTACTGGACTTTTAACTGGACTTTTTACTTCTCTTTTAACTGGACTGTTTACTACACTTTTTACTGGACTTTTTACTGGACTTTTTACTTAACTTTTAACTAGACTTTTAACTGGACTGTTAACTGGACTTTTTACTTAACTTTTTACTTAACTTTTTACTGGACTTTTTACTTAACCTTTAACTGGACTTTTTACTGGACTTTTTACTGGACTTTTTACTGGGCTTTTTACTGGACTTTTTACTGGATTTTTTACTTAACTTTTAACTGGACTTTTTACTGTACTTTTTACTTTACTTTTATCTAAACTTTTTACTTAACTTGTAACTTAACATATTACATTAATTAATTTATTAATTAAAACAAATATAATAAAGAGAGTAGAACGGGCTGAAAAAGCCAAGGTCCAAAAAAGCCTTTTGACTTTTATTAAAAAACTTTAACTGATTTATCAGCGATTTAGATTTTAAGTTCAATTAGGTAATACGCAACTTTTGATTATAGTTTGAATGTTGCACCTATAGTAATATAGTTTTTATTGTAATTTTAAATTTTGAGTTGCCCTGAGTATAAAATTTTGAACAACTTTTCGAACGTATTACAACCAGGTAAAATAAACGTGTAATAAATGTAAATGTTTGTACATAAGGAGAAAACTATACTTAAAATATAAACAATGTTAATTTTTGGAAATTAAACTAAATTTAAGAGTTGTTAGACTTTAGAAAAACAAGTCCTGGAGGTGTTAAAGCCATTAACAAAAATCAAATTAATATTATGTGAACTTCAATTGTTTTCTGTATAAACTTACCTTCTGATTTTACAAAAATTTCGCATGTTTACATTTTCAAATTAATAATAGCAGAGTAATATTAATAATAATTAAATTTTTTACTAGTTAATTAAATTAATACATTATTTAATTAAATTTAAAGTTTAAAATATGTTCATTATTCCAAATACAGTGGGTGTCCCATTTGCCAAAGTTGCCATAATAATAACCAGTAAATATTGTCTAAAATGTCTCATTTGTTTGTTAATGTAATATGAATATAAATTGTGCGTTACATTTATAACGCACACGAAAATAATTATTTGTTAATTATAACATTTACAATGTGATACAATGTTTTAATAAAATACAAAGTCTGCTAACTTGAAAACTTTACTGGACTTTTTACTTAACTTTTAACTGGACTTTTAACTGGACTTTTTAATGGACTTTTAACAGGACTTTTAACTGGACATTTTACTTAACTTTTTATTGGACTTTTTACTTAACTTTTAACTGGACTTTTAACTGGACTTTTTACTGGACTTGTAACTGGACTTTTTACTAGATTTTTTACTAGACTTTTTACTGGACTTTTTACTGAACTTTTAACTGGACTTTTTACTTAACTTTTAACTGGACTTTTAACTGGACTTTTTACTGTACTTTTAACTGGACTTTTAACTGGACTTTTTACTGTACTTTTAACTGGACTTTTTACTGTACTTTTAACTGGACTTTTTACTTAACTTTTAACTGGACTTTTTACTGGACTTTTTACTTAACTTTTAACTGGACTTTTAACTGGACTTTTTACTTAACTTTTAACTGGACTTTTAACTGGACTTTTTACTGTACTTTTAACTGGACTTTTTACTTAACATTTAACTAGACTTTTTACTAAACTTTTTACTGGACTTTTTACTGGACTTTTTACTTAACTTTTAACTGGACTTTTTACTTAACTTTTAACTGGACTTTTTACTGTACTTTTAACTGGACTTTTTACTTAACTTTTAACTGGAATTTTTACTAGACTTTTTACTTAACTTTTAACTGGACTTTTTACTTAACTTTTAACTGGACTTTTTACTTAACTTTTAACTGGACTTTTAACTGGACTTTTTACTGTACTTTCAACTGGACTTTTTACTTAACTTTTAACTGGACTTTTTACTAGACTTTTTACTGGACTTTTTACTGGACTTTTAACTGGACTTTTAACTAGACTTTTTACTTCTCTTTTAACTTGACTTTTTACTAGACTTTTTACTGGATATTTCACTGGACTTTTTACTAGACTTTTTACTTAACTTTCAACTAGACTTTTTACTAGACTTTTAACTGGACTTTTTACTTAACTTTTTACTGGACTTTTTACTTAACTTTTAACTGGACTTTTAACTGGACTTTTAACTGGACTTTTTACTGGACTTTTTACTGGACATTTTACTTAAATTTTTACTGGACTTTTTACTAGATTTTTTACTGGATTTTTTACTTAACTTTCAACTGGACTTTTTACTGTACTTTTTACTTTACTTTTATCTAAACTTTTTACTTAACTTGTAACTTAACATATTACATTAATTAATTTATTAATTAAAACAAATATAATAAAGAGAGTAGAACGGGCTGAAAAAGCCAAGGTCCAAAAAAGCCATTTGACTTTTATTTAAAAACTTTAACTGATTTATCAGCGATTTAGATTTTAAGTTCAATTAGGTAATACGCAACTTTTAATTATAGTTTGAATGTTGCACCTATAGTAATATAGTTTTTATTGTAATTTTAAATTTTGAGTTGCCCTGAGTATAAAATTTTGAACAACTTTTCGAACGTATTACAACCAGGTAGAATAAACGTGTAATAAATGTAAATGTTTGTACATAAGGAGAAAACTATACTTAAAATATAAACAATGTTAATTTTTGGAAATTAAACTAAATTTAAGAGTTGTTAGACTTTAGAAAAACAAGTCTTGGGGGTGTTAGAGCCATTAACAAAAATCAAATTAATATTATGTGAAATTCAATTGTTTTCTGTATAAACTTACCTTCTAATTTTACAAAAATTTCGCATGTTTACATTTTCAAATTAATAATAGCAGAGTGATATTAATATAAATTAATTATTTTACTAATTAATTTAATTATTACCTTATTCAATTAAATTTTAAGTTTAAAATATGTTCATTATACCAAATACAGTGGGTGTCCCATTTGCCAAAGTTGCTATAATGATAACCAATAAATATTGTCTAAAATGTCTCATTTCTTTGTTAATGTAATATGAATATAAATTGTGCGTTACATTTATAACGCACACGAAAATAATTATTTGTTAATTATAACATTTACAATGTGATACAATGTTTTAATAAAATACAAAGTCTGCTAACTTGAAAACTGAAACAATTCTCTACAATCGGCACATTTACCCTAATAAAGTAAATTGAATTAAATTAATTTTATTAATTTATTTATTAATTTTTACTCTTTACTGGACTTTTTACTTAACTTTTAACGGGACTTTTAACTGGACTTTTTACTGAACTTTTTACTAGACTTTTTACTGGACTTTTAACTGGACATTTTACTTAACTTTTTATTGGACTTTTAACTTAACTTTTAACTGGACTTTTAACTGGACTTTTTACTGGACTTTTTACTGGACTTTTTACTTAACTTTTTACTGGACTTTTTACTGGACTTTTTACTTAACTTTTAACTGGACTTTTTACTTAACTTTTAACTGGACTTTTTACTGTACTTTTAACTGGACTTTTTACTTAACTTTTAACTGGAATTTTTACTAGACTTTTTACTTAACTTTTAACTGGACTTTTTACTTAACTTTTAACTGGACTTTTTACTTAACTTTTAACTGGACTTTTAACTGGACTTTTTACTGTACTTTTAACTGGACTTTTTACTTAACTTTTAACTGGACTTTTTACTAGACTTTTTACTGGACTTTTTACTGGACTTTTAACTGGACTTTTAACTAGACTTTTTACTTCTCTTTTAACTTGACTTTTTACTAGACTTTTTACTGGATATTTTACTGGACTTTTTACTAGACTTTTTACTTAACTTTCAACTAGACTTTTTACTAGACTTTTAACTGGACTTTTTACTTAACTTTTTACTGGACTTTTTACTTAACTTTTAACTGGACTTTTAACTGGACTTTTAACTGGACTTTTTACTGGACTTTTTACTGGACTTTTTACTTAACTTCTAACTGGACTTTTAACTGGACTTTTTACTGGACTTTTTACTAGACTTTTTACTTAACTTTTTACTGTACTTTTTACTGGACTTTCTACTAGACTTTTTACTTAACTTTTAACTGGACTTTTTACTAGACTTTTTACTGGACTTTTTACTTAACTTTTAACTCGACTTTTTACTTAACTCTTAACTGGACTTTTTACTGGACTTTTAACTGGATTTTTAACTGAACTTTTTACTAGAATTTTTACTGGACTTTTTACTGGACTTTTTACTGGACTTTTAACTAGACTTTTTACTTCTCTTTTAACTGGACTTTTTACTAGACTTTTTACTGGATTTTTTACTGGACTTTTTACTTAACTTTCAACTAGACTTTTTACTAGACTTTTAACTGGACTTTTAACTGGATTTTTAACTGGACTTTTTACTTAACTTTTTACTTAACTTTTTACTGGACTTTTTACTTAACTTTTAACTGGACTTTTAACTGGACTTTTTACTGGACTTTTAACTGGACTTTTTACTTAACTTTTAACTGGACTTTTAACTGGACTTTTTACTGGACTTTTAACTGGACTTTTTACTTCTCTTTTAACTGGACTGTTTACTACACTTTTTACTGGACTTTTTACTGGACTTTTTACTTAACTTTTAACTAGACTTTTAACTGGACTTTTAACTGGACTTTTTACTTAACTTTTTACTTAACTTTTTACTGGACTTTTTACTTAACCTTTAACTGGACTTTTTACTGGACTTTTTACTGGACTTTTTACTGGGCTTTTTACTGGTCTTTTTACTGGATTTTTTACTTAACTTTTAACTGGACTTTTTACTGTACTTTTTACTTTACTTTTATCTAAACTTTTTACTTAACTTGTAACTTAACATATTACATTAATTAATTTATTAATTAAAACAAATATAATAAAGAGAGTAGAACGGGCTGAAAAAGCCAAGGTCCAAAAAAGCCTTTTGACTTTTATTAAAAAACTTTAACTGATTTATCAGCGATTTAGATTTTAAGTTCAATTAGGTAATACGCAACTTTTGATTATAGTTTGAATGTTGCACCTATAGTAATATAGTTTTTATTGTAATTTTAAATTTTGAGTTGCCCTGAGTATAAAATTTTGAACAACTTTTCGAACGTATTACAACCAGGTAAAATAAACGTGTAATAAATGTAAATGTTTGTACATAAGGAGAAAAACTATACTTAAAATATAAACAATGTTAATTTTTGGAAATTAAACTAAATTTAAGAGTTGTTAGACTTTAGAAAAACAAGTCCTGGAGGTGTTAAAGCCATTAACAAAAATCAAATTAATATTATGTGAACTTCAATTGTTTTCTGTATAAACTTACCTTCTGATTTTACAAAAATTTCGCATGTTTACATTTTCAAATTAATAATAGCAGAGTAATATTAATAATAATTAAATTTTTTACTAGTTAATTAAATTAATACATTATTTAATTAAATTTAAAGTTTAAAATATGTTCATTATTCCAAATACAGTGGGTGTCCCATTTGCCAAAGTTGCCATAATAATAACCAGTAAATATTGTCTAAAATGTCTCATTTGTTTGTTAATGTAATATGAATATAAATTGTGCGTTACATTTATAACGCACACGAAAATAATTATTTGTTAATTATAACATTTACAATGTGATACAATGTTTTAATAAAATACAAAGTCTGCTAACTTGAAAACTTTACTGGACTTTTTACTTAACTTTTAACTGGACTTTTAACTGGACTTTTTAATGGACTTTTAACAGGACTTTTAACTGGACATTTTACTTAACTTTTTATTGGACTTTTTACTTAACTTTTAACTGGACTTTTAACTGGACTTTTTACTGGACTTGTAACTGGACTTTTTACTAGATTTTTTACTAGACTTTTTACTGGACTTTTTACTGAACTTTTAACTGGACTTTTTACTTAACTTTTAACTGGACTTTTAACTGGACTTTTTACTGTACTTTTAACTGGACTTTTAACTGGACTTTTTACTGTACTTTTAACTGGACTTTTTACTGTACTTTTAACTGGACTTTTTACTTAACTTTTAACTGGACTTTTTACTGGACTTTTTACTTAACTTTTAACTGGACTTTTAACTGGACTTTTTACTTAACTTTTAACTGGACTTTTAACTGGACTTTTTACTGTACTTTTAACTGGACTTTTTACTTAACATTTAACTAGACTTTTTACTAAACTTTTTACTGGACTTTTTACTGGACTTTTTACTTAACTTTTAACTGGACTTTTTACTTAACTTTTAACTGGACTTTTTACTGTACTTTTAACTGGACTTTTTACTTAACTTTTAACTGGAATTTTTACTAGACTTTTTACTTAACTTTTAACTGGACTTTTTACTTAACTTTTAACTGGACTTTTTACTTAACTTTTAACTGGACTTTTAACTGGACTTTTTACTGTACTTTCAACTGGACTTTTTACTTAACTTTTAACTGGACTTTTTACTAGACTTTTTACTGGACTTTTTACTGGACTTTTAACTGGACTTTTAACTAGACTTTTTACTTCTCTTTTAACTTGACTTTTTACTAGACTTTTTACTGGATATTTCACTGGACTTTTTACTAGACTTTTTACTTAACTTTCAACTAGACTTTTTACTAGACTTTTAACTGGACTTTTTACTTAACTTTTTACTGGACTTTTTACTTAACTTTTAACTGGACTTTTAACTGGACTTTTAACTGGACTTTTTACTGGACTTTTTACTGGACATTTTACTTAAATTTTTACTGGACTTTTTACTAGATTTTTTACTGGATTTTTTACTTAACTTTCAACTGGACTTTTTACTGTACTTTTTACTTTACTTTTATCTAAACTTTTTACTTAACTTGTAACTTAACATATTACATTAATTAATTTATTAATTAAAACAAATATAATAAAGAGAGTAGAACGGGCTGAAAAAGCCAAGGTCCAAAAAAGCCATTTGACTTTTATTTAAAAACTTTAACTGATTTATCAGCGATTTAGATTTTAAGTTCAATTAGGTAATACGCAACTTTTAATTATAGTTTGAATGTTGCACCTATAGTAATATAGTTTTTATTGTAATTTTAAATTTTGAGTTGCCCTGAGTATAAAATTTTGAACAACTTTTCGAACGTATTACAACCAGGTAGAATAAACGTGTAATAAATGTAAATGTTTGTACATAAGGAGAAAACTATACTTAAAATATAAACAATGTTAATTTTTGGAAATTAAACTAAATTTAAGAGTTGTTAGACTTTAGAAAAACAAGTCTTGGGGGTGTTAGAGCCATTAACAAAAATCAAATTAATATTATGTGAAATTCAATTGTTTTCTGTATAAACTTACCTTCTAATTTTACAAAAATTTCGCATGTTTACATTTTCAAATTAATAATAGCAGAGTGATATTAATATAAATTAATTATTTTACTAATTAATTTAATTATTACCTTATTCAATTAAATTTTAAGTTTAAAATATGTTCATTATACCAAATACAGTGGGTGTCCCATTTGCCAAAGTTGCTATAATGATAACCAATAAATATTGTCTAAAATGTCTCATTTCTTTGTTAATGTAATATGAATATAAATTGTGCGTTACATTTATAACGCACACGAAAATAATTATTTGTTAATTATAACATTTACAATGTGATACAATGTTTTAATAAAATACAAAGTCTGCTAACTTGAAAACTGAAACAATTCTCTACAATCGGCACATTTACCCTAATAAAGTAAATTGAATTAAATTAATTTTATTAATTTATTTATTAATTTTTACTCTTTACTGGACTTTTTACTTAACTTTTAACGGGACTTTTAACTGGACTTTTTACTGAACTTTTTACTAGACTTTTTACTGGACTTTTAACTGGACATTTTACTTAACTTTTTATTGGACTTTTAACTTAACTTTTAACTGGACTTTTAACTGGACTTTTTACTGGACTTTTTACTGGACTTTTTACTTAACTTTTTACTGGACTTTTTACTGGACTTTTTACTTAACTTTTAACTGGACTTTTTACTTAACTTTTAACTGGACTTTTTACTGTACTTTTAACTGGACTTTTTACTTAACTTTTAACTGGAATTTTTACTAGACTTTTTACTTAACTTTTAACTGGACTTTTTACTTAACTTTTAACTGGACTTTTTACTTTACTTTTAACTGGACTTTTAACTGGACTTTTTACTGTACTTTTAACTGGACTTTTTACTTAACTTTTAACTGGACTTTTTACTAGACTTTTTACTGGACTTTTTACTGGACTTTTAACTGGACTTTTAACTAGACTTTTTACTTCTCTTTTAACTTGACTTTTTACTAGACTTTTTACTGGATATTTTACTGGACTTTTTACTAGACTTTTTACTTAACTTTCAACTAGACTTTTTACTAGACTTTTAACTGGACTTTTTACTTAACTTTTTACTGGACTTTTTACTTAACTTTTAACTGGACTTTTAACTGGACTTTTAACTGGACTTTTTACTGGACTTTTTACTGGACATTTTACTTAAATTTTTACTGGACTTTTTACTAGATTTTTTACTGGATTTTTTACTTAACTTTCAACTGGACTTTTTACTGTACTTTTTACTTTACTTTTATCTAAACTTTTTACTTAACTTGTAACTTAACATATTACATTAATTAATTTATTAATTAAAACAAATATAATAAAGAGAGTAGAACGGGCTGAAAAAGCCAAGGTCCAAAAAAGCCATTTGAGTTTTATTTAAAAACTTTAACTGATTTATCAGCGATTTAGATTTTAAGTTCAATTAGGTAATACGCAACTTTTGATTATAGTTTGAATGTTGCACCTATAGTCTATACTTAAAATATAAACAATGTTAATTTTTGGAAATGAAACTATATTTAAAAGTTGTTAGACTTTAGAAAAACAAGTCCTGGAGGTATTAAAGCCATTAACAAAAATCAAATTAATATTATGTGAAATTCAATTGTTTTCTGTATAAACTTACCTTCTACTTTTACAAAAATTTCGCATGTTTACATTTTCAAATTAATAATAGCAGAGTAATATTAATATAAATTAATTATTTTACTAATTAATTTAATTAATACCTTATTCAATTAAATTTTAAGTTTAAAATATGTTCATTATACCAAATACAGTGGGTGTCCCATTTGCCAAAGTTGCTATAATGATAACCAATAAATATTGTCTAAAATGTCTCATTTGTTTGTTAATGTAATATGAATATAAATTGTGCGTTACATTTATAACGCACACGAAAATAATTATTTGTTAATTATAACATTTACAATGTGATACAATGTTTTAATAAAATACAAAGTCTTCTAACTTGAAAACTGAAACAATTCTCTACAATCGGCACATTTACCCTAATAAAGTAAATTGAATTAAATTAATTTTATTAATTTATTTTTTAATTTTTACTCTTTACTGGACTTTTTACTTAACTTTTTACAGTACTTATAACTGGACTTTTTACTTAACTTTTAACTGGACTTTTTACTGTACTTTTAATTGGACTTTTTACTTAACTTTTAACTGGACTTTTTACTAGACTTTTTACTGGACTTTATACTTAACTTTTAACTGGACTTTTTACTGGACTTTTTACTTAACTTTTAACTGGACTTTTTACTTAACTTTTAACTGGACTTTTAACTGGACTTTTTACTGTACTTTTAACTGGACTTTTTACTTAACTTTTAACTGGACTTTTTACTAGACTTTTTACTGGACTTTTTACTGGACTTTTAACTGGACTTTTAACTAGACTTTTTACTTCTCTTTTAACTTGACTTTTTACTAGACTTTTTACTGGATATTTTACTGGACTTTTTACTAGACTTTTTACTTAACTTTCAACTAGACTTTTTACTAGACTTTTAACTGGACTTTTTACTTAACTTTTTACTGGACTTTTTACTTAACTTTTAACTGGACTTTTAACTGGACTTTTAACTGGACTTTTTACTGGACTTTTTACTGGACATTTTACTTAAATTTTTACTGGACTTTTTACTAGATTTTTTACTGGATTTTTTACTTAACTTTCAACTGGACTTTTTACTGTACTTTTTACTTTACTTTTATCTAAACTTTTTACTTAACTTGTAACTTAACATATTACATTAATTAATTTATTAATTAAAACAAATATAATAAAGAGAGTAGAACGGGCTGAAAAAGCCAAGGTCCAAAAAAGCCATTTGAGTTTTATTTAAAAACTTTAACTGATTTATCAGCGATTTAGATTTTAAGTTCAATTAGGTAATACGCAACTTTTGATTATAGTTTGAATGTTGCACCTATAGTCTATACTTAAAATATAAACAATGTTAATTTTTGGAAATGAAACTATATTTAAAAGTTGTTAGACTTTAGAAAAACAAGTCCTGGAGGTATTAAAGCCATTAACAAAAATCAAATTAATATTATGTGAAATTCAATTGTTTTCTGTATAAACTTACCTTCTACTTTTACAAAAATTTCGCATGTTTACATTTTCAAATTAATAATAGCAGAGTAATATTAATATAAATTAATTATTTTACTAATTAATTTAATTAATACCTTATTCAATTAAATTTTAAGTTTAAAATATGTTCATTATACCAAATACAGTGGGTGTCCCATTTGCCAAAGTTGCTATAATGATAACCAATAAATATTGTCTAAAATGTCTCATTTGTTTGTTAATGTAATATGAATATAAATTGTGCGTTACATTTATAACGCACACGAAAATAATTATTTGTTAATTATAACATTTACAATGTGATACAATGTTTTAATAAAATACAAAGTCTTCTAACTTGAAAACTGAAACAATTCTCTACAATCGGCACATTTACCCTAATAAAGTAAATTGAATTAAATTAATTTTATTAATTTATTTTTTAATTTTTACTCTTTACTGGACTTTTTACTTAACTTTTTACAGTACTTATAACTGGACTTTTTACTTAACTTTTAACTGGACTTTTTACTGTACTTTTAATTGGACTTTTTACTTAACTTTTAACTGGACTTTTTACTAGACTTTTTACTGGACTTTATACTTAACTTTTAACTGGACTTTTTACTGGACTTTTTACTTAACTTTTAACTGGACTTTTAACTGGACTTTTTACTAAACTTTTTACTAGACTTTTTACTGGACTTTTAACAGGACTTTTAACTATACATTTTACTTAACTTTTTACTTAACTTTTAACTGGACTTTTTACTAGACTTTTCACTGGACTTTTTACTGGACTTTTTACTTCTCTTTTAACTTGTCTTTTTACTAGACTTTTACTGGATTTTTTACTGGACTTTTTACTGGACTTTTTACTTAACTTTTTACTGTACTTTTTACTGGACTTTCTACTAGACTTTTTACTTAACTTTTAACTGGACTTTTTACTAGACTTTTTACTAGACTTTTTACTTAACTTTTAACTGGACTTTTAACTGGACTTTTAACTGGACTTTTTACTGGACTTTTACTGGACTTTTTACTGGACATTTTACTTAAATTTTTACTGGACTTTTTACTAGATTTTTTACTGGATTTTTTACTTAACTTTTAACTGGACTTTTTACTGTACTTTTTACTTTACTTTTATCTAAACTTTTTACTTAACTTGTAACTAAACATATTACATTAATTAATTTATTAATTAAAACAAATATAATAAAGAGAGTAGAACGGGCTGAAAAAGCCAAGGTCCAAAAAAGCCATTTGACTTTTATTTAAAAACTTTAACTGATTTATTAGCGATTTAGATTTTAAGTTCAATTAGGTAATACGCAACTTTTGATTATAGTTTGAATGTTGCACCTATAGTAATATAGTTTTTATTGTAATTTTAAATTTTGAGTTGCCCTGAGTATAAAATTTTGAACAACTTTTCGAACGTATTACAACCAGGTAAAATAAACGTGTAATAAATGTAAATGTTTGTACATAAGGAGAAAACTATACTTAAAATATAAACAATGTTAATTTTTGGAAATTAAACTAAATTTAAGAGTTGTTAGACTTTAGAAAAACAAGTCCTGGAGGTGTTAAAGCCATTAACAAAAATCAAATTAATATTATGTGAAATTCAATTGTTTTCTGTATAAACTTACCTTCTACTTTTACAAAAATTTCGCATGTTTACATTTTCAAATTAATGATAGCAGAGTAATATTAATATAAATTAATTATTTTACTAATTAATTTAATTAATACCTTATTCAATTAAATTTTAAGTTTAAAATATGTTCATTATACCAAATACAGTGGGTGTCCCATTTGCCAAAGTTGCTATAATGATAACCAATAAATATTGTCTAAAATGTCTCATTTGTTTGTTAATGTAATATGAATATAAATTGTGCGTTACATTTATAACGCACACGAAAATAATTATTTGTTAATTATAACATTTACAATGTGATACAATGTTTTAATAAAATACAAAGTCTGCTAACTTGAAAACTGAAACAATTCTCTACAATCGGCACATTTACCCTAATAAAGTAAATTGAATTAAATTAATTTTATTAATTTATTTATTAATTTTTACTCTTTACAGGACTTTTTACTTAACTTTTAACTGGACTTTTAACTGGACTTTTTAATGAACTTTTTACTAGACTTTTTACTGGACTTTTAACTAGACATTTTACTTAACTTTTTATTGGACTTTTTACTTAACTTTTAACTGGACTTTTAACTGGACTTTTTACTGGACTTTTTACTGGACTTTTTACTTAACTTTTTACTGTACTTTTTACTGGACTTTCTACTAGACTTTTTACTTAACTTTTATCTGGACTTTTTACTAGACTTTTTACTGGACTTTTTACTTAACTTTTAACTGGACTTTTTACTAGACTTTTTACTGGACTTTTTACTGGACTTTTAACTAGACTTTTTACTTAACTTTTTACTTAACTTTTTACTGGACTTTTTACTGGACTTTTAACTGGACTTTTTACTTAACTTTTAACTGGACTTTTAACTGGACTTTTAACTGGAATTTTTACTAGACTTTTTACTTAACTTTTAACTGGACTTTTTACTTAACTTTTAACTGGACTTTTTACTTAACTTTTAACTGGACTTTTAACTGGACTTTTTACTGTACTTTTAACTGGACTTTTTACTTAACTTTTAACTGGACTTTTTACTAGACTTTTTACTGGACTTTTTACTGGACTTTTAACTGGACTTTTAACTAGACTTTTTACTTCTCTTTTAACTTGACTTTTTACTAGACTTTTTACTGGATATTTTACTGGACTTTTTACTAGACTTTTTACTTAACTTTCAACTAGACTTTTTACTAGACTTTTAACTGGACTTTTTACTTAACTTTTTACTGGACTTTTTACTTAACTTTTAACTGGACTTTTAACTGGACTTTTAACTGGACTTTTTACTGGACTTTTTACTGGACATTTTACTTAAATTTTTACTGGACTTTTTACTAGATTTTTTACTGGATTTTTTACTTAACTTTCAACTGGACTTTTTACTGTACTTTTTACTTTACTTTTATCTAAACTTTTTACTTAACTTGTAACTTAACATATTACATTAATTAATTTATTAATTAAAACAAATATAATAAAGAGAGTAGAACGGGCTGAAAAAGCCAAGGTCCAAAAAAGCCATTTGACTTTTATTTAAAAACTTTAACTGATTTATCAGCGATTTAGATTTTAAGTTCAATTAGGTAATACGCAACTTTTAATTATAGTTTGAATGTTGCACCTATAGTAATATAGTTTTTATTGTAATTTTAAATTTTGAGTTGCCCTGAGTATAAAATTTTGAACAACTTTTCGAACGTATTACAACCAGGTAGAATAAACGTGTAATAAATGTAAATGTTTGTACATAAGGAGAAAACTATACTTAAAATATAAACAATGTTAATTTTTGGAAATTAAACTAAATTTAAGAGTTGTTAGACTTTAGAAAAACAAGTCTTGGGGGTGTTAGAGCCATTAACAAAAATCAAATTAATATTATGTGAAATTCAATTGTTTTCTGTATAAACTTACCTTCTAATTTTACAAAAATTTCGCATGTTTACATTTTCAAATTAATAATAGCAGAGTGATATTAATATAAATTAATTATTTTACTAATTAATTTAATTATTACCTTATTCATTTAAATTTTAAGTTTAAAATATGTTCATTATACCAAATACAGTGGGTGTCCCATTTGCCAAAGTTGCTATAATGATAACCAATAAATATTGTCTAAAATGTCTCATTTCTTTGTTAATGTAATATGAATATAAATTGTGCGTTACATTTATAACGCACACGAAAATAATTATTTGTTAATTATAACATTTACAATGTGATACAATGTTTTAATAAAATACAAAGTCTGCTAACTTGAAAACTGAAACAATTCTCTACAATCGGCACATTTACCCTAATAAAGTAAATTGAATTAAATTAATTTTATTAATTTATTTATTAATTTTTACTCTTTACTGGACTTTTTACTTAACTTTTAACGGGACTTTTAACTGGACTTTTTACTGAACTTTTTACTAGACTTTTTACTGGACTTTTAACTGGACATTTTACTTAACTTTTTATTGGACTTTTAACTTAACTTTTAACTGGACTTTTAACTGGACTTTTTACTGGACTTTTTACTGGACTTTTTACTTAACTTTTTACTGGACTTTTTACTGGACTTTTTACTTAACTTTTAACTGGACTTTTTACTTAACTTTTAACTGGACTTTTTACTGTACTTTTAACTGGACTTTTTACTTAACTTTTAACTGGAATTTTTACTAGACTTTTTACTTAACTTTTAACTGGACTTTTTACTTAACTTTTAACTGGACTTTTTACTTAACTTTTAACTGGACTTTTAACTGGACTTTTTACTGTACTTTTAACTGGACTTTTTACTTAACTTTTAACTGGACTTTTTACTAGACTTTTTACTGGACTTTTAACTAGACATTTTACTTAACTTTTTATTGGACTTTTTACTTAACTTTTAACTGGACTTTTAACTGGACTTTTTACTGGACTTTTTACTGGACTTTTTACTTAACTTTTTACTGTACTTTTTACTGGACTTTCTACTAGACTTTTTACTTAACTTTTATCTGGACTTTTTACTAGACTTTTTACTGGACTTTTTACTTAACTTTTAACTGGACTTTTTACTAGACTTTTTACTGGACTTTTTACTGGACTTTTAACTAGACTTTTTACTTAACTTTTTACTTAACTTTTTACTGGACTTTTTACTGGACTTTTAACTGGACTTTTTACTTAACTTTTAACTGGACTTTTAACTGGACTTTTTACTAGACTTTTTACTTAACTTTTAACTGGACTTTTTACTTAACTTTTAACTGGACTTTTTACTTAACTTTTAACTGGACTTTTAACTGGACTTTTTAATGAACTTTTTACTAGACTTTTTACTGGACTTTTAACTAGACATTTTACTTAACTTTTTATTGGACTTTTTACTTAACTTTTAACTGGACTTTTAACTGGACTTTTTACTGGACTTTTTACTGGACTTTTTACTTAACTTTTTACTGTACTTTTTACTGGACTTTCTACTAGACTTTTTACTTAACTTTTATCTGGACTTTTTACTAGACTTTTTACTGGACTTTTTACTTAACTTTTAACTGGACTTTTTACTAGACTTTTTACTGGACTTTTTACTGGACTTTTAACTAGACTTTTTACTTAACTTTTTACTTAACTTTTTACTGGACTTTTTACTGGACTTTTAACTGGACTTTTTACTTAACTTTTAACTGGACTTTTAACTGGACTTTTAACTGGAATTTTTACTAGACTTTTTACTTAACTTTTAACTGGACTTTTTACTTAACTTTTAACTGGACTTTTTACTTAACTTTTAACTGGACTTTTAACTGGACTTTTTACTGTACTTTTAACTGGACTTTTTACTTAACTTTTAACTGGACTTTTTACTAGACTTTTTACTGGACTTTTTACTGGACTTTTAACTGGACTTTTAACTAGACTTTTTACTTCTCTTTTAACTTGACTTTTTACTAGACTTTTTACTGGATATTTTACTGGACTTTTTACTAGACTTTTTACTTAACTTTCAACTAGACTTTTTACTAGACTTTTAACTGGACTTTTTACTTAACTTTTTACTGGACTTTTTACTTAACTTTTAACTGGACTTTTAACTGGACTTTTAACTGGACTTTTTACTGGACTTTTTACTGGACATTTTACTTAAATTTTTACTGGACTTTTTACTAGATTTTTTACTGGATTTTTTACTTAACTTTCAACTGGACTTTTTACTGTACTTTTTACTTTACTTTTATCTAAACTTTTTACTTAACTTGTAACTTAACATATTACATTAATTAATTTATTAATTAAAACAAATATAATAAAGAGAGTAGAACGGGCTGAAAAAGCCAAGGTCCAAAAAAGCCATTTGACTTTTATTTAAAAACTTTAACTGATTTATCAGCGATTTAGATTTTAAGTTCAATTAGGTAATACGCAACTTTTAATTATAGTTTGAATGTTGCACCTATAGTAATATAGTTTTTATTGTAATTTTAAATTTTGAGTTGCCCTGAGTATAAAATTTTGAACAACTTTTCGAACGTATTACAACCAGGTAGAATAAACGTGTAATAAATGTAAATGTTTGTACATAAGGAGAAAACTATACTTAAAATATAAACAATGTTAATTTTTGGAAATTAAACTAAATTTAAGAGTTGTTAGACTTTAGAAAAACAAGTCTTGGGGGTGTTAGAGCCATTAACAAAAATCAAATTAATATTATGTGAAATTCAATTGTTTTCTGTATAAACTTACCTTCTAATTTTACAAAAATTTCGCATGTTTACATTTTCAAATTAATAATAGCAGAGTGATATTAATATAAATTAATTATTTTACTAATTAATTTAATTATTACCTTATTCAATTAAATTTTAAGTTTAAAATATGTTCATTATACCAAATACAGTGGGTGTCCCATTTGCCAAAGTTGCTATAATGATAACCAATAAATATTGTCTAAAATGTCTCATTTCTTTGTTAATGTAATATGAATATAAATTGTGCGTTACATTTATAACGCACACGAAAATAATTATTTGTTAATTATAACATTTACAATGTGATACAATGTTTTAATAAAATACAAAGTCTGCTAACTTGAAAACTGAAACAATTCTCTACAATCGGCACATTTACCCTAATAAAGTAAATTGAATTAAATTAATTTTATTAATTTATTTATTAATTTTTACTCTTTACTGGACTTTTTACTTAACTTTTAACGGGACTTTTAACTGGACTTTTTACTGAACTTTTTACTAGACTTTTTACTGGACTTTTAACTGGACATTTTACTTAACTTTTTATTGGACTTTTAACTTAACTTTTAACTGGACTTTTAACTGGACTTTTTACTGGACTTTTTACTGGACTTTTTACTTAACTTTTTACTGTACTTTTTACTGGACTTTCTACTAGACTTTTTACTTAACTTTTAACTGGACTTTTTACTTAACTTTTAACTGGACTTTTTACTAGACTTTTAACTGGACTTTTTACTGTACTTTTTACTTTACTTTTATCTAAACTTTTTACTTAACTTGTAACTTAACATATTACATTAATTAATTTATTAATTAAAACAAATATAATAAAGAGAGTAGAACGGGCTGAAAAAGCCAAGGTCCAAAAAAGCCATTTGACTTTTATTTAAAAACTTTAACTGATTTATCAGCGATTTAGATTTTAAGTTCAATTAGGTAATACGCAACTTTTGATTATAGTTTGAATGTTGCACCTATAGTCTATACTTAAAATATAAACAATGTTAATTTTTGGAAATGAAACTATATTTAAAAGTTGTTAGACTTTAGAAAAACAAGTCCTGGAGGTATTAAAGCCATTAACAAAAATCAAATTAATATTATGTGAAATTCAATTGTTTTCTGTATAAACTTACCTTCTACTTTTACAAAAATTTCGCATGTTTACATTTTCAAATTAATAATAGCAGAGTAATATTAATATAAATTAATTATTTTACTAATTAATTTAATTAATACCTTATTCAATTAAATTTTAAGTTTAAAATATGTTCATTATACCAAATACAGTGGGTGTCCCATTTGCCAAAGTTGCTATAATGATAACCAATAAATATTGTCTAAAATGTCTCATTTGTTTGTTAATGTAATATGAATATAAATTGTGCGTTACATTTATAACGCACACGAAAATAATTATTTGTTAATTATAACATTTACAATGTGATACAATGTTTTAATAAAATACAAAGTCTTCTAACTTGAAAACTGAAACAATTCTCTACAATCGGCACATTTACCCTAATAAAGTAAATTGAATTAAATTAATTTTATTAATTTATTTATTAATTTTTACTCTTTACTGGACTTTTTACTTAACTTTTAACTGGACTTTTAACTGGACTTTTTAATGAACTTTTTACTAGACTTTTTACTGGACTTTTAACTGGACATTTTACTTAACTTTTTATTGGACTTTTTACTTAACTTTTAACTGGACTTTTAACTGGACTTTTTACTGGACTTTTTACTGGACTTTTTACTTAACTTTTTACTGTACTTTTTACTGGACTTTCTACTAGACTTTTTACTTAACTTTTATCTGGACTTTTTACTAGACTTTTTACTGGACTTTTTACTTAACTTTTAACTGGACTTTTTACTAGACTTTTTACTGGACTTTTTACTGGACTTTTAACTAGACTTTTTACTTAACTTTTTACTTAACTTTTTACTGGACTTTTTACTGGACTTTTAACTGGACTTTTTACTTAACTTTTAACTGGACTTTTAACTGGACTTTTAACTGGAATTTTTACTAGACTTTTTACTTAACTTTTAACTGGACTTTTTACTTAACTTTTAACTGGACTTTTTACTTAACTTTTAACTGGACTTTTAACTGGACTTTTTACTGTACTTTTAACTGGACTTTTTACTTAACTTTTAACTGGACTTTTTACTAGACTTTTTACTGGACTTTTTACTGGACTTTTAACTGGACTTTTAACTAGACTTTTTACTTCTCTTTTAACTTGACTTTTTACTAGACTTTTTACTGGATATTTTACTGGACTTTTTACTAGACTTTTTACTTAACTTTCAACTAGACTTTTTACTAGACTTTTAACTGGACTTTTTACTTAACTTTTTACTGGACTTTTTACTTAACTTTTAACTGGACTTTTAACTGGACTTTTAACTGGACTTTTTACTGGACTTTTTACTGGACATTTTACTTAAATTTTTACTGGACTTTTTACTAGATTTTTTACTGGATTTTTTACTTAACTTTCAACTGGACTTTTTACTGTACTTTTTACTTTACTTTTATCTAAACTTTTTACTTAACTTGTAACTTAACATATTACTTTAATTAATTTATTAATTAAAACAAATATAATAAAGAGAGTAGAACGGGCTGAAAAAGCCAAGGTCCAAAAAAGCCATTTGACTTTTATTTAAAAACTTTAACTGATTTATCAGCGATTTAGATTTTAAGTTCAATTAGGTAATACGCAACTTTTAATTATAGTTTGAATGTTGCACCTATAGTAATATAGTTTTTATTGTAATTTTAAATTTTGAGTTGCCCTGAGTATAAAATTTTGAACAACTTTTCGAACGTATTACAACCAGGTAGAATAAACGTGTAATAAATGTAAATGTTTGTACATAAGGAGAAAACTATACTTAAAATATAAACAATGTTAATTTTTGGAAATTAAACTAAATTTAAGAGTTGTTAGACTTTAGAAAAACAAGTCTTGGGGGTGTTAGAGCCATTAACAAAAATCAAATTAATATTATGTGAAATTCAATTGTTTTCTGTATAAACTTACCTTCTAATTTTACAAAAATTTCGCATGTTTACATTTTCAAATTAATAATAGCAGAGTGATATTAATATAAATTAATTATTTTACTAATTAATTTAATTATTACCTTATTCAATTAAATTTTAAGTTTAAAATATGTTCATTATACCAAATACAGTGGGTGTCCCATTTGCTAAAGTTGCTATAATGATAACCAATAAATATTGTCTAAAATGTCTCATTTCTTTGTTAATGTAATATGAATATAAATTGTGCGTTACATTTATAACGCACACGAAAATAATTATTTGTTAATTATAACATTTACAATGTGATACAATGTTTTAATAAAATACAAAGTCTGCTAACTTGAAAACTGAAACAATTCTCTACAATCGGCACATTTACCCTAATAAAGTAAATTGAATTAAATTAATTTTATTAATTTATTTATTAATTTTTACTCTTTACTGGACTTTTTACTTAACTTTTAACGGGACTTTTAACTGGACTTTTTACTGAACTTTTTACTAGACTTTTTACTGGACTTTTAACTGGACATTTTACTTAACTTTTTATTGGACTTTTAACTTAACTTTTAACTGGACTTTTAACTGGACTTTTTACTGGACTTTTTACTGGACTTTTTACTTAACTTTTTACTGTACTTTTTACTGGACTTTTTACTGTACTTTTAACTAGACTTTTTACTGGACTTGTAATTGGACTTTTTACTAGACTTTTTACTGGACTTTTAACTGGACTTTTTACTTAACTTTTAACTGGACTTTTAACTGGACTTTTTACTGTACTTTTAACTGGACTTTTAACTGGACTTTTTACTGTACTTTTAGCTGGACTTTTTACTGTACTTTTAACTGGAATTTTTACTTAACTTTTAACTGGACTTTTTACTGGACTTTTTACTTAACTTTTTACAGTACTTATAACTGGACTTTTTACTTAACTTTTAACTGGACTTTTTACTGTACTTTTAATTGGACTTTTTACTTAACTTTTAACTGGACTTTTTACTAGACTTTTTACTGGACTTTATACTTAACTTTTAACTGGACTTTTTACTGGACTTTTTACTTAACTTTTAACTGGACTTTTAACTGGACTTTTTACTAAACTTTTTACTAGACTTTTTACTGGACTTTTAACAGGACTTTTAACTATACATTTTACTTAACTTTTTACTTAACTTTTAACTGGACTTTTTACTAGACTTTTCACTGGACTTTTTACTGGACTTTTTACTTCTCTTTTAACTTGTCTTTTTACTAGACTTTTACTGGATTTTTTACTGGACTTTTTACTGGACTTTTTACTTCTCTTTTAACTTGTCTTTTTACTAGACTTTTACTGGATTTTTTACTGGACTTTTTACTGGACTTTTTACTTAACTTTTTACTGTACTTTTTACTGGACTTTCTACTAGACTTTTTACTTAACTTTTAACTGGACTTTTTACTAGACTTTTTACTAGACTTTTTACTTAACTTTTAACTGGACTTTTAACTGGACTTTTAACTGGACTTTTTACTGGACTTTTACTGGACTTTTTACTGGACATTTTACTTAAATTTTTACTGGACTTTTTACTAGATTTTTTACTGGATTTTTTACTTAACTTTTAACTGGACTTTTTACTGTACTTTTTACTTTACTTTTATCTAAACTTTTTACTTAACTTGTAACTAAACATATTACATTAATTAATTTATTAATTAAAACAAATATAATAAAGAGAGTAGAACGGGCTGAAAAAGCCAAGGTCCAAAAAAGCCATTTGACTTTTATTTAAAAACTTTAACTGATTTATCAGCGATTTAGATTTTAAGTTCAATTAGGTAATACGCAACTTTTGATTATAGTTTGAATGTTGCACCTATAGTAATATAGTTTTTATTGTAATTTTAAATTTTGAGTTGCCCTGAGTATAAAATTTTGAACAACTTTTCGAACGTATTACAACCAGGTAAAATAAACGTGTAATAAATGTAAATGTTTGTACATAAGGAGAAAACTATACTTAAAATATAAACAATGTTAATTTTTGGAAATTAAACTAAATTTAAGAGTTGTTAGACTTTAGAAAAACAAGTCCTGGAGGTGTTAAAGCCATTAACAAAAATCAAATTAATATTATGTGAAATTCAATTGTTTTCTGTATAAACTTACCTTCTACTTTTACAAAAATTTCGCATGTTTACATTTTCAAATTAATGATAGCAGAGTAATATTAATATAAATTAATTATTTTACTAATTAATTTAATTAATACCTTATTCAATTAAATTTTAAGTTTAAAATATGTTCATTATACCAAATACAGTGGGTGTCCCATTTGCCAAAGTTGCTATAATGATAACCAATAAATATTGTCTAAAATGTCTCATTTGTTTGTTAATGTAATATGAATATAAATTGTGCGTTACATTTATAACGCACACGAAAATAATTATTTGTTAATTATAACATTTACAATGTGATACAATGTTTTAATAAAATACAAAGTCTGCTAACTTGAAAACTGAAACAATTCTCTACAATCGGCACATTTACCCTAATAAAGTAAATTGAATTAAATTAATTTTATTAATTTATTTATTAATTTTTACTCTTTACTGGACTTTTTACTTAACTTTTAACTGGACTTTTAACTGGACTTTTTAATGAACTTTTTACTAGACTTTTTACTGGACTTTTAACTGGACATTTTACTTAACTTTTTATTGGACTTTTTACTTAACTTTTAACTGGACTTTTAACTGGACTTTTTACTGGACTTTTTACTGGACTTTTTACTTAACTTTTTCTGTACTTTTTACTGGACTTTCTACTAGACTTTTTACTTAACTTTTATCTGGACTTTTTACTAGACTTTTTACTGGACTTTTTACTTAACTTTTAACTGGACTTTTTACTAGACTTTTTACTGGACTTTTTACTGGACTTTTAACTAGACTTTTTACTTAACTTTTTACTTAACTTTTTACTGGACTTTTTACTGGACTTTTAACTGGACTTTTTACTTAACTTTTAACTGGACTTTTAACTGGACTTTTAACTGGACTTTTTACTTCTCTTTTAACTGGACTTTTTACTGGACTTTTTACTGGACTTTATACTTAACTTTTAACTGGACTTTTTACTTAACTTTTAACTGGACTTTTTACTGTACTTTTAACAGGACTTTTTACTTAACTTTTAACTGGACTTTTTACTAGACTTTTTACTAGACTTTTTAGTGGACTTTTTACTGGACTTTTTACTTAACTTTTAACTAGACTTTTAACTGGACTTTTAACTGGACTTTTTACTTAACTTTTTACTTAACTTTTTACTGGACTTTTTACTTAACTTTTAACTGGACTTTTAACTGGACTTTTTACTGGACTTTTTACTTGACATTTCACTGGGCTTTTTACTATACTTTTTACTATACTTTTTACTAAACTTTTTACTGTATTTTTTACTATACTTTTTACTGGACTTTTGACTGGACTTTTTACTTAACTTTTTACTGTATTTTTTACTGTAGTTTTTACTGGACTTTTTACTGGACTTTTTACTGGACTTTTTACTTAAGTTTTTACTTAACTTGTAACTAAACATATTACTTTAATTAATTAAATAAAATAAATATAATAAAAAGAGTAGAACGGGGTGAAAAAGCCAAGGTCCAAAAAAGCCATTAGACTTTTATTTAAAAACTGAAACCGATTTATCAGCCAGTTAGATTATAAGTACTATTAGGTAATACACAACTTTTGATTAAAGACTGAATGTTGCACCTATAGTAGTATAGTTTTTATTGTAATTTTAATTTTTGAGTTACTTTGCGTATAAAATTTTGATCAACTTTTCGAACATATTACAACCAGTTTCAGTAAACAGGTAATAAAAGTAAATGTTTGTTCATAAGGAGAAAACTGTACTTAAAATATATACAATGTTAATTTTTGAAAATTAAACTAAATTTAAAATTTATTATAGCCTTTAGAAATTACAGGTGTTGGGGGTGTAAAAGCCATGGGCAAAAGCAATTGAATATTATGTGATATTTATTTGTTTTCCGAATAAACTAACCTTCTAATTTTACAAAAATTTAGCATGTTTACATTTTCAAATTAATAAAAGCAGAGTAAAATTAATAAAAATTAATTATTGTATTAATTAATTTATTTTTACAACTGTTAAATACTTTTAGTACTTTATGTACGAATAAGGACTCAATGATCGTAAATAAATAAATAGGAGAAAAATTTGCATAATTCAAATCAGTCAAACGAAATTTGTCATAAAGAACAAAATTTATTTGTTAATAATTTTTTAATTTTAATTAGATTATTTTATTATAAATTATGAAACACTGCATATTTTTGATTTGACAAACAATATTAAAAAAACATACACAAAAAATAACTTCAGAGTGTGAGGGACAGAAAAAATGAAAGAATGAATACGAAGATTATTAAAGTTAATTAATTTTTGTAATACATATTGAGACTTTTTTCAAAATATTAACAAATACAGTAAAATATATTTTCTCTTTAAGAATATTTGCATTTGAAAAAACACTTCAATTCGAAAATCTACCATTCAGAAGCAACTCTTTGAAAGTATCATATAGTTGAATATTTCTTATACCGTTAAAGAAAATACCCCAGGAATAAAAAGAATTTATTTTAAATACCTTTTCGGAATATCTTGTATCAGAAAGGAATCTTTTTGATCTTCGCATTGGAAATAATGCAACTTTTATTAGTTGGGAAAATACAGCTTTCTCTCTCTCTCTCTCTCTCTACCCTTTTTTTTAATGTAATACAAAAACAATCCGTTTGGTGCGGTTTCATTAAAGTTTCCTTTTCTCTCTCTCTCTCTCTCATATTGTCATACATGTTGAGGCAATATTAAATGACCCAATGTGTATTTTTCTTTTGAAAATAAGCAGTTGTCTGGTTCGTAAGCAAGATCGTCGATTCTGGCAAAGTTCTTGAATTCTTCCAATTCGATGACTACAACTCGTTTCTGACTCTGGATGCACTCGAAGATGCTGGTACACATTGTACCCCTTCTCTTTCTTGGGTATTTACATTATTATTGTTATCATGGACGGAAGGACCAGCAAAACGGAAATGGAAAATTATTCGGGCAAAGGCAATATACAAAGAATGGTGGAGGGACAGGAGGGGGGGGGGGGGGGGAAAAAGGAACAAAAAGTAAAGAAAGCAGAAATAGAATATAAGAGCCAGAAACATTTCGAGTTGCTTTGTCACGAGAGAGTCACAGTGAAATGATATTTCTGATGTGCTTTAGCAAATTGAGAGAGAGAGAGAGAGAGAGCAAAAGAGAGGGAGAGGGTACCTCGATGAATATTGATTTTCCTTCAAGTGATATACGAAATTTGACTAAATTCAACGAGTTGACTCGTCACCCCTCACCTCAACTCAAGAAGAGGAGGAAGATGAAGCATGCTATTTGGCACGGTGCTTAAATTGCGAAACGTTGATGTAATAGTTCTCGTGTTAAGAGGAAGTTGAGAGATATGTGTGTGCTCTACATGATGTGTACTGATATTCTCGTAGCTGCTAGAAAATATGTAGTTAATTAATTTCAGTTATGCATATTTTTTACGTTTTCAAGATGGTAAAAATCAGTTTTTTTTTAAAAAAAGGTCCGGAATTTTGATAGTAAAAGGACGAAAAGTTCATAAATTGTACGATATAATTTGAAAATTTTTTGAAAAATTACAAATGATTGTAGAAATTCAATTATTTTCAAAAGTAATCAAATTTTTCGCAAAAATTCAATTCTGTTTAGAAATTTTTAAAAATTCGCGTCAAAATTTTAATTATATTTAGAAATAATAAAATTCTTCTCCGAAATTCAATTACTTTCAAAAATTTTAATAAAATTCTTTGGCAAAATTTCAATTATTTAAATTAAATTTTCCTATTAATTCAATGATTTTCAATATCAACTATTTTAAGAAAATTTTCCAAAAGAATTCAATTATTTACAAAAATTTTAATAAAATTCTACGTAGACATTTAATTATTATCATAAAATAGTAAAAATTTCACGGGGATTCAATTATTTGCAAATTTTTTATAAATTTCTTCGCAATAATTCAATTATTTTCATTAATAATAAAATTTTTACAGAGATTCAATTATTTTCGTAAATACAATTCATCACAAGAATTCAATGATTTTCGAAAGTAGTAAAACTAATTGCGGAATTTAAATTATTTTTAATGCAATTTTTATCAAATCCCTCGAAAAATGTAATTATTCTTAAAAACCTTATTAAAATTCGTCAAAAGAATTCATTTATTTAAAAATTTGTTTATAAAATTCTTTATGAGAATTTAATTCTTATAAAGAATTTAATTATCATAAAAAACATTTAATTATTCAATAAATTTTTTTATTTTTGTATTTGAATAATTGAATTCTTTTAACTGCCAATTCTGTAAAAGAATTAATTTTTTTGAAAAAGTTTATTTGATTCTTACTTGAAATTATTTTTTTGAAGGGTTTTTATTTTCAAATAATATTTAATTGAAGAATATCCGAATAATTGAAATTTTGTAAAATTGAATTGTAAACAAATAAATTTGAAAATTTTTAAAGAATATTTTTAAAAATTATTATAAATAATGGATTTAAAGAAGAATTTTAGTTAAAAAAATATTTTTTAAAAAAAATTAATTTTGTATAAGGGGACATTCAAGTATAATTTAAGCATATTTTTCAGGTTTTTAGACCCCCCCCCTCCCCCATCGTAAGATTTTTTATATGCATTAGCGCCATTTTTTCTAATGGAAATAAGCAATAGCTAGACCCTCCCCCTTAAATGCTTACGTAATACTTGAATGCCCCCTAAGTTACAAATTATTGCAAAAATTCAATTATTTTCATAAATGATAAAATTTTTTACAGGGATTTAATTATTTTCATCAATAATATAATTCTTTTCAGGAACTCAATTATTTTCATAAATAATATAATAAAAATTGATAAAATTCCTTATGAGAATTGAATTTTAAGAAACATTCAATTATTGAATAAATTATTTATTTTTGTATTTAAAATTTAAATAATTGAATTCTAGTAGAATTTTCTAATACAAATTGATTTAAAAATGAATTTGAGTTAAAATTTTAATATAAAAATTTAAAACTTTTTATTTTTTCATTTAAAAAAGTTGAAATTAATTTTTTTGAAAAAGTTTACTTGTTAATTTTTTTTTAATTATTTGAAGTTTTTATTTTCTAATATGCATTTAATTGAAGAATTTAGGAAGTAATTGAAATTTTGTAAACATGAATATTATAAACAATTGGATTTGAAAATTGTCAAAGAATTTTTTCGAAAATTATTAAAAATAGATAATCGATTT
This sequence comes from Leptopilina syphax, assembly GCA_032872505.1. NCBI lineage: Eukaryota > Metazoa > Arthropoda > Insecta > Hymenoptera > Figitidae > Leptopilina > Leptopilina syphax. The sequence continues at coordinate 29,947,929 of CM065469.1, forward strand.
AAAGAAGAATTTCAGTTAAAAATTCTTGAAAATATTAATTTAATTGAAATGATGAAAATAATTTTGAAGACTGGTTACATTTTTGTCAATAATAATTGGCCCGTAAATGGTCCGTAATTTTTCATTTTTGGTCCGTAAAGTCGATATTTTAAAATAGTTTCACTATTTGAAACTATTATTAAACTATTTTATAGTTGTTTGATCTCTGTTTTCACTATTTTTTCTTTAAATTTTCTTAAAATTAACCTCACTTTCTCAAATTTTCTTTCTTTTTCTTTCTCACTTTGAAAAATCGATCTTTTTTTTGACGAATTTCGAAAGTGAAACACCTCAAAAATGTGTAAAAATTTCAGAAAATTCCAAAGAAAGCAAAGAAAAAGTGAAAAATGTAAATAAAAGAAAATAGTCAAACATCTTTTTCCTAAAGTTAATTTTGTATTATACAATTTTTCGTTTGTTTTAAAAAAAAAAACAGTGCAGTTATTCTAGAACTTAAAGTTGACGTTTAATTTCTATTTTCTTGAATAAAGGGGAAAAAGAAAAATTGAAATACCTGACCGTTATAAGATGTAGCTTTCATTTGATATTTTACTTTCTCTATATATATAAAGATAATCCGGAAAATGTTAATCTGACATGAAAGAGTATATTCATCTAAGAATAAGTCAAACAAAAACTCACTTCTCATGAAAAGCAGCAAGATCGAACTTATTAACTTCGTACCTTTTTCAATTTGCATCAAAAATGTACAGCTTTGCATATATTTTTCAGCCGAAGAAACTTGTGAAACTATTTTTGAAACCATATACAGAAGGAAAAAAGAGCAAACAAAACAGAAATAAATTTCTACTAAAAACTATTAAAAGGACATAGAAAGGAAATTTTTATTTTCTCCCATAGATATCAAATTGAGACAAAAAAACGAATCAAAACATTTGAATTTGAAATTTTTTAAAATCTTTATTCCTCTGGAAAAATAGTAGCGATTAAATATTTATTTGAAAGAAAACTATAGATGTTTTTGAATAATTTTACAAATTAAAGAAATTCCTAAATAAATGTAATAGAACATTTTTGTTAAGTATCCAATAATTTTTAAAGTAAATCGGAATATTCTTTAGGGTCACTTTTAAAATTTTATCTGGAAATCAGGGGAAAACAAAATGAAAATTTTTTTTGACAATCCTGTATTCATTTTGTCATTATTTATGCGCAGAAAAAAGAAATAATAATTATTTCATCTAATTTTCATAAGTGATATAAACATTTGCTGCATATATGCGGTTGGGGAAAAGTGTCGCGGTAAAAGTTGATAGACAAAAATATAAGTTGAACATTTTGCGATATACTATATTTAGGGAATGAAAAGTTGAAAGACTCTCTGTAAGACTATGGGATGACAATAAAGGGGGAATGAATAAAAGGTGGGAGAATGTTTTATGCAAGCGACCGCGATGAAAATCCAATCAAGAAAAACTCTCCGCGCAAACCGGGACAATCTAAGAGCCGGAAAAAGAAGAATCTTGACGGAATTGGGCGAGATGGTCGGAGATTGCAAAAGGAAGAGATGTGTACGTTCAAGTAAGACACGGATTGAAATGTATTCCCCGAGGCGGCACGCTCTCTCTCTCTCTGTCACTCACTCTCTTTTCGCAACAGTCGGAAATTTTTCTGTCCCCAGGAAAAATTTCTCGCGAACTTGCCAATAAGGAGCGCATTGCTGCTGGTGACGATGGTTGAGATGTATGCAAGAGTCTCTCTCTCTCTCTCTCTCTCTCTCTCTCTCTCTCGCCTTCTTTCTCTTATTCCCTCTTTTTTTAATCCCCTCTCTTTATTTATCCTTCTTTCTCTCTTCAGGGTTGCCACAAACAATTGATTTTGTTTTTTCCTGATTTCCAAACGAAAATTTTTTTACTCTTGTTATTGACAATTAAAAATTTTCATTACTTTTTTTTCTTTAAATTAATTTCAGAAAAACATTTTGTCCCATTTCAATGATTCGACCTGCATTATTTTTGTCTTGAATCCAACTTTCAAATAAAAATTATTTTCTTTAAAGATATAGCAATTTAATAAAAAAAAAATTGTTTATTTATAAACAATATGTAAAAAACCACTTTAGGCATGAAATTTTAATTTGAAAACAGTCTACTTATTCTTTGAACCTTTTTAGAATAATATTCCGAAGAGAAAAAAATGGCACGCATTAAGAAATAGCTAAAGAAATTATTTTTTAAAACTCCGAACGAAATAATTCAAACATAATGTATGTATTACGTGTGAATTATTTCGTACGCAATATCAAAAAATAATTATTTTAGCTACTTCTTAATGCGTGCAATTTTTTTTTTCTCTTTGGAATACTGTTTAAAAAGATTTAAAGAATACGTAGAATTTTTTCAAATTAAAATTTCATGGTTAAAGTGGTGTTGTACATATTTTTTTATAAATAAACCATTTTTTTGTTTATTAAAATTCAATATCTTTTAACAAAATAATTTTTATTTGGAAGTTGGATATTATGTGTACTCATGGAAAGAAATTGAATTTCTTGAAAGAATTTTGATATTTATTAAAAGATTGTTAAATTCTTTTCTCTTTCGTTGTTTCTCATTTTTTTCTCTTCTTCTCTGAACTTTAAAAAAAGAAGAATGAAAAGAGAGAAAAAAAGGAAGAGATAAAGAGAGAGAGAGAGAGAGAGAGAGAGAGAGAGAGAGAGAGAGAGAGAAATTGAAAAGGAATAAGAATCGTATGGATAGTGAGATTCTTCAAATACGTTAACAAACGAATGCATAAGATATCTTTGCATTAGAATAACTACAATAGATAATGTCGCAGCCACTGGTCGTTATTCCTTGAAGCAACATGTTAAGGAAACAAGTCTCATTCCCCCAAGGCCCCTTTTTCTTTACTATTCACGTTTTCCTTATCATTACAGACAGTTAAAATTTCAGTTGCGCATGAATATTCATCAAAAACCTACTACTCTCCTCGAATTTAGTCCTTTGAATTTCAAAAACTTTTTCTTTCTTTGACGAGTCGCAAAAGTCAAATTTTTCAAACACTAAAGGTCATTTCTTAGAATTTTCCGCTGTGACAGAATTTTTTTTTTTTGAGGAATTTTCGTTTGACAGTATGGCTAAAAACCTTCTGTTCGGCTTAAAAGTTCATGTCTGACTAAAAACTTTTTTTCTACTTAACAAACCAAATTGTCTGACTAAAATATTTTCTTCTACTTAAAAAATCCATTTTTCGGAATATAATTCTTTTCTTCTACTTAAAATTTAGTTTCTGAGTAAATATCATTATTCTACTTAAAAAAACAAATTTGTCTGACTATAATTAACTTTTCTACTTAAAATTAGTGTCCAACTAAAAATTTTTGTTCTACTTAAAAAATGAATTAATGTGACTGGAAACCTTTTGTTCTACTTTAATAACAGTACTGTCTGACTAAAAATTTTTCTTCTTCTTTAAAAAGTCAATTTGTCTGACTAAAATGTTTTCTTCTACTTAAAAATTAAATCAGTGTAACTAAAATACTTTTGTTAACATGTAATTAAATTTATCTGCTTAAAAGTGAAATTAGTCTGATTCCAATACTGTTGTTCTACTTAAAAAAAATTATCTGTACAAAAAACGTTTTTTTTCCTACTTAAAAACAAAATTGTCTGACTGTAAACTTTTACTTCTACTTACAAATTAAAGTCTGACTAAAATCCTTTATTCTACTTAAAAAGTAAATTTGTGTAACAAAAAAAAATATAAAATAAATATTAATAAAATAAATATTTAAAAATAAATATTTTATAATAAAAATATAAAATAAATTTGTCTGACTATAATCAACTTTTCTACTCAAAAATTTTTATTCTACTTAAAAAATGAATTAGTGTGACTAGAAACCTTTTGTTCTACTTTAACATTATTGTCTGACTAAAAATTTATCTTCTACTTCAGAAACCAATTTGTCTGACTAAAATATTTTCTTCCACTTAAAAAATAAATCAGTGTGACTAAAATACTCTTGTTCTACTAAAAAGGTAATTAATTTTTTTCTGCTTAAAAGTGAATTTAGTCCGACTCAAATACTGTTGTTCTTCTTAAAAATGATGATCAGGACAAAAAAAAATTTTTTTCTACTTCAACACAAAATTGTCTGACTGTAAACTTTTACTTCTAATTAAAAATTAAAGTCTGACTAAAATCTTTTGTTCTACTTAAAAAGTAAATTTGTGTAACAAAATAATTTTTTTCTCACTTAAAAATTAGTGTCTGACTTAAAATCATTGTTCTACTTAAATAATGAATTAGTCGGTCTAGAAACCTTTTGTTCAATAAATAAAAATTATTGTCTGACTAAAAACTTTTTTTCTACTTGACAAACAAATTGACTGACCAAAGAGCTTTTTTCTACTTAAAAATAAAATTAGTTAAGCACGAAACTTCTACTAAGATCTAAAAGTTTGACTAAAATTTTTTCTTCTACTTAAATAACTAATTTTAGTCAATTTGAATTTTTACTTAACACAAAATTTGTAGAAAATCGAATTTATTATTATAACAAAACTTTGAATTTTAAATAGAAATAAATTAATAAAAAATATAAAGAGAAAAATCTAAAATTAAAATTAATTATAACTGTCTTCTTCTACTGATACAAATAGTTAATAAAACTTCTTTATATAATTAAAAAATTAGTTTCTTCTTTTTCGGTAGAGAAAATAAATCAAATTAAAAGTCAATGAAGCAGGTGACATTTGAACGTTAATTTTCAACTTAATGACGAAGTTTGTGTAATTTTATTTGTCATTTGCATAATTCCTTTTCAAGTATAACGAATGAATATAAAGAAACAATGAAATGAAAGTTGTGGCACAACTATATATGATTTCCGTCACAGCCACAGCCAATAAAGACTTAATTGCTCGTAATAAAGTTCAAAAGACAGAGATAGTGTAAGGCATTGCCCATGGAACCGAATATAATGAGGGGCTTTTAAAGTCCGATTGCCAAGTTTTGAACAAAGTTATTGCTTCCTCTTTTCCCACATCATTTCCCAACGGGTTGTTTTTTTTCTCCTCTTTCTCTCTCTTTTTTTTGCGCAAAAGAAAAAAAATAACATTTTTTCCCATAATAACTGTCTCATAAAAAATGATAAAGCAATAGTCTTCTTTACAGGTATAAACCTTGAAGAGCTCGTACATTTTGAAAATTCTTGCTCAATAGTTACAAAGCTCCATAAAGAATGAAAGTTACTGAAGCTGGAGTTTTAATGGAAAGTGAATTCAAGTGTGAGATAAAATACAACTCTGACCAAAAAGAGTTTGTTTCATTTTGTGCGTTCTTTTTTTTTCTTTTTTTATTTTCTTTTCATACTGACAGAAAACTTGAGTATTTTTTTTTTTTTTTTTTTGGAAAAAGAATCTTTGACATTTATTTTCAATGTTTTTTTTTTCTATTTTGTATCTGAAATTGAAGAGTGCAGTTGCACAAATCCGGCTTAAGTGATCTCTCTGTATTTTCCGATTTGCCTCAAAAAGCTTTACTTTATTCTGATTTACCTTTTTGCTCCATTTCTCAATATGTATACAGAGTACATTTTATTCAAAGTGTAAGGGAAAAGTATTCTACCAATGCAAAAGTTCAAGCCCTGATAACGCGAGATCGATGAACGAGTGCCAATATTAGAAGACTAAAACTATATGCCTGAATTGTTCTATTTTTCATGAATATTTATATTTTTGTACCGTTTTTTTTTCCTCTTTTTTTGTGCTTTTTTTTCCTTTTTTTCACTGCGCACCTGTATTCAAATCACAAACCATTAGGAGAATGAACGGACGCAGTAAAAGTTAATATTAACAAACAATCTCTTTACTAATCCGTGGAATTTTTTTTTTCTATTTCAATTTATTTAGGAAAATATAAAAAATATTTTTAAAGAACGGAAGAGAAGAAAATTTTTAAAAAATTAACAATGTTTACTATTTATACAATATCTTTGCTATTCCAATTTTTTTTGTTTGAATTTCTTTAGAAAAATATACAACAAATATTATTGAAAAAAGAAAGAGAAGAAAGATTTAAAAAAATTAAAAATGTTTACTATTATACAATCTCTTTACTATTTCGTAGAATTTTTTTTTCTTTCAATTTATTTAGAAAAATATAACAAATATTTTTAAAAAACGAAAGAAATGAAAAAAGGAAGAGAAGAAAGATTTAAAAAAATTAAAATATGTTTAATATTATCCTTTGATGAATATCACTTTTTAAAAATAACAGAGACATTATTTTCAATTTTGTTCTTGTTTATTAAGATTTTAATTTTCAAATAGCTCATTTTATCTGTTAATTTTTTCCCTTGATTTTAGTAAAGAAAATACAGTTCGAGTTACATATTTTGAATTTTCCGAATTATTTTTCTTCTGATTTGAAAATCTTTTTTTCGAACTTTTCAAAATTTTCGAAATTTCCATATTTTACCAAAATTTGTTGAACGATCAAATGAACGAATTCTTTTTAGTCTAAATATTTTCAAAAACAATACTACACTGAATTAAAAAAACAATTTAAGAAGATATATTTCGAATAATTTTTGAAATTTGAAATTTTTCTCTGATTTTAAAATCATTTTAAATGCCATTTTAAAATTCAGAAATATAGAAATTTTACTAAAATTTGTCGATTGTTGCAATGCAAATGAAGAAATTTTTTTGGTTAAAATATTTTCCAACAAAATATAGTAGAATGGAGAACAATTTAAATTTAGGATTTATTTACGTTCAGAATGAAGAGTTTTAACAAAATTGAAAATGAATTTTTTTAAAATAAAATATAACTTTAGATTTTATATTTTAATGAAAAAAAAGTTTTTGTCCCGTCAAATTTAGATTCTAAGTAGAATAAATATTTTTTATTGGAATTTTTATTTGTAAGTAGTACAAAGGCATTTTAGTCAGACAAGAATAATTTATGAAAGAATTACTTATTTGTTTATACAACTTAATGCATTATTTATTTATTTTCTTATTTATTTATTAAATGTCAGAGTTTCTTATTAGACGAATTTTTTAAGTAGAAAAAAATGATTTTAGTCAGACCAAATTTTTTAAGTTAAACAAACGGATTATCGTCACAATAATTTTTTTTCAATTAGAACAAAGATCTTTAGCCAGACACTAATTTCTAATTCGTAATGTTTAAGTAGAACAAAAGGTTTCTAGTCAAACTAAATAATTTTTTAAGTAGAACAAAATTTTTTAGTCAAACACTAATTTTTAAGTAGAAAGGATGATTATAGTCAGACAAAGTTGTGTTTTAAGTAGAAAAAATATTTTTGGTCAGACTTGCATTTTTAAGTGGAAGAAAAGTTTTTAGTCAGGCCTTAATTTTTAAGTAGAAAAAAAGGTATTTAGTAGCACTCATTTATTTATGAAGAAAAAGGTCTTTACTCAAGCAAATTAAATTTTTATTAGAACAAAAGATTTTATAGTCAGACTTGAAATTTTAAGTAGAAGTAAAACTTTACAGTCAGACAATTTTGTTTTTAAATATCAAAGAAAATTTTGGCTTGGTAATCATTTTTAAGTAGAACAAAAATGTTTGTGTCAGACAAATTTCACTTTTAAGTAGAACAAAGATTCTTAGTCAGACAGAATAGATTTTGAAACTAAATTTTAAGTAGAAGATGAAAGAATTGTAGTCCGATAAATGGGTTTTTTAAGTAGAAGAAAATATTTTAATCAGACTTTTAGATCTGAGTAGAATTTTCGAGTCTAATTAAATTTATTTTTTAGTAGAAAAAAGCCCTTTGACCAGACAATTTGTTTGTTAAGTAGAAGAAAAGTTTTTAGTCAGACATTAATTTTTAAGTAAAACGAAAGACTTTAGTCAAACATTTATTATTAAGTAGAACAAAGATCTTCAGCCAGAAACTAAATTTTAAGTAAAAGAAAAAAATTTTAGTCCGACAAATGGGGTTTTTAAGTAGAAGAAAATATTTTAGTCAGACAAATTGGTTCGTTAAGTAGAAGAAAATTTTTTTAGTCAGACAGTAAATGTTAAGTAGAACAAAGATCTTTAGTCAGACACTAATTTTTAAGTTGAAAAGATGATTATAGTCAGACAAAGTTGTTTTTTAAGAAAAAGAAATATTTTAATCAGACATGGATTTTTAAGTGAAAAAAAAGTTTTACAGTCAAACTAATTTGATTTTTTAGTAGAAAAAAGCTCTTTTGGTTACATAAAATGTTTTGTTAAGCAGAAGAAATTTTTTTAGTCAGACAATAATTTTTAAGTAGAACAAAAGGTCTATAGTCAAACTAATTAATTCTTTAAGTAGAACAAAGATCTTTAGTCAGACACTAATTTTTAAGTTGAAAAGATGATTATAGTCAGACAAAGTTGTTTTTTAAGAAAAAGAAATATTTCAGTAGAAGGAAAATTTCTAGTCAGAAAATATTTTTTAAGTAGAACAAAAGTTTTTTAGTGATACTGAGTTACTTTTGAAGAAGAAAAAAGGTCTTTAGTCACACAAATTTGTTATTTAAGTAGAAGAATTAATTTTAGTCCGACAGTAATTTTGAAGTAGAACAAAGGTCTTTAGTCAGACCACGGTTAATCGTTAGGTGTTAAAATAACACCAAAATGGATTAAAATAACACTAAATTGGATTATTTTAATCCTTTTTGGTGTTATTTTAATACCTAACGATTTACCGTGACAGTGATTTTCTGAAGTAGAACAAAAGTATTTAGTCAGACATTAATATTTAAGTAGAATAAAAGATTTTAGCCGTCCTGTTGTTTTTGAGTAGAACAATAGTATTTTAGTCATACGAGTTTATTTTTTAAGTAGAAGAAAGATCTTTAGCCAGACACTAATTTTTAAGTAGAAGACAATGTTTTTATCCGACAAATTTGTTTTTAAGTAGAAGAAAACATTTTAGTCAGACATTTTAGTTCTACATTTTAGTAGAACAAAAGGTTTTGAGACACATTAATTTAATTTTTAAGTAGAACAACGATCTTTAGTCAGACATTAATTCTTAATTAGAAAAAAATTTTACACCACGTCGAAGTTGATTTTAAGTAGAAGAAGAGACTTTAGTCAGACAATAATTATTAAGTAGTTTATAGTTTTTATTTATTGAGTACAATTATATATAATCTTGCTTAATAAATAAAAAAATTGTAGTTTATATTTATTAACTAAGTATTTATAGTCCGTCAAACATATTTGTTAAATACACAAAAAAAAACGTATCAAAATTGTTGAGATGCGCAAGGAAAACTGTATTAAAATGTTAATAAAATACAAATTAAAAATAGTAAAAATATTTTTGTTTTACGTTTAAATTTTTCTTTAGTTTTGAGTTTACATCTGCTTTAGCAGTACCCTCCTTGAACGAAATAGGTACTTTAATGTTTGAAATACAGATTACTGTATGAAGAATGGCAAGACAGTATTTTTCCCTTTGCTTCGGTATTCATAACTGAAAATGAGGAGCCATATGTTTGTTAAATAATTTTTCAGGAGCTCTTTGTGGTGAAAATCCCCCTGCCTTTTTTCTTTTCAAAAAAAAAGAAAAGAAAAACATTCTGTGACCTGTTGTCAGTGACCCTATCCCCTTCATTCCATCCCTCTTCTCTCTCTCTCTCTCTGTCTCTCTTTCTCTCTCTTTCTCTCAACAGAGACAATCAACCCTTCAAGACCAAGCGTAAGAAACCCGAAGCCCCCAATGTGATGCTCGACGCACACTCTGTCAGTGTAATGAGGCTCTGCGAAGCTTGAGATTTTACGAAGGACACGAGATGAGAGGAGAGGAGAGGAAAGGAAAGGGTTGAGGTTTCAAGTCTGGGAAAAAGAGAATGAAGAGAGTCAACTTCTCCAGAGGTTCACTCCAGATTCATCATCAGTGAAACTTAGCAGAGAAAGAGAAAAAGAAGACAACATTGCGCGGAAAAGAAAATGTGTGAAAGAAATAGAGAAAGAGAGAGAGAGAGAGAGGGAGAGAATAGTGTCCACGAGAAAAGGGAAGTACACGAGAGTTTTAAGTGAATGCTAAACAAACAGTAAACTGAAGGCGAAGCAAAGACCTTGGGAAAGGTCTGCGCCTGAGAGAAAGAACACTCGTTGGTGCGAACAAGTTACATCTGGAGAGATCTAACTTTTCTCTGCCTTCTCTTGCTCATGAAAAATTAAGAAAGTTTGGTCAATTTGAAAACCTTTTAAAGAAGCACAAAATTTTGCGTGGACTTGAAAGTTTTTCAATTTTGTTTATTTTAAAATTCATTCGGATAATTTGAAAAACTGCGTGTTGAAAAGGAGAGGGGCGAGGTTCCTTAATGATAGATCGTCCAACGTCCTTCCGGCAGGACGAAAAAGACTCAGGTGAGTCCCTTCGAAATCACTAAAGAAAACTAACATGGATTCAGATAAATAAAAAATGAAATATATCATTGGAAAGGTAACGAAACAAGCTTTCAGCGCATATAAATATTGAGCTTGTAAGTTCAAAACTAAGGGCTGAGTAGTTTGAAGAAGTTACATGTTCCAAAAATTCACATAATTTTTAGTCACAGAATGACGAAGCCCGGTCCTGCCGGCAGGACGCTTTTCGCTTTATTTAAGAGACTGCCTAGCCCAGGTTTATAAATTTAAAGACTCGATATTTACATCATTTGAAAGCTTGTTTCATTACCTTTCCAACGATATATTTAGTTTTGTATTTATCTGCTTCCATATTAATTTTATAGAGCAATTTCTAAGGGACTCGCGCCTGAGTATTACTCAGATATACTGAACAATACTAAAAATGAATTATTTTTTAATTGAACAATTAGGTTTCATTCTTTGAACGTTTCTGAAGAGAAAGAGACTTGTCCGGTCAAAAAATATTGATTTTCGGGGATATTACATTAAATTTACGAAAAAATGTTTTTTTCACTGTTTAAAAACATAGCTAGTTTGAAGGCTTTGAAAAATGGTTTAAATTATTATTTTAAAAAGTCAAAAATATGGATTTTTTCGTCTTTTCGTCTATTTTAATCCCAAGGAGTGCCAGAAAAGAAAAGTTGAATTCTCTTTTTTTAAAAGCCTTTTTTTCGGAACGTCCTTCCGGCAGGACGGGCGTTTGGACGATTTATCATTAAACACTTCTTCTTTTTCATCTTCTTCTTTTTCTTCTTTCGTTTTTTTTTATATCAGTAAGAAAAATTTTTCATTTTTACTTGTTGTAAATTTGCCGGTTTTTGGAGAAACTTTTCTCGAGTGGTCGTTGAAACTAAGAAGAAATACATCTTACATATTTATCACGAAAGAATATCACCTTCATATTTACACAACGCTCGCCAAAAAATAATATCTTCAACGCCCACTGGCCAGTGGCCAGTTTTATTCACATTTATATCTTGAACCTCTCGCTCTCTCTCTCTCTCTCTCTCTCTTTTCTCCTCCTTCTGTTATTTTACCTACTTTCCTATTTGCAATTGTTACAAATTTTTAGAATTCTAAAAAATCCTCGTAAATGTGCTTTAAAAAATAAATTACTGTAAAAATATTTGTTCTACTTAAAAATTATTGTCGGCACAGTAAATCGTGAGGTATTAAAAAGTGCTGCAGATTAAATTAACACCAAAAAAGATTAAAATAATCAATTTTGGTGTTTTTTTACAAAGAATGAAATTTTAGTTTATTAAATTTTTTTATAACTATAAAACATGAAGATATTGATAACTCCGAGTCTTCGACTCGGAGTCATCGATTTCTTCATATTTTATAATAATTAAAGATAACCAAGTAATAAAATCATTTATTTTATATTATAAGAATATTATACTTCTTCAAAATTATTTTCATTATTTCAATTCAATTATTATTTTCAAAAAATTTTAACTACAATTTTACTTTATATCAATTATTTTTAATAATTTTCGAAAAAGTTCTTTGGCAACTTTCAAATCCATTTGTTTACAACATTCAATTTCACGAAATTTCAATTATTCCTAAATTCTTAAATTTACTGCATATTAGAAAATGAAAACTTCAAATAAATATAAAAGAAAATTCAATTAAACTTTTTCAAAAAAATTAATTTTAAAATTCAATTATTTCTAAAAATTCACGCTATATTGCTTTTAATATTCAATTATAATCTAAAATTTTAGCTAAAATTCATTTTTATGAAATGAAAATCAATTTTTATTAGAAAATTCTACAAGAATGTAATTATTTAAATGCAAAAGTAAATAATATTTTTAATAATTAAATGTTTCTTAAAATTCAATTCTCATAAAGAATTTTATTAACAAATTTTTAAATAATTGAATTCTTTTCTCGAATTTTATTAAAACTTGCATAAACTTTTTTCAAGGAATTCAATTATAATTCTATGAAAAATAATTGAAACGCTGCGATGAGTTTTATTATTAGTAAAAATAATTGAATCCTTAAGAAGAATTTTATTACTCTTGAAAATAATTAAATTTCTGCAATAATTTGTAACTTTTTAAAAATTAAATTTTTTCCTCGTGTTTTTAACTAAAATTTATTTTTAAAACCATTTTTATGAGTAAGTTCTACGAGAATTCAATATTATTTAAATACAAAAAAAGGTAATTTATTAATTTCATGTTTCTTGAAATTAAATTCTCATAAAAAATGTTATCAACAAATTTTTTAAATCATTAAATTCTTTGGACGAATTTTAATAAAATTTTTAAGAATAATTATATTTTTCGAGGAATTCGATTAAAAATTGCATTAAAAATAATTGCAATTATAAAATGAGTTTTATTATTTATGAAAATAACTGAATTCCTGAAAGAATTTTATTATTTATAAAAATAATTGAATCCCTGTAAAAAAGTTATTATTTATGAAAATAATTGACTTATTGCGAAGAAATTTATAAAAAAATTTGTAAATAATTGAATTCCTGTAAAAATTTTTATTATTTATGAATTTTATCGGGATTTTTTTTAATAATGGAATTTTATTGGAAAATTTTATTGAAATAGTAGATATTGAAAATCATTGAATTTTAGAATACTTTTAAAAAAAATTGAAATTTTGATAAGAATTTGATTAAAATTTTGTAAAATAATTGAATATCAGAGAAGAATTTTATTATTTATAAAGGGAATTGAAATTTTTACGAATTTTTTTTTCGAATTTTTGAACACAATTGAATTTATTAACTATGTTACTAATAAGTTAGTTAGTAATTTAGTAACTAACTTACTAACTTACTATTCTCCCTGGAGAAGCTAAATTCGTTGATTTTTTATAAATCGTCGACTTTGGTGTTTCATTTAAAGTAAAATTTCATTCATAGTTAAAAATATAACACCAAAATAGATTATTTTAATCCTTTCTGGTGTTATTTTAACACTTCACGTTTTTCTGTGGGAGTTTAAAATTTTCTTCTACTTAAAAAATAATTTTGACGGACGGTAAACTTACTTAATAAATATAAACTACATTTTTTTATTTATGTAGTAAATTTATATATAATTACACTCAATAAATAAAAACTATTAAGTACTTAATAATTATTCTCTGACTAAAGTCTCTTCTTCTACTTAAAATCAACTTCGACGTGGTGTAAAAATTTTTTTCTAATTTAGAATTAATGTCTGACTAAAGATCGTTATTCTACTTAAAAAGTAAATTAATGTGACTAAAAACTTTTTGTTCCACGTAGAAAATAATTAAGTGTGACTAAAAAACTTTTGTTCTACTTAAAAGTTCATGTCTGACTAAAAAAATTTTTTCTACTTAACAAACCAATTTGTCTGACTAAAATATTTCCTTCTACTTGAAAAATCCATTTGTTGGACTACAATTCTTTTCTTCTACTTAAAATTTAGTTTCGAACTAAATATCATTATTCTTCTTAAATAAAAAAATGACATTGTCTGACTAAAGAACTTTGTTCTACTTAAAAGATAAATGAGAGTTACTATAAATCTTTTTTTAACTTGAAAATTAAATTTGACTAAAGACCTTTTTTCTTCTTAAAAAGTCAATTAGTAGTAAAAAACTTTTGTTCTACTTAAAGAATATTTTCTGACTAGAAATTTTCCTTCTACTGAACAGACTAAGTAACCTTATCAAACAGCATTTTTTTTATTTAAAAATCATAATTTCTTGACATTAAAACTTTTCTTCTATTTAAAAATCCAAGTCTGACTAAAATATTTCTAATTTAGAATTAATGTCTCACTAAAGATCGTTGTTCTACTTAAAAAGTAAATTAATTTGACTAAAAATTTTTTTTTTACTTAAAAAACAAATTTGTCGGACTATAAACATTTTTTCTACTTAAAAATTAGTGTCTGACTATAAAATTTTAGTTTACTTAAAAATTAATGTCTGACTAAAAAAATTTATTCTACTTAACAAACCAATTTGTCTGACTAAAATATTTTCTTCTACTTACAAATTATTGTCTGACTTAAGATCTTTGTTCTACTTAAAAAAAATGAATTTTAGGGTGATTAGAAACCTTTTGTTCTATAATTAAAAATTAATGTCTTACTAAAACCTTTTTTCTACTTAACTAATAAATTGTCTTACCAAAGAGTTTTTTCTACTTAAAAATAAAATTAAGAAGACTCGAAAATTCTACTAAGATCTGAATGTCTGATTAACACGGTTTCTTCTACTTAAAAAAGTTATTTGTCGGACAATAATACTGTTCTTCTACTTAAAATTTAGTTTCCGACTTAGGATATTTACTTTATTTAAAAAATATATTTGTGTCACTAAAAAACTGTTCTTTTTCCAGTAAAACTATTGTCTGACTAAAATGTTTTTTCCTACTTGAAAAATTAATTTGTCTGACTATAATCTTTTTCTTCCACTTAAAGTAGAACTAAATATTAAAAGTCTATAAAAATGAGGTTTTTGCTCAACAGTACTTTCGATAAAATATTTTTTTAGGAAAGAATCTATTTTGCTATAAACGGAAATAGAAAATATAATTATAAATTATATAAATGCTGAAAATAAATTCTCGAAATGAATTCTCCAAATGATTTTTCAAAATTCTAAATTCTGAATACAAATAATATCTGCTTAACAAAAAAAGAAGATCGATTCAATATTCATAATTTATTATAGAGACGAAAAAAAGATAAACTTTAATTTTGCAAAAAAAAAAAATACGCAACTACATGAAATTTTTCATTACTTTAAATTTATATGAAAGAGAGTTGCTTTTGTTCGTAAGAAATAATTTAAATGCACTTCGTTGAAAATAAATTCATGCGACTAACGGATATTAAAGTTTGTTCTATTAAAGTCTCTCTCAGTCGGTACAAAGTTACATTCTTCTTTGTTCACTTGTAAAACAAACTTACTTTTTCTCTTCCGCTTTCTCACCGAAACCACCGAAACCACCACTACATCAAACAGATTATTCTTGTCGTTCACACAAAAATAATTTCAATGGTAATGAGAGAATGGAAAAAAGAGGAGGAGAGAGAGAGAGAGAGAGAGAGAGAGAGAGTCCTCTTTTCAAAAGATTATAATGTATATAAAACGTTAATGTACATTGTATGTATTATTCCATTTGAGGATGAAATTTATCAAATGGAATTAAATACTGCTACTACTTTTATAGTCAATTTATTGTTTCTATATATAGAAAAACGATCCAATTTAAATACATTTTCTCTATATAAAGTTTTAAATTTAAACGTTCAAATGAACGGAATTCTTTTTTTAATTGAATATTTGTTGAAAAATTATTTCAAATTATTATTTTATCAAAATTTTTTGGAAATAATTGAATTCTTCGAAAGAATCTTCAAAAGAATCTTCAAAAGAATCTTCTAAAGAATTTTGTCAAAATTTTTGAAAATAATTGAATTTTTGGGAAGAATTTTATTTCAATACAGAGTAAAACGTGAGGTTAGTTAGTTACTAAATTACTAACTAACTAAGTAACATAGTTAATAAATTCAATTGTGTTCGAAAATTAAAAAAAAAATTCGTAAAAATTTCAATTATCTTTATAAATATAATAAAAATTCTTCTGTGATATTCAATTAATTTAAAAAATTTTAATCAAATTCTTGTCAAAATTTCAATTATTTTTAAAAGTTTTCTAAAATTCAATGATTTTCAATATCTACTATTTCAATAAAATTTTCCAAAAAAATTCCATTATTAAAAATAAATTTGAATAAAATTCTACGCAAACATTCAATTATTTTCATAAATAATAAAATTTTATATAGGAATTCAATTATTTACAAGTTTTTTTATAAATTTCTTCGCAATAATTCAATTATTTTCATAAATAATAACATTTTTACAGGGATTCAATTATTTTTAAAAAATAATAAAATTCTTTCAGGAATTCAGTTATTTTCATAGATAATAAAACTCATTGCAGAATTTCAATTATTTTTAATGCAATTTTAATCGAATTCCTCGAAAAATGTAATTATTCTTCAAAATTTTATTAAAATTTGTCCAAAGAATTTAATGATTTAAAAAATTTGTTGATAACATTTTTTATGAGAATTTAATTTTAAGAAAAATTAAATTAATATATTATTTATTTTTGTATTTAAATAATTTAAATTAAATTTAAAATTAAATATTAAAAGCATTATAACGTGGATTATTAGAAATAATTAAATTTTGAAAAAGTTTCAAATTAAAATCATTGAAATTCTTAATTTTTTATATTTTTGACGAACAATTCTGTAGATTTAATTCTTTTTAAAAGTTTAATAAGATTTTTATTGGAATTATTTCAAGTTTTTATTTTTCAATATATATTTAATTGAAGAATTTATGAATAATTGAAATTTTGTAAAATGTAATTGTAAACGAATGAATTTGAAAATTCTCAAAGAACACTTTTTAAAAATTATTAAAAGTAATGGATTTATTGAAGAATTTTAGTTAAAAACACTAGGAAAAAATTTAATTTTAGAGAAGTTACCTACAAATTATTGCAGAAATTCAATTATTTTCAAGAGAAATAAAATTCTTCTTAAGGATTCAATTATTTTTACTAATAATAAAACTCATCGCAGCGTTTCAATTATTTTTCATAGAATTATAATTGAATTCCTTGAAAAAAGTTTATGCAAGTTTTAATAAAATTCGAGAAAAGAATTCAATTATTTAAAAATTTGTCAACAAAATTCTTTATGAGAATTGAATTTTGAGAAACATTCAATTATTCAATAAATTATTTACTTTTGCATTTAAATAATTAAATTTTTGCAGAATTTTCTAATAAAAATTGATTTTCATTTCATAAAAAGGAATTTTAGCTAAAATTTTAGATTATAATTGAATATTAAAAGTAATATAGCTTAAATTTTTAGAAATAATTGAATTTTTAAATTAATTTTTTAAAAAAATTTTAATTGAATTTTTTTATATTATTTAAAGTTTTTATTTTCGAATATGCATTTAATTGAAGAATTGAGGAGTAATTGAAATTTCGTAAAATTGAATATTGTAAACAAATGGATTTGAAAATTGCCAAAGAACTTTTTGGAAAATTATTAAAAATAATTGATATAAAGTAAAATTGTAGTTAAAAATTTTTGAAAATAATAATTGAATTGAAATAATGAAAATAATTTTGATGAAGTAGGTATAATATTCTTATAGTATAAAATAATGATTTTATTACTTGGTCATCGTTAATTATTATAAAATATGAAGAAATCGATGACTCCGAGTCGAAGACTCGGACTTATCGATATCTTCATGTTTTATAGTTATAAAAAAATTTAATAAACAAAAATTTCATTCATTGTAAAAAATAACACCAAATTTGATTATTTTAATCTTTTTTAGTGTTAATTTAATCTGCAACACTTTTTAATACCTCACGATTTACTGTGATTGTGTTGAAATTTAAAAATAATTAAATCGCTGCGAAAAATGGTACGATTTATAAAAAAATTAAATTATTGGAAAGAATTTTAATAAAATGTTCGAAAATAAATGAATTGTTTTAAAGAATTCTATTAGTTTAAAAAAAAGGAAATTTTTTTCAATGAGTTCTATTAATTAGAGGTAAAATGAATAATCTAAAGGCCTGTAATTATCAATTTGTTTATTTTTATCATTTAAATTTTTTATTAATATTATTGAAAATAAAAAAAAATTTAATTAGTTAATACGATTTTTTTTGATTTTTTAGTTTTTTTTAATTTATTTTTAAAATTTTTCTCCTTTAATTCTCTCTTGGGTAAAAATAATTTTATATACTTTTAGTTTTTTTGAAATAATACTTTCGCAATGGTAAACAGAGAAAATAAAAATATTCAACGATTAAAATGTTTTGTAAAATTTTCCCCTTGTAATGGATGAGACGACAGTGTATAAATATTGGTCCGATGTTTAACGAACTCCATAACCATTTAGTTTTATTCCCGCTGTGTGTATATATACATATATATATATATATATATATATACACCATGAAAGATATGAGTTAATTTCCTACAGTATTCTTCGCGTTGCTTTGCGCGCAGACAATTTCCATCTGGAATACAGTGGCAAGAAACGTTCATTGAATAAATAACATTACGAAAAAAAAGCAATATGCAAAAGAGATTCAGAATTTCAAATAGGAAATGAAGTGTAACAAACTTTTATGTAACTTAATCTGCAAATTTAATTGTCTTTTATTTAACTGACAGAAAAGTCATCCTTTTTTTTTGTTTGTTTATTTGTTTGTATTGGAGAAAAAAAAGCTTTTAATATCCTGTCATTTGTCGGAGAAAATAACGATAAAAAATATTTCAAATGGAATAAATTATTAAAAAATAAATAGAATTTAAAAAAACTGAATTTAATATCTATGAAGAGATTTAAAACATGAAAAAATAGACTGACGGTTAAAGCTAGAATTAAATATGAAAATATATAGTTTATTTACTGAATTTATTTTTTCATCAAATATATTTTCCGTATGAATATCCATTCATCTCGGGTCTCAATAAAATAGATTTAAAAAAAAAATTATTTAAAGCATTATAAACACATGACAAAAATGTTGATTTATATCAGTTACGAAATATTCATGACAGAGATTAAAAAATATTCATTGCCCGTTTATATTGGAGAGTGGGTTAAAATTTTAATAACGGATTTTCGACAAATTTACTTTGTTTTTTTTTATTTATTTATTTATTTATTTCGAGAGAAACTGAAAATAAGGAGAATAGAAAAAATGACATTTTCCTTTTAATTTGCTATTCAAGTAAAATAAAAATATGCACACAAGTGCATTCATTTCAAAGGGTCATTCTTGTTAATAATAAAATCGATGCGATTCTTCACTGACGTGAGATTTCTGACGTCATGACGTTTACATTTCAATATAACAGTAAATAGTTCGAATAGTTAACAATGAAATTAGTTGTCATAAATTCAATTATTTTCAGACACATAATAAATTTACATAATAAATTTTTAAGTACATTTTAATAAAATTTTGTTGAAAAAGAATTGAATTTTTTCAATACAATTTTAATTAAATTCGTCAAAAAAATGTCAAAAATTCAATTATTTTCAGAAATATAATAAAATTTTGTTGCAAAAATTCAATTATTTTCAATATAATTTTAAATTTTAATAAAATTTTTCGAAAGAGTTCAATTATTGTCAATACCAATTTTAAGAAAATATCTCGAAATAATTCAATTATTTTTGCGACATTCGAATAAAAGTTTGTGAAAGTATTGAATTTTTTCCAATTCAATTATAATAAAATTCTTGGAAAAAATTGCAACAATTCAATTATTTTTAAAAATTCTTTATGAGCATTCAATTATTCTCAATGCAATTTCAATTAAATTAAATTTTTTTTAAAATTAGTTCTGTGTTGGAAATCGAGGAAAAATCAAATTTTTTTTTGTCAAAACTCTGTTTTTGCATAAAAAATTTTTCGCTCCAAAAATTTTTGTTTTTTGTCCGTAAAATTTATTCGTTTTCTTAAATACTTGCATTTGATTATCTCTCATCAATTTTAGGAGAGCAAGTATGTATTTATCAGGGAACTATGATAATTAATAAATTAGTTTCTAAATGCAAAGTAGATTATTGTAGTATTAAATATTCGTTAAATTTTCTCATTAAAAACATAGTAGTACTATTATAAGTGAAATGTGGATCAAGTAACACGCTCTAACTTTGAGCAACGTCTAACTGAATTTCCAAGTCATATGCCAAATGAACACCTGTCAGGAACATATTATAATAACAATAAAGGCAGATCTGCGCGAGAATATCTTCTTGTGTATTATCATGTTAAAGTCTAGAAATCGATGCAACAATTCCGCTCGAGTAAACACAATAGTACATAGGGAAAAAATACTATTTCTTTCACCTAAAAAAATTATTATTTTTTTTTTTGCAAAAGAATAATATTTAAAAATAAAAATACTTTTTTTGCTTAAACAATAAAAATACATTGCGAAATTTTTTTTTCAATAAAAAAAATTCTAATTCTAATAATAATAAAAAATTCTACTAACTTATTATTTGTCAATCAATTAAATATTTATACTTGAATCAAATAATTTGTATATGAGTCCATTAAATGGTTTAATTCATATTTAATTCCTGCAATTATTAGTTAAAATAGGTACAATTTATTTGTCTTGAATAAAATACGAGATAAAAATTATTTGATTCTGAATTTTTCCCTGACCATAAAGAATATTTTGCGATTCACTCTAAAAATAATTAGATACTCAAAAAACTGTTCAA
Organism: Leptopilina syphax; assembly: GCA_032872505.1. Taxonomy (NCBI): domain Eukaryota; kingdom Metazoa; phylum Arthropoda; class Insecta; order Hymenoptera; family Figitidae; genus Leptopilina; species Leptopilina syphax. Next base: position 29,968,692 of record CM065469.1, read on the forward strand.
TTGCATTTCATTGCAAAATTTTTTAATTGTAAAATTATTCCAAAACACCAATAAATTCTTTTTTAAATAAATGTTTAATCATTATTATTCCATAGGAATTAGGATTTTCAAAAAATTCCTAATAAAATCTTGATAAAATAAAATAAAAATAAAATCCCTTTCCAAGAATTCAATTATTTTTACAAGTAATACAATTTTTCACATGAATTCAATTATTTTAAAAAATGTAATAAAATTCGTTTTAAGAATCCAATTATTTTCATAAATAATACAATTTTTCATAGGATTTCTATTATTTTTAATACAATTTTTTTCAATAAATTCCTCAAAAAATGCAATTATTTTCAAAAATTTTTGCTAGAATTCAATTACATTTCACAAATAATGAAATTCATTGCTGAAATTCAAATATTTTCAAAATCTACTATTTTAATCTTTCTTAAATGAATTCAATTATTTTTAAAAAATGTAATAAAACTATAAAACGCGTAGCAATAATTCAATTATTTTCATAGAGAATAAAATTCTTTACAGGATTTCAATTATTTATATTTTTAATACAATTTTAAGTAAATTCTCCAAAAAATGTATTTATTTTCATAAATATCCAAAATTCAATTATTTTCAAAAATTTTTGCAATAATTCAATTACATTTCACAAATAATAAAATTCTTCGCTGAAATTCAAATATTCGCAAAATCTACTATTTTAATAAAATTTCTTAAACTAATTCAATTATTTTTAAAAAATGTAATAAAATGCGTTGCAAGAATTTAATTATTTTTATAAAGAATAAAATTCTTTACAGGACTTCAATTATTAAAAAAAAATTTTTTTTTTTAATTCGCTGCAAGAATTTAACTATTTTTATAAATAATAAAATTCTTCACAGGACTTCAATTATTTAAAAAAAATGTAATAAAAATTCTTTTCAAGAATTCAATTATTCTCCTAAATGATAAAATTCTTCACTGGATTTCAATTATTTTTAATACAATTTTAAGTAAATTCTCCGAAAAATGTAATTATTTTCAAAAAATTTTGCAAGAATTTAATTACGCATTTCACAAATAATGAATTTCTTCGCTGAAATTCAAATATTTTCAAAATCTACTATTTTAATAAAATTTCTTAAACTAATTCAATTATTTTTAAAAAAAAATGTAATAAAATGCGTTGCAAGAATTTAATTATTTTCATAAATAATAAAATTCTTTAGAGGATTTTAATTATTTAAAAAAAATGTATTTAAATTCGTTGCAAGAATTCAATTATTCTCCTAAATAATATAATTTTTCATAAGATTTCGATTATTTTTAATACAATTTTAAGTAAATTCTCCGAAAAATGTAATTATTTTCAAAAATATCCAAAATTCAATTATTTTCGAAAATTTATTCTATAATGCTTTTGATATTCAAGTATTATGTAAAATTTTAATTAAAATTCATTTTCAATTCAATTTTTATTAGAAAATTCTACAAGAATTCAATTATTTTAAGACAAGAATAAATAATTCACTGAATAAATAAATTTTTTTTTTCAACATTGAATCCTTATAAAGAATTTTTTCAACAAATTTTTGAATAATTGAATTTTTTCGACGGATTTTAATAAAATTTTCAAGAATAATTGCATTTTTTGAGGAATTCAGTTAAAATTGTAATAAAAATAATTGAAATTCTATGAGTTTTATTATTCATGAAAATAATGAAATATCGGTAAAAAATTTTATTATTTATAAAAATAATGTAATGTCTGTTTTAAATGTTATTAACACTTTTTTTAAATAATTGAAATCTTTTGAAAAATTTTATTATAAAATAGTAGATATTTGAAAATGATTGAATTGTGGAAAATTTTTGAAAATAATTGAAATTTTGCAAAAAATTTTATTAAAATTTTTGAAAATAATTGAATTTTGGAGAAGAATTTTATTATTTTTAAAGATAATTGAAATTTTGACGTGGTATTTTTATAAAGTTTTGAACATAATTGAATTTCTGCGAAGAATTTGATTAATTTTGAAAATAAATTGAATTTCTGCAATCATTTGTAACTTCTTCTAAATTCAATTTTTTTTCAGTACTTTAATAAAAAAATCGCTGACTTTTCTTTGATTTCCCTGACCTATGACAACCCTGGAAATGTTAATGTATTTAAAAAATAAAAAACTTGCATAGTTTTAATGGAAACTCTAAGGAAATTTTATGGAATTTCCATGGAATTTTTCGAAGTGGAAATAGAAAAGTAATCGCCTACTTGAATAAATAAATCGTCACTGCATAAATAAAGGCGTAAAATAATAAAAGTAATAAAAGTAATAAAAATAATAAAAATTATAAAAACAATAAAAAAGTCGTGTTTTTTGATAAAAGTAAATAATAATTATATAATTACTAATTAAGTTAATTTCTAATATAGTAATGATGCGATAATTTCGTGTGACGATGATTATGACGATGATGATGGTAAAATGTGTGTATTATATGCGTTTGGGAATAATGAAATATTCATCGTCACATCGAGTGTGAAACTGGGATAGAAAAGGGGTTGTTGGGCCAAAGTCGATGGCACTTGACTGGCCGCTACAGCAGACAATCTTGTTACTGTTCCGCTTGCTAAATATGCAGACATTTTTTTTATTTTTACCTTTACTCTTCTTTTTTTCCCTCAGTTCTGTGCCCTTTACCTCTTGCGGACTCCATGAACTATACGCCCCTTGCCTCTGGATTGAATTGTGCACTGAACCCCCTTACTTTCACCCACGATGCCTATCCTCGCGGTCTAGTGGCTTTTAATGAAGCTCGAGCTAGCGTCAAGTCACCACAAACTCAACTAAATAACAAGTTCAGAACCTCCGCATAATGTGTACATCCCAGTTTGATTTATTTTTTATTTTGATTTCAAAAAAAAAAAAAAAATGCTACTTGAAATATTAATTAGCGTGAACTAGTAGAAATCTTTAATTCTATTTAAAAATTATTGTCTGACTAAAAATCTTCTTCTACTTCACGAAAGAATTTTCGTGACCAAAGAAATATTTTTCTACTTAAAAATCAAATTAGTTTGACTGTAAAAATTTTCTTCTACTTGAAAATCCAGGTCTGAATAAATTATATTTTTCCACTTCAAAAACTAATTTGCCTGACTAGAAATATTTTCTTCTACTTCCGAATTAGTGTCTGACTAAAGGTATTTGTTCTACTTAACGAAGAAATAAATGTGACTATAAACCTTTTGTTCTACTTAAGAATTATTGTCTGACTAAAATATTTTCTTCTACTTAAATAACAAATTTGTCAGAAAAAAAACATTTTCTTCTACTTAAAAATTAGTGTCTGACTAAACTTGTTTCTTCTACTTACAAAAGTAGATAATAAAAAATACGTCTGACCAAACAGCTTTTTTCTACTTAAAAATCAAATTCGTTTGACTGTATACTACTTAAAAATTTAGGTCGTACCAAAATATTTTTTTTTACTTTAGAATTAGTGTCTGACTAAAATGTTTGATCTACTTAAAAAATAAATTAGTGTGACTATAAACTTCTTGTTCTACTTAAAAATTGTTGTCCGACTAAAATCATTTATTCTACTTAGAAAATAATTTTTGCACACTGTAAGCATTTTCTTCTACTAAAAAAATTAAATTAGTGTGTCTATAAATCTTTTGTTCTACTTAAAAATTATTGTCTGACTAAAAAAAAACTAAAAACTAAAAAGAAAACTAAAAACATTTGTTCTACTTAAAAAATACAATTTGACTGACCACAGTAATTTTTTCTACTTAAAAATTAGTGACTGACTAAAAAAATTTGTTCTACTTAAAAAATGAATTAATGCGACTAAAAACCTTTTATTCCACTTAAAAAAAAAATTTAGTGTGACTAAAATCCTTTTGTTCTACATAAAACTTATTGCCTAGCTAAAATCTTTTATTCCACTTAAAAACAAATTTTGTTGCACTATAAAAATTGTCTTCTACTTAAGAATTCGTGTCTGACTAAAGATAATTGTCCTACTTAAAAAAAATTAGCCTGACTAGAAACGTTCTGTTCTACTTAAAAATTATTTTTTTTTGGCAAAAATTTTCCTTCCGATTAATTCTTTAGTTTTTCTGACTAATTTCTCTGATCAAAGCGCATTTTTTCCACTTAAAATTAGTGTCTTACTAAAAATCTTTGTTCTACTTAAAAAATAAATTAGTGTGAGAACAAAATTTTTCTTCCACTTAAAAATAATTGTCCGACTTCTACTTTCGAATTAGTGTCTGACTAAAGATCTTTGTTCTACTTAAAAAAAATTATTGTGCCTATAAATCGTTTGTTTAACTTTAAAAATATTGTCTGACTGAAATCATTGTTTCTACTTAAAAAAATTGGACTCATATTAAACTCTGACTTATAATCAACAAATAAATAAGAAAATAAATAAATAATACATTAATTTTTTTAAATACGTAATTAATTCTTTCATAAATTATTCTTGTCTGACGAAAATGCCTTTGTACTACTTACAAATAAAAATTCCACGAAAAAATATTTATTCTGCTTAAAATCTAAATTTGTCTGACGAAATACCTATTTTTACTTGAAAATCAAATTAATTTGACTAAAAATCGTCTACTACGTAAGAATCAAAGTTTAAAATCTATTTTTCTACTTTTAAAGTAGAATAAAGTTTTTGTCAGACAAATTTGTCGGACTATTAAAGAACTTCTACTTTAAAATTAGTGTCTGACTGAAAATCGTTATTCTTCTTAAAACATAAACCAATAAAAATGTTACTATAGAAAATGTAACTAAAAAATAAATAAAAATAAAAAAGTGAGAAAAAAATATAAATAAAAAATAGTACTAAAAATGTTACAAAAAATGTAACTAAAAAATGTTACAAAAAATATAACTAAAAATGTTACAAAAAATGTAACTAAAAAATGTTACTAAAAATGTAACTAAATTTTTTTTTAAATGTAACTAGTAAAAACAATTTTACTACAAAAAATGAAACTAAAAAATGCAACGAAGAAAATGTAACAACAACAAAAAATGTACTACAAAAAAAACTGTAAGAAAAAAATTTTACAAAATGTAACTAAAAAAAATTGGAGTAAAAAAAGAATAATATAGAGACAAGTTAATGTTCGATCAGTTTTCTCTCGTAAAACTTGATAATTGGCAATTAGCGAGGCAAGCTTCGCTTCGCGGCTGCTTTTCAATGCAGTGGAGAGGATTATACTCCCCATGGATTACGTTTGGATCTGCATTAACGCATATCGTGCAGTTGATAATTAGATAAATGTTAGTTTACGATCTTAAGCTCTCGATCGATTACAACTATTGTCTGTGCAAGTCTCTCATCGCGATCTTTTTTTTTTTTTGGTAACACAAAAATTATCCTCGATTCCGGAAAAATATTCCAGGAAAAAAAAGTTTTTTTTTAAACCAAGAAAGAGCTCAAAGATCAACCCCTCGGTAAAAATTAAAAGCATTCCAAATAATTGCATTGCTTTCCAAGATATAACCGACCTACCCATTTCTTATTGGATTAAATTGTAATTTAAAAGCTCTTCACTTCACTCTTAATTATCAGGCTTTTTACGAAAAGTACTAATTTTAATTTCATTGTATAACCGGCTTGGTATTTTTAATACACTTGAAAAAAGTTGATGAGATTTCTTTGTGTAAAGGAAATATTTATTTCTTCATTTATGGAAAATAGGAAAGGGGAAAAGTTATAGTGTATATATGTAAATAAACATGTGATTCTGGTGAAGAATGTTTGGACTTTTGGCTATACTTGTGGCCTCCCCCCCCCCACTTGGTCTCCCTTGGTCCTAGTTGTGAATAGTGTAGAGCGACATTAATTACCAAACGTATATGTGAATTCCATTCAAGTTACATTCTCAACAAACAACTCACTTTCCTGCTCCCCTAGGAATTTCTGCTTCGACTGTGTATATCCAGTAATGCCATTTATGATTATATACAGTCGAAGAATTTCGAAAATTACAAATGCATTGTTTCATTAGCGCACACAGCTATTCAGTAGAAAAAAATCAATTAAAACTTCAGTTAATTACACTTTCTATTGTGAAATATCGTAATAAAACAAAGGGGGGGAAATATCTCAGTAGATGGGAACAAAAGATTTTAAAACTTCAAGTTAAAAAAATTCTCGGCAAAAAAAAAAGAAATAATTATTCACTCGAGAGATTATTTAAAAATGAAGTTATCAATTTCTTTTGTTCTTGTTCGAAGATGAGTGTCTTGAAATTGTTAATTAATTTTTCAGTTAATTATTTGTCTGACTAAAAAATTACTAACTACTTATTAATAATTAAATTTCACATGGAAATATTTCTTCAACTTAAAATTAAATTTGATTTTATAACAAATTAATTTAAAATTTAATTTGTCTGACTAAAGATCATTGTTCTACTTGAAAAATGAATAAGTGTGACTAAAAACAATTTATTCTACTTAAAAATTATTGTCTGATTAAAATTATTTATTCTACTGAAAAATTAATTTTGGTGAACAGTAAAAAATGTTGTTCTTTAAAAATTAGTGTCTGACTAAAATTGTCTGTTCTACTTAAAAAATAAATTAGCGTGACTAAAAAACCTTCTTTTCTACTTAAAACTGCAAGTGTGACAAAAATCATTTACTCTACTTAAAAAACAATTTTAGAGAACTGTAAAAATTTTACTCTACTAAATAATTAGTGTCTGACCAAAGATCTTTCTTCTACTTAAAAAATAAATTAATATGACTATAAACCTATTTTTCCACTTAAAAATTATTCTTCGTCCAAATCATTTTTTCTACATAAAAAAAATTTAGCGAATTGTAAACATTTTATTCTTCTTACAAATTAGTGTCTGACTAATGATGTTTGTTCTACTTGGAAATTAAATTTGTGTGACTATAAATTGAAAATCTTTTGTTCTACTTTAAAATTTCTATTTGACTAAAATATTTTCTTCTACTTATAAAACCAATTTGTCCGACTATAAATATTTTCTTCTACTTAAAAAATTCATTTGTCGGATTACAATTCTTTTTTTGTACTTAAAATTAGGTTTCAAAATATATTCTGTCTGACTAAGTATTTTTGTTCTACTTAAAAGTGAAATTTATCTGGCTCGAACAGTTTTGTTCTACTTAAAAATAATTACTAGGCCAAAATTATTTTTTGCTATTTAAAAACAAAATTGTCTGACTATATACTTTTACTTCTATTTAAAATTTAAAGTCTGACGAAAATCTCTTTATATTCTTCTTACTAATTTCTACTTGAAAATTTTTCAACAAATACATATCTTTTCTTCTACTTAGGAAGAGTTAGTTAGTTAGTTAGTTAGTTTCTGACTAAAGATCTTTGTTCTACTTAAACCATAAATTAGTGTACCTTAAAACTTTTTGCTTTACTTAAAAATTAGTGTCTGACTAAAAATGTTGTTTCTACTTAAAACATAAATTGATTTAACTAAACACTTTTTTTCTACTTAAAAATTATTGTCTGACTACAACCATTTTTTCTACTTAAAAATCAATTTTGTCAAGCTCTTAAAAATTTTGTTCCACTTGAGAATTAGTGTCTGACTAAAGATCTTTGCTCTACTTAAAACATAAATTAGTGTAACCAACAACTTTTTGATCTACTTAAAAATTACTGTCTTACTAAAAAGTTTTCTTCTACTTAAAAATATAAAGCTAACTAAAGATCTTTGTTCTACTTAAAAATTATTGTCTGACTAAAAACTTTTTATCTACTTAAAAATAGATTATTCTGACTATAAATATTTTTTTCTACTTTTAAGAATTGTCTGACTAAAATTATTTCTTCTACTTAAAAAAAACTTTTGTTAAACTGTAGACATTTTCTTCTACATAAAATTCAATGTTTGACCAAAGATCTTTGTTCTACTTAAAACATAAATTATTGTGTCTGGAAAAAATACAAATTTTATCTGTTACATAACAAAAAAATTTTTTCGATCTTAATAAATAATAAAATTATAAATTAACAATTAATTTTATCGTAAATAATTCTTGTCTTTATATAATTCTTTCTAATTTAGTAAAACAGCTAAAATAATTATTCTCAAAAAGTTCTCCTTGTATTTTTTTTTTTTTTTTTTTTTGCTTAAGTTGTAGAAATAAATTTAATCAAATAAATTCTGCATTGAATTTGCATTTGTGTAATACATCGGAAGGCATAGGAATCATTAGCTTGCTCTACCGCTAAAAGTATACATATAGGTGTTTTCCAATAACCAAGTGTGTCACGTTAGGTGCATATATGTGGCATTCTGGCTCTCAGGCATTCCGCTTATTTCGTAGGTAAACCACAATTCGTATGTCCTAATTTGAATTTTTCCGTTGTCTCCACTTTTCCCTACGCAAGTTTGTTTTTTTTTTTGGTAAAAAACTTTCATTATCGAGAAAGTACTAAATTTTCAATTGCGTAATTATTTTTGTTAGAAATAATTATTGTTTATTCACTAATGTTTAGTGAGTAAATTTAATCAATTTAGACTTGAAATTTACAAGATTCAATTAAATTACAAACAGATCAAAGTTATCTAAATGTGTGTCAATAGGTAGATGAAATTATTTACATCTAATTAAAATATTATCAAGGAATACTATTAATTATTAATATTAATAATTAATAATTAATATTTTAACTTTAATAATATTAATAATTAATATTTCAATCTTAATAATATTAATAATTAATATTTTAATTTTAATAATTTTAATAATTAATATTTTAGTATTAATAATATTAATAATAGGTTTTTAATCATACTAATTTTTTTTTTTTAAGTAAAACAAATATCTTTAGTCAGACATTGATTCTTAAGTAGAAGAAGAGTTTTAAAGTTAAATTAAATTGATTTTTAGGTAGGAAAAATATTTTTGGTTAGATAAAATAATTTGTTTTTTAAGTAGGAAAAAAAGTTTTTAGTCGGACTATTTTTTGCAAAAATGTTTGAAGTAAAAAATTCTAAAATCGTTAAATTAAAGCCCAGTAATTTTAAGAGTTAAAAAAATAAAATGGCGAAAAAAATAAATATAGTGCAAACATGGGGATTTAAGAATGATGCGCTAAGTAGTGATAACAGTTGAGGGCGTCGCGACGCCTCGCGACATTCATCCCAGCCAAAGCTTCGAAAAATCTTGCTCCCTTGTGTCCTTTCTTTATCCTATTTTCCTTCAACATTTTTACACTCACACATGTCCGTAAACATGTTTACGCAAACTCTTCCTTTTTACTATATCGGTATACTTGTTGCTCTTTCGAACTCTTCAATTCTCTTTTCCCTCATTTCTCACACTCAACATTTCATTTATAATTAATTAGAATGAATATAAAACAAAGTTTTTTTTTTAAATTAAGTTTAAATAAAACAAAATAATGAATTATTTAAATCAAAAATTTTTTTTACTCCATTATTTATTCATTTGAACAATTTTGCATATTCATACCAAATGTAAATATTAGCATTCGAATGATAATTTTCATTAAAAAAAAAAAAATGAAAATATAACGAGAAAAATAAACGGAACCTGTTAAAATACACATTGTTTGAATTGTCTCATATAAATATTCAATGGATGTAATATACAGTGGGAAATTTTTTTTTAAATAACCGATTATACTTTTCTGGTATCAAATAAATATTTACTTGAAAAAGATAATTTTTATTGTATTCAAAGAAAGCTAACCAATATTTTTTAAACCAAAATGTCTATTTGACGTATTAGCAAATACGAATTAATTTACTTAAATAAAAATTATTTGATACAAATAAATATTCAATCGATAATAAAAAAAAATTGTTTTTCTCATTCTACGAAATAAATACGAACATCTATTTATTATTTTTATGAATGAATAACAAATTCTATAAATATTCATAAATATCCATTTTATTCAAGTGAATAATTTCATTTTCAAAATAAGATTTAAAAAGATCCAAAAAAAATCAATTTAAATAAAGTTATAATAAAATTTAAAACCTACAAATTAAAATGTAAAAGAAAAATTTGTAATTAAATTATAGTATTGCACATTTGAAGAATTAATTTTGCAAAATTAAAAATTAATTTTCACGCATTTCTTATATATAACTGCTTTTCATTTAAAGTTATAAAAAGATTTTAAAAGTACAAAGGTTTTTAATTGAAGGAAAGAGAGAAAAATTGTGTAGAAAGAAAAATCGAATAACACGAAAAGCGTAAAGAACGGTAAACTTTTTACTTTCTACAGAAAGATTTCGTTTGCTTAAAGAAAATAATTCGCCAGTGATCAATGAAACGAAAAAAAAATCGAGTTAAATAGAATGAATAGGATGCTGTGAAGAAAAGCTTGCCAAGAGCAGAAAAGAAAAAAAGGAGAGAGAAAAAAAAATTAGAAAGAAGTGTGTGTCAATCAATTTAATTATTTCCAGAAAATCTCGCAAATAAAAGAGAACATGACCACGAATTAATTGAAAGAATTAAGAGAAGAAAAAAAATTTACCTAAATTAATGTAATTATTGAAAATTTAACTAAAACCATTTAACTAACTGAATTTAATTCAAAAAAATATTTAAACCAAAAAAAAAAGAATAATATAGAGACAAGTTAATGTTTGAACAAGTTAAAAAAATTGTAAGTAAGTAAAAAGAAAATTTACTGTTTGACAAATTGTTTTTTGAGTCGAAGAAATAATTTAATAAATATTCATCGATCTAATTTGATTTTTAAGTAGAAAAGAGCTGTTTAGTCAGGCAAGTTTATTTATTAAATAATTAATTTTTTAAGTGAAACAAAACATCTTTAGTCAGACACTATTTCTTAAGTAGAGAAAAATGTCTATGATTCGCTAAAATAGTTTTTTAAGTAGAAGAAATGATTTTAGGCAGACAATAATTTTTAAGTAGAACACAATTTTTTATTTATATTTTTTTCTTGCTTATTTATTTTTATTTATTTTTTAGTTACATTTTCTATAGTAAAATTTGTATTGGTCTATATTTTAAGTAGAATAACAACTTTTAGTCAGACAAATTTAGATTTAAAGTAAAATAAATATTATTTATTAGAATTTTTATTTGTTAGTAGTACAAAGGCATTTTAGTCAGGCAAGAATAATTTATGAAAGAATTACTTCTTTGTTTATAGAACTTAATGTATTATTTATTTATTTTAAGTCAAAGATTCTTATTAGACCAATTTTTTAAGTAGAAAAAATAATTTTAGTCCAACAATAATTGAATTTTGTAGAAGTTACAAATGATTGCAGAAATTCAATTATTTTCAAAGGTAATAAAATTCTTCGCAGAAATTCAATTACTTTCAAAAGTAATAAAATTCTTCGAAAAATTCAATTATGTTCAAAAATTAAAAAAAATTCTCGTCAAAATTCAATTATCTTTAAAAATAATAAAATTCTTCTCCAAATTTCAATTATTTTCAGAAATTTTAATAAAATTCTTTGCAAAATTTCAATTATTTTCAAATAATTTTTCTCAATTCAATGATTTTCAATATCTACAGTTTTAATAAAATTTTTCAATAGAATTCAATTATTTAAAAAAAAAATTTTGATAAAATTCTAAGCAAACTTCGCAATAATTCAATTATTTTCATAAATAATAACATTTTTTACAAAAATTCAATTATTTTCATAAATAATAAAATTCATCATAGAATTTAAATTATTTTTACTACAATTTTAATTGAATTCCTCGTAAAATTGAATTATTCTTGAACATTTTATTAAAGTTTTTTGAAAAAATTCAAGTTTGTTGATAAAATTCTTTATGATAATTTAGTTTCGAAAAACATTCATTTATTCAATAAATTATTTATTTTTGTATTTAAATAATTTAATTCTTGTAGAATTTTCCAATAAAAATTGATTTGAAAATGAATATTAGTTAAAATTTTCGATAATAATTGAATATTAAAAGCATTATAGCATGAATTTTTAAAAATAATTGATAATTGAATTCTTTCAAAAAATTTTAATAAAATTTTTGGAAAATAATTACATTTTTCGAAGAATTTATTTAAAATTGTATTAAAAATAATTGAAATCCTGTAAAGAATTTTATTAATTTATGAAAGTAATTGAATTCTTGCAATGAATTTTTTCAAATTTTTTTTTTAAATAATTGAAATAATGCAAAGAATCTTATTATTTATGAAAATAATTGAATTCCTACATCGAAATTTATTACATTTTTTTTTAATAATTGAATTCTTTTGAGAACTTTTTATTAAAAAAGTAGATTGTGAAAATATTTGAATTTCAACGAAGAATTTCATTATATTCGTGAAATGTAATTAAATTCTTACAAAAAATTTAAGAGAATAATTCCATTTTTCTAGGAATTTACTTTAAATTGTATTATAAATAATTGAAATCCTGAGAAAAATTTTATAATTTATGAAAATAATGGAATTCTTACAACGAATTTTATCAATTTTTTTTTAAATAATTGAATTCATGTGAAAAATTTTATTACTTGTAAAAATAATTGAATTTATGTAACGAATTTTCTTACATTTTATTTAAATAATTATATTCTTTTGAAAACTTGTATTAAAAATGTAAATTTTGAAATTTTTTGAATTTCAGCGAAGAATTTCATTATTGGTGAAATGTACCTAATTTAATTCTTGTAAAAAATTTTTGAAAATTATTTTTCGAGAAATTTATCTAAAATTGTATTAAAAATAATTGAAACCATGTGAAGAATTTTATTATTTATGAAAATAATTCAATTCTTGCTTAGAATTTTATTATAATTTTTAGAATACATAATTTAATTTTTTTTTTTTGAAAAATTTTATGGAAATTAAAATTTTTATAAAACATGAAGATATCAATCACTCTGTGTCGAAGACTCGGAGAAATTGATATCTTCATGTTTTATAATAATATTCTTATAAGTTGTTTAATTTTAAAAATGTTTGAATTTGAATGTTTCGAAGAATTTTAATTCCTATGGAAAAATAATAATTAAATACATACTTATTTAAAAATTTAGTTATTGATTTTTGCGAATAATTTTACAATTTAAGAAATTCGTAAGTAAATGTAATAAAATGTTTTTTTGAGTATCTTATAATTTTTAGAGTGAATCAGAATGTTCTTATGTTCAGAGAAAAAGTCAAAATTTTGTCTGGAAATCAGAGAAAAGTCAGGGAAAAATAAAATTAAATATTTGTGGCAACCCAGTTTTAGTAATTTTTTAAGTAGAAGAAAGATCTCTAGCCAGTCAATAATTTTTAAGTAAAAGAAAATGTTTTTTTTTTTTGACAAATTTGTTTTTTAAGTAGAAGAAAATATTTTAGTCAAAAAATAATTTTTAAGTAGAAAAAATATTTTGGTCAAAAAATAATTTTTAAGTAGAAAAAATATTTTGGTCAAAAAATAATTTTTAAGTAGAAAAAATATTTTGGTCAAAAAATAATTTTTAAGTAGAAAAAATATTTTGGTCAAAAATAATTTTTAAGTAGAAAAAATATTTTGGTCAAAAAATAATTTTTAAGTAGAAAAAAAATATTTTTAGTCACACAATAATTTTTAAGTAGAAGAAATGTTTTTAGTCAGACAATAATTTTTAAGTAGAAGAAATATTTTGGTCAAAAAATAATTTTTAAGTAGAAAAAATATTTTGGTCAAAAATAATTTTTAAGTAGAAAAAATATTTTGGTCAAAAAATAATTTTTAAGTAGAAAAAAAATATTTTTAGTCACACAATAATTTTTAAGTAGAAGAAATGTTTTTAGTCAGACAATAATTTTTAAGTAGAAGAAATATTTTGGTCAAAAAATAATTTTTAAGTAGAAAAAATATTTTGGTCAAAAAATAATTTTTAAGTAGAAAAAATATTTTGGTCAAAAAATAATTTTTAAGTAGAAAAAATATTTTGGTCAAAAAATAATTTTTAAGTAGAAAAAATATTTTGGTCAAAAAATAGTTTTTAAGTAGAAAAAATATTTTGGTCAAAAATAATTTTTAAGTAGAAAAAATATTTTGGTCAAAAAATAATTTTTAAGTAGAAAAAAAATATTTTTAGTCACACAATAATTTTTAAGTAGAAGAAATGTTTTTAGTCAGACAATAATTTTTAAGTAGAAGAAATATTTTGGTCAAAAAATAATTTTTAAGTAGAAAAAATATTTTGGTCAAAAAATAATTTTTAAGTAGAAAAAATATTTTGGTCAAAAAATAATTTTTAAGTAGAAAAAATATTTTGGTCAAAAAATAATTTTTAAGTAGAAAAAATATTTTGGTCAAAAAATAGTTTTTAAGTAGAAAAAATATTTTGGTCAAAAATAATTTTTAAGTAGAAAAAATATTTTGGTCAAAAAATAATTTTTAAGTAGAAAAAAAATATTTTTAGTCACACAATAATTTTTAAGTAGAAGAAATGTTTTTAGTCAGACAATAATTTTTAAGTAGAAGAAATGTTTTTAGTCAGACAATAATTTTTAAGTAGAAGAAAAGTTTGTTTAGTCAGACAATAATTTTTAAGTTGAATAATATAGAATTTCCCCTCCATGCAGATGAATTTTTTCCCCGTATATGGAAAAGCAGTGGTATAAACGAAGCCACTCACGTTTTGCTAGATATAGGAGTTTGCTCTCGTACTGTGAATTATAAATTGTGCGCCTTGTGTCAAAACTACAGGAATACAAGTAAATAGGAAAATTGAGTTTACTTTGGAGTTTTCGTCAAGTTTTATTGAAGCTCACTGTTTATATTCCTCTGTTCACTTTCATTTATTGTCGGAGTCTTGGCCATACAACATGCTGACCATTACTACTTGTGTCAAAGGTCTGACCATAAGGGTTGTGTACTACTGCGGAACGCCTGAGTCACGAAACAAGTGCAAGTAGAAGCAGTTAGTATCGTTCAGACATAGTTCTCTCTTGCAGGGAAATTCTACAATATTACATTGTCACTTCGGTGACCCGAAATTTTAACCCTTTAACCCCTGTGTTTATAAAAATTATGTAAAAAATTTTTTTCTCTTAAAGATTCAAATTTTTTTTTAATCTTCATGCGTTCTTATATAAATCGTAAAAAATTTTTTACGTTTTTTTCATCTTTTTGTTTTCTTTATTTTTTACTAATTTTCTTCTTTATTATTTTTATTTATTTATTTTTGTCATTTTCTTTACTTGCTTTCTTTATTATTTTTATTTTATTAATTTTTGTTACTTGCTTTTATTTCTTTCGGTTATTTTCATATTTTTACCTTTATTAACATATTTCTTATTTATCTCCATATTTTTGCCCTTATATTAAATAAATAAATTTTACTTTATTTACTTCAATTTTTTCTTATTTACATATTTTATCTTTATTTTCACTTTAACTTTACGTCTCACTAAAGTACGTTAACAGAATTAAAATGTAATTTTCAAGATAATCGAAACTTTATTTATATTCTGCCCCCATTGCCACTGTAAAAAACGTGAGTAAAATTTTAATTGAATTCTAGTAAAAGCGTTTCTTAATTTAACTTTTTTTTCCAAATGAAGATATATCTTTAAATTAAAAGACATTTTTTTGGCCAACATTTTTTTAATCCTTTTTTTGTAACTTTTTTTAAAATTCAATTTTTTTTTTTTTTTGAATTTTTAACTACATCAGACTTTAAGATATGTAACCAATATCAACAGTATTCCTTTTTTTTGGTGCTATGAGGTTTGAAAGCATCGTAATTTTCAAATTTCATTTGTCCATCACCATTTAAATATCGACAGCTGTCAAGAATTAATTGACGAGGTTGGTACTTCATCTCTCTGGTGAACAGATCGTCAACTTTGTGCCTGAATGGCTTCAGATATAGAGTGAATGTTTTTCAAATTGTAAACTTTTTATCCGAAAAAAGTGTTAATAAAATGGCGGGAGGATAAAAAAGAAATATTTTTCTATAACTAAAATAAGAAATTAAAAAAATGTCATTGGTAATTAAAGTAGTTTTTATGTTTTTACATGGTTGCCACAGAGCCTGGAAAACCTGGAAAAGGTATGAAATTTAAAAAAAATTTCTGGAATTTCGCCTGTTTTTAAAGATTTTTAACAAAATTTTAATTTAAAATTATTTTTCATTGACTTTCATAAATAATATTTTTTACAGAGATTCAATTATTTTTATAAATTCATAACAATACTCATCGCAGGCTTTCAATTATTTTTAATTTTTATTTTAATTTTAATAGAATTCCTCAAAAAATGTAATTATTCTTAAATTTTTTTTTAAATTCAGCAAAGAAATTCAATTATTTAAAAAACTTTTTGCTAAAATTTATTTATCACAATTTAAGTATTATTTTCAATACATTTTTAATAATAAAAAAATTGAATTATTTTCATAAATAATTAAATACTTCTTTTAACAATAAAATTTTTTTCAAAATAATTTTCATAAAATTCTTTGTAGAAATTTAATTAATTTAAAAAATGTGTCAAAATTCAATTATTTTCAATGTCTACTATTTAAATAAAATTTCACAAAAGAATTCAATTATTTAAAAAGATATTTCAATAAAATTCGTCTGAGGAATTCAATTATTTTCAAAAGTATTCTAATTCTTCGCAGAAATCCAATTATGTTCCAAAAATTTACAAAAATTCTCGTCAAAATTTTAATTATCTATATAAAAAATAAAATTCCTCTCCGAAATTCAATTATTTTCAAAAATTATAATAAAATTCTTGGCAGAATTTCAATTGATTTTTAATACAATTTTCATCAAATTTCTCAACAAATAAAATTATTCTTAAAAATTTTATTAAAATTTGTCAAGAGCATTCAATTATTTAAAAATTTTTTTAAAAATTTTTTATTAAAAAATTCTTTATATGAAAATTCAATTTTAAGAAACATTTAATTATTTATTAAAATATTTATTTTTGTAGTTAAATAATTGAAATCTCGTAGAATTTTCTAATAAATATTGATTTAAAAATGAATTTCAGTTAAAATTTTACATTATAATTGAATATTGAAAGCATTATAGCGTGGATTTTTAGAAATAATTGAATTTTCAAAAGGTTTTAAAATTAAAATCTCTGAAAATTTGAACTTTTCATAAATTTTAATTAAGAATTCTGTAGAATTAATTTTGTTCAAAAAATTTTAATGGAATTTTTCTTTAATTATTTAAAGTTTTTAATTTCTAATACATATTTCATTGAGCACTGTCAGAATAATGAAAATTTCATCAAATTAAATTGTAAAAAAAAAATTTGAAAATTCTCAAAGAACTTTTTCAAAAATTATTTTTAAAAAATTGACTTAAAGAAGAATTTTAGTTGAAAAATTCTAGAAATGAATAATCGTAATTTAACTATTATTTTTTAGCTTGAAACTTATTTGAATCCATTTCAGGACAAAATTATAAAATTGAAGATAAATATTTAAAGACAAAATTAAGAGATAACAACTTTTTGACAGAATTAGAAATTTTTCTCAGCAGAATTCAAAAATTAGGGTAAAAAGAAGTGAACTTGCAAAAAATTCGAGTGCCTGGAATTTTTTTCCAACATGGACACAATCGAGTGAGTGTTTTTAAATCAATGAGAAAGGTCCTTTTGTGTGTCTCTGTTGTGTAAAGCAGGGAAGAGAAGATTGAAAAAAAACTAGAGTCGTTAACCTGAATACCGCGTTTACACGAGGGGAACACGAGAGTAGACTCCTCTCATAGAATTTGTACAGCCAATCGTTGGGAGTTTGTCAATAGCCATATCTTGAAACCGATCGGGATCCCTGAACTTATCTTCCATTCTGCTTTGTAGACTGAAAAACTTTTTTCTCTCTCTCTCTCTCTCTAATATACACACACAGCTTTTCTCCATTTTCGTCAGGTTTTTTCTTGATACTCTCTCTCTTTCCCTTCACATATTTTCTTGAGAGAATTTCCTTAAATATTTTCCATGAATTTACGCTGGCGATCATCATCATCATCGTCGTCCATTGACCATCTACGGGAAAGAATATAAAAGAAAATCTCAATCTTACACGGATGATTAATTTTTCGAACATTCATGTGAGAACTAGTTTTTAGAAAAAGAATTGTATTAGAACACATTTTTTTTTAGTGTTACAAAATAATTCAATCTTTTCGTTCTATACTTAAAAATCCAATTAATTAGATTTTAACAAATTTTCTTATGTTCTATTTTATGTTCTATTTAAAATTTATTGTCTGACTAAAACCTTTTTACTCTCTAAATCTGAATCAGCGATAAGTATACCACTGATTTCAATTAGCGTATATTAGCTGAAAAATCAGTGAAATTTCACTGATTCATCAGTATATATACGCTGAAAGAAATCAGTGGTATACTTATAGCTGGAAATCAGCGAGATTTCGCTGATTCAGATTTAGAGAGTACTACTTAACTTCTTAAAAATTATTCAAAACTTTTTTTGATAATTTAAAACTTTTGAAAATTTTTTTTCAATTTTTTAAAAATTTGTTAATTTCTTGGTCAAAAAAATTTTTTTCCAAGTGAAATTTTCAGTATCCCTCTACAATTTCAATTGAAATACAAGTCGATGTAATTTTATGCCCTCATGACCTGGTTCGAAATAAAATGTCAATTGTGGTAAAAAATAGAATAGGTGGAGAATTGAGAAGCTAATTAAATTATTACACTTTCACAGTAGATGTTATTACGACAATAGCAACGATACACAGAAAGAGAAAGAGAGAAAGAGCGAGAGAGAGAGAGAGAAAATTGCTGTTAAAAAAAGTTTCACTGAAAAATAAACGCAAAATGCCAGACGCTAAATTTTTTTTTGGCCACTCATCACTAATCCTATATTGTAAAGGCAGAATGGAAAAAGAGTTTGTAGGATTAAATTTTCTTCGGTTGATGTAGAATGATAAAATTTCTCTCGTTGTATATAATCAGACTAAGATTCTATTTACGGAATCCAGTATTCAAAGAGTGTTTATAATTTACGTCAGAATTCTGAATAGTTTTACGGTGTCAATTAAATTCTAAAATATAACTCAATGAAGGTCAGTCTGACCTTAAGTTGTAATTAACTTAATCTATAAAAATATAACAATTTGATATTTAAAGATGAGACATTCTGGATAATATAATAAAAGCGAATTACACTTTAGACGGAAATAAAATGTCAGACAAATCAGGGCAAGTACATTAAAATATTTAAAATGATAATCTCCCAGGGATATTTTTATGAAAAAATTTAGAAATTTATTACCTACTTTACTATTATTCTTTTTTTAATTTTAGAATATATCTTGGCCGATCTTTTAAAAAATGTTTTTCATGTACTTTATTATTAAGGTAAACAAAATGTTAAATTAAAAAAATATTCTAGAGAGAAAAAAATTTTTAAATTAAGGAAATAATTTATTTTTCAGTGTAAATAGAAAAAAAAATGAAAAATAATACGTAAAATAAAAATATGATACACGTATAATTAGAATAGATGAGTCACATTTTTTCGATACTCTCTTTTTTCGGCCCGAAGGAAAAATCGGATAGATTTCAGAAGAAAATTCTTCTTCGACGTCCTTGTCACGAATCGAGGACATTGCTCGTTGCAGATGCCGAAGGGGACTTTCAGAAATTGGACGGATTTAGGCTCGATATTCACATTCAGGTTGGAAAACGACTCACTAATCTAGTTTCACTGCGAAATGGAAAAAATGTTGAGAATGAACCAAAAAAAAGAAAAGAAAAAAACCCAGTTTATCGATATTAGTTACAGTGAATATTTGTTTTGAATTCTGCAGTTATTTATAGAAAATATATATTATATATATATATTAGAAAAATATTCAGAAGATTAATCGAAAAAAATTAATTTTTTACCAATTGTTTATATAAGAGTAAAATTTGTTGTTTTAAACTTAAAAAGAAATACACAAGAGTCTGTTAAAAGAGTTTTTGATAAAAGAGTTTTTTTTTAAAACAAGGGAAGAGAAATTTTTAACGCAACAATATTGGAAAGTTTGAAATATTACGGATAGAAAATTCACAAACTTTATGCTTTAACTATTTGTCGAATTTCTCTAAACCAAATAAGAAGGAATATAGGCATGTTTACACTGCATATGTACCGAACTATACAAATATAGACACTAAAGTGGGCAGTTAAGTTCGACAGTTTCAGGACTAACGTTCTTACATGTAGTATGAAAGCGAGGCTTACATCGTTATTGACTGTAATTCAATCGAAATTGTTTTAATAGAAACTTTTCTACTTTACTTTTAAATCTAATTTATATTTCGGAATATTTTTATCTTCTTAAGAATAAGTGTCTGAAAAAAATGCTGAAAAAAATGCTGACAAAAATCCTGATAAAAATCATGAAAAAAATTCAGATAAAAATCCAAAAAAAATGATGAAAAAAAGAAAAATATTAGAGAAATATTGCTGATTATTAACTGGGAAGAATGGAAAAAGAAAATATCGCTAACTATTAATTAAAAAGAAAACAGAAAAATGCAAAGAAATGCATGATTTTTTTAAGAGAACGTCCAAGCACCTAAACTTTCCGAAGGGCCTTCCGGCAGGACGCGCCTCTCTGCACATTACGGCGTCTTGTCGGCAGTACGGCAAGCGTCCTTCAGAAAGGACGGAATTTATTTTTGTAAAGAAATATTTAAATTTTATAGAATATTATAATATATTATTTTATACATAATTTATTAAATATATTAACAAATGTTGTTATTATATGTTATTTTGAGCTAAAACAAGAAATTCACTAAGAGATTTTAAAAAAATCGCCATTTTTAATGCTATACAAATATTTGAAGAAAAACAATCCTCCAAAATTTACAAGTCGTTTCAACAAGAAAAAATAAATCACCTACACTCAGATGAGTCAAAAGGTCAAAAATTCGAAAACACTTAAAAAAAATTAAGTTTTTCACAAGTTATCGTCGGAACAAAATTTTGTCTACGGACAGACGGACAGACAGGCTTACAGACAGACGTAATCGCCGGACCATGTTTTTTTAATTCAGGTAACCTCAAAACGCAAAGATTTCATACAATTAGCAAAAGTCAGTTTTCCACCAAATCTAATATCTTCTCATGTTATGAGAATGTAAAAAACCATTTCCAACAACATAGGACCAAAAATTGAAATGTAAAAAAGGGACAGACCAGCTAAACTGAGTTAATTTCATGAGATTTCATAAAATTAGCGAAAATCCATTTTCGACCAAATTTAATACTTTCTCATGTGATGGGAATGTAAAAATATTTTGATTTAAAAAAAAAATTGTTTAGTTCTAGATCAACCGTTTGAATATACCTGACCCAAAAACTTCAAAAAAAAAAAAAAAAAATTCATAACTTTTTGTTTTTTGTTGTACAAAAGAAGAAAATGCAAGAAAAAAAAAGAAATTTAATATTTTACCATTTTTTCCTTTATTTTTCAATTAAATTTCTCCATTCTTTTTCGCTCAAGTTTTTTATTAATCTTCATGATTAATGAGAGAAATATTGCTGATTAATAAATGGAATGAATGCAGAAATAATTCAGAAAATATAAACAATAATATGCACGATAAATAAAATAATTTAATTTCTTTTATCAATTTCTCTTTACTTTTCTATTCAAATTCTGCATCCTCTTTCGATGAATTTTTTAATTATTATTTATTAACAATTAGGGAAATATTGTTAACTATTAAATAAAAATAAAACAGAAAAAATGCAGCATAAATTACAAAAAATGATACAGAAAAATTTAGTAAATAATGCAGTGAAAAATCCTAGAAAAAATCCTGAAATAAATCCTGAAAAAAATCGTGAAAAAATCATGAAAAAGATAGAAATCCTTAAAAAAATCCATAAAAAAATCCATAAAAGAATCCATAAAAAAATCCATTAAAAAATCCTTAAAAAAATCCTTAAAAAAATCCATAAAAAAATCCTTTAAAAAATCCATAAAAAAATCAATAAAAAAATCCTTTAAAAAATCCATTAAAAAATCCATAAAAAAATCCATAAAAAAATCCTTAAAAAAATCCATAAAAAATCCATAAAAAAATCCATAAAAAAATCCATAAAAAAATCCATTAAAAATCCTTAAAAAAATCCTTAAAAAAATCCATAAAAAAATCCATAAAAGAATCCATAAAAAAATCCATAAAAGAATCCATAAAAAAATCCATTAAAAAATCCTTAAAAAAATCCTTAAAAAAATCCATAAAAAAATCAATAAAAAAATCCTTAAAAAAAACCATTATAAAATCCATAAAAAAATCCATAAAAGAATCTATAAAAAAATCCAAAAAATATCCATAAAAAAATCCTTAAAAAAATCCTTAAAAAAATCCATTAAAAAATCCATAAAAAAATCCATAAAAAAATCCATAAAAAAATCCTTAAAAAAATCCATAAAAAATCCATAAAAAAATCCATTAAAAATCCTTAAAAAAATCCTTAAAAAAATCCTTAAAAAAATCCATAAAAAAATCCATAAAAGAATCCATAAAAAAATCCATAAAAAAATCCATAAAAAAATCCATAAAAGAATCCATAAAAAAATCAATAAAAAAATCAATAAAAAAATCCTTTAAAAAATCCTTAAAAAAATTCATTAAAAAATCCATAAAAAAATCCATAAAAAAATCCTTAAAAAAATCCATAAAAAAATCCATAAAAAAATCCATAAAAAAATCCATAAAAAAATCCATTAAAAATCCTTAAAAAAATCCTAAAAAAAATCCTTAAAAAAATCCATAAAAAAAATCCATAAAAGAATCCATAAAAAAATCAATAAAAAAATCAATAAAAAAATCCTTAAAAAAATCCATTAAAAATCCTTAAAAAAATCCTTAAAAAAATCCTTAAAAAAATCCATAAAAAAATCCATAAAAAAATCCATTAAAAATCCTTAAAAAAATCCTTAAAAAAATCCTTAAAAAAATCCATAAAAAAATCCATAAAAAAATCCATTAAAGAATCCATAAAAAAATCCATAAAAAAATCCTTAAAAAAAATCCTTAAAAAAATCCTTAAAAAAATCCATTAAAAAATCCATAAAAAAATCCATAAAAAAATCCATAAAAAAATCCATAAAAGAATCCATAAAAAAATCAATAAAAAAATCCTTTAAAAAATCCATTAAAAAATCCATAAAAAAATCCATAAAAAAATCCTTAAAAAAATCCATAAAAAATCCATAAAAAATCCATAAAAAAAATCCATAAAAAAATCCATTAAAAATCCTTAAAAAAATCCTTAAAAAAATCCTTAAAAAAATCCATAAAAAAATCCATAAAAAAATCCATTAAAGAATCCATAAAAAAATCCATAAAAAAATCCTTAAAAAAATCCTTAAAAAAATCCTTAAAAAAATCCATTAAAAAATCCATAAAAAAATCCATAAAAAAATCCATAAAAAAATCCATAAAAGAATCCATAAAAAAATCAATAAAAAAATCCTTTAAAAAATCCATTAAAAAATCCATAAAAAAATCCATAAAAAAATCCTTAAAAAAATCCATAAAAAATCCATAAAAAATCCATAAAAAAATCCATTAAAAATCCTTTAAAAAATCCTTAAAAAAATCCTTTAAAAAATCCTTAAAAAAATCCATAAAAAAATCAATAAAAAAATCCTTACAAAAAACCATTATAAAATCCATAAAAGAATCTATAAAAAAATCCATAAAAATATCCTTAAAAAAATCCTTAAAAAAATCCATTAAAAAATCCATAAAAAAATCCATAAAAAAATCCATAAAAAAATCCATAAAAGAATCCATAAAAAAATCAATAAAAAAATCAATAAAAAAATCCTTTAAAAAATCCATAAAAAAATCCTTAAAAAAATCCATTTAAAAATCCATAAAAAAATCCTTAAAAAAATCCATAAAAAAATCCATAAAAAAATCCATAAAAAAATCCATAAAAAAATCCATAAAAAAATCCATTAAAAATCCTTAAAAAAATCCTTAAAAAAATCCTTAAAAAATCCATAAAAAAATCCATAAAAAAATCCATTAAAAATCCTTAAAAAAATCCTTAAAAAAATCCTTAAAAAAATCCATTAAAAAATCCATAAAAAAATCCATAAAAAAATCCATAAAAAAATCCATAAAAGAATCCATAAAAAAATCAATAAAAAAATCCTTTAAAAAATCCATTAAAAAATCCATAAAAAAATCCATAAAAAAATCCTTAAAAAAATCCATAAAAAATCCATAAAAAATCCATAAAAAAATCCATTAAAAATCCTTTAAAAAATCCTTAAAAAAATCCTTTAAAAAATCCTTAAAAAAATCCATAAAAAAATCAATAAAAAAATCCTTACAAAAAACCATTATAAAATCCATAAAAGAATCTATAAAAAAATCCATAAAAATATCCTTAAAAAAATCCTTAAAAAAATCCATTAAAAAATCCATAAAAAAATCCATAAAAAAATCCATAAAAAAATCCATAAAAGAATCCATAAAAAAATCAATAAAAAAATCAATAAAAAAATCCTTAAAAAAATCCATAAAAAAATCAATAAAAAAATCCTTTAAAAAATCCATTAAAAAATCCATAAAAAAATCCATAAAAAAATCCTTAAAAAAATCCATAAAAAATCCATAACAAAATCCATAAAAAAATCCATTAAAAATCCTTAAAAAAAATCCTTAAAAAAATCCTTTAAAAAATCCATAAAAAAATCCATAAAAAAATCCATAAAAAAATCCTTAAAAAAATCCATAAAAAATCCATAAAAAAAATCCATTAAAAATCCTTAAAAAAATCCTTAAAAAAATCCTTAAAAAAATCCATAAAAAAATCCATAAAAGAATCCATAAAAAAATCCATAAAAAAATCCATAAAAGAATCCATAAAAAAATCAATAAAAAAAATCAATAAAAAAATCCTTTAAAAAATCCTTAAAAAAATTCATTAAAAAATCCATAAAAAAATCCATAAAAAAATCCTTAAAAAAATCCATAAAAAAATCCATAAAAAAATCCATAAAAAAATCCATAAAAAAATCCATTAAAAATCTTTAAAAAAATCCTAAAAAAAATCCTTAAAAAAATCCATAAAAAAATCCATAAAAGAATCCATAAAAAAATCCATTAAAAAATCCTTAAAAAAATCCTTAAAAAAATCCATAAAAAAATCCTTAAAAAAATCTATAAAAAAATCCATAAAAAAATCCTTAAAAAAATTCATAAAAAAATCCATAAAAAAATCATTAAAAAAATCCTTAAAAAAATCCATAAAAAAATCAATAAAAAAATCCTTAAAAAAAACCATTATAAAATCCATAAAAAAATCCATAAAAGAATCCATAAAAAAATCCTTTAAAAAATCCTTAAAAAAATCCTTAAAAAATCCATAAAAAAATCCATAAAAAAATAATTAAAAAAATCATTAAAAAAATCCATAAAAAAATACATAAAAAATTGAGATAAAAATCCAGATAAAAATCGTGAAAAAAATCCTGTTAAAAATTAGATAAAAATCCAGAAGAAAATGTTGAAACAATAGCTAAAAAATGTAGAAAAATATAAAGACAATTACTGAAAGAAGCCTAGAAAAGAATGAAGTAGAAAATGCAAATAAACAAAACAAATTTAATTTTTTACTATTTTTTTCTTTAGTTTTCAATTAAATTTCTCCATTCTTTTTAGCTCAAGTTTTTTTATTAATCTTAATGATTAATTAGAGAAATATTGCTGATTACTAAATGGAATGAATGCAGAAATAATTCAGAAAATATAAACAATAATATGCACGATAAATAAAATAATTTAATTTCTTTTATCATTTTCTCTTTACTTTTCTATTAAAATTCTGCATCCTCTTTCGATGAATTTTTTAATTATTATTTATTAACAATTAGGGAAATATTGTTAACTATTAAATAAAAATAAAACAGAAAAAATGCAGCATAAATTACAAAAAATGATACAGAAAAATTTAGTAAACAATGCAGTGAAAAATCCTGAAAAAATCCTGAAATAAATCCTGAAAAAAATCGTGAAAAAAATCATGAAAAAGATAGAAATCCTTAAAAAAATCCATAAAAAAATCCATAAAAGAATCCATTAAAAAACCTTAAAAAATCCTTAAAAAATCCTTAAAAAAATCCATTAAAAAATCCTTAAAAAAATCTATAAAAAAATCCATTAAAAAATCCTTAAAAAAATTCAAAAAAAATCATTAAAAAAATCCTTAAAAAAATCCATAAAAGAATCCATAAAAAAAACCATAAAAATATCCTTAAAAAAATTCTTAAAAAAATCCTTAAAAAAATCCATTAAAAAATCCATAAAAAAATCCATAAAAAAATCCATAAAAAAATCCATAAAAGAATCCATAAAAAAATCAATAAAAAAATCAATAAAAAAATCCTTTAAAAAATCCATAAAAAAATCAATAAAAAAATCCTTAAAAAAATCCTTAAAAAAATCCTTAAAAAATCCATAAAAAAATCCATAAAAAAATAATTAAAAAAATCCATTAAAAATCCATAAAAAAATCCATTAAAAAATCCATTAAAAAATCCATAAAAAAATCCATAAAAAAATCCATTAAAAAATCCATAAAAGAATCCATAAAAAAATCAATAAAAAAATCAATAAAAAAATCCTTTAAAAAATCCATAAAAAAATCAATAAAAAAATCCTTAAAAAAATCCATTTAAAAATCCATAAAAAAATCCATAAAAAAATCCTTAAAAAAATCCATAAAAAAATCCATAAAAAAATCCATAAAAAAATCCATGAAAAAATCCATTAAAAATCCTTAAAAAAATCCTTAAAAAAATCCTTAAAAAAATCCATAAAAAAATCCATAAAAAAATCCATTAAAAATCCTTAAAAAAATCCTTAAAAAAATCCTTAAAAAAATCCATAAAAAAATCCATAAAAAAATCCATTAAAGAATCCATAAAAAAATCCATAAAAAAATCCTTAAAAAAATCCTTAAAAAATCCATTAAAAAATCCATAAAAAAATCCATAAAAAAATCCATAAAAAAATCCATAAAAGAATCCATAAAAAAATCAATAAAAAAATCCATAAAAGAATCCATAAAAAAATCAATAAAAAAATCAATAAAAAAATCCTTTAAAAAATCCATAAAAAAATCAATAAAAAAATCCTTAAAAAAATCCATTTAAAAATCCATAAAAAAATCCATAAAAAAATCCTTAAAAAAATCCATAAAAAAATCCATAAAAAAATCCATAAAAAAATCCATAAAAAAATCCATTAAAAATCCTTAAAAAAATCCTTAAAAAAATCCTTAAAAAAATCCATAAAAAAATCCATAAAAGAATCCATAAAAAAATCCATAAAAAAATCCTTAAAAAAATCCTTAAAAAAATCCTTAAAAAATCCATAAAAAAATCCATAAAAAAATCCATAAAAGAATCCATAAAAAAATCCATAAAAAAATCCTTAAAAAAATCCTTAAAAAAATCCATTAAAAAATCCATAAAAAAATCCATAAAAAAATCCATAAAAGAATCCATAAAAAAATCCATAAAAAAATCCTTAAAAAAAACCTTAAAAAAATCCTTTAAAAAATCCTTAAAAAATCTATAAAAAAAATCCATAAAAAAATAATTAAAAAAATCCTTAAAAAAATCCATAAAAAAAAACATAAAAAAATCCTTAAAAAAATCCATAAAAAATCCTTATAAAAATACATAAAAAATTGAGATAAAAATCCAGATAAAAATCGTGAAAAAAATCCTGATAAAAATTAGATAAAAATCCAGAAGAAAATGTTGAAACAATAGCTAAAAAATGTAGAAAAATATAAAGACAATTACTGAAAGAAGCCTAGAAAAGAATGAAGTAGAAAATGCAAATAAACAAAACAAATTTAATTTTTTACTATTTTTTTCTTTAGTTTTCAATTAAATTTCTCCATTCTTTTTAGCTCAAGTTTTTTTATTAATCTTAATGATTAATTAGAGAAATATTGCTGATTACTAAATGGAATGAATGCAGAAATAATTCAGAAAATATAAACAATAATATGCACGATAAATAAAATAATTTAATTTCTTTTATCATTTTCTCTTTACTTTTCTATTAAAATTCTGCATCCTCTTTCGATGAATTTTTTAATTATTATTTATTAACAATTAGGGAAATATTGTTAACTATTAAATAAAAATAAAACAGAAAAAATGCAGCATAAATTACAAAAAATGATACAGAAAAATTTAGTAAACAATGCAGTGAAAAATCCTGAAAAAATCCTGAAATAAATCCTGAAAAAAATCGTGAAAAAAATCATGAAAAAGATAGAAATCCTTAAAAAAATCCATAAAAAAATCCATAAAAGAATCCATTAAAAAACCTTAAAAAATCCTTAAAAAATCCTTAAAAAAATCCATTAAAAAATCCTTAAAAAAATCTATAAAAAAATCCATTAAAAAATCCTTAAAAAAATTCAAAAAAAATCATTAAAAAAATCCTTAAAAAAATCCATAAAAGAATCCATAAAAAAAACCATAAAAATATCCTTAAAAAAATTCTTAAAAAAATCCTTAAAAAAATCCATTAAAAAATCCATAAAAAAATCCATAAAAAAATCCATAAAAAAATCCATAAAAGAATCCATAAAAAAATCAATAAAAAAATCAATAAAAAAATCCTTTAAAAAATCCATAAAAAAATCAATAAAAAAATCCTTAAAAAAATCCTTAAAAAAATCCTTAAAAAATCCATAAAAAAATCCATAAAAAAATAATTAAAAAAATCCATTAAAAATCCATAAAAAAATCCATTAAAAAATCCATTAAAAAATCCATAAAAAAATCCATAAAAAAATCCATTAAAAAATCCATAAAAGAATCCATAAAAAAATCAATAAAAAAATCAATAAAAAAATCCTTTAAAAAATCCATAAAAAAATCAATAAAAAAATCCTTAAAAAAATCCATTTAAAAATCCATAAAAAAATCCATAAAAAAATCCTTAAAAAAATCCATAAAAAAATCCATAAAAAAATCCATAAAAAAATCCATAAAAAAATCCATTAAAAATCCTTAAAAAAATCCTTAAAAAAATCCTTAAAAAAATCCATAAAAAAATCCATAAAAAAATCCATTAAAAATCCTTAAAAAAATCCTTAAAAAAATCCTTAAAAAAATCCATAAAAAAATCCATAAAAAAAATCCATTAAAGAATCCATAAAAAAATCCATAAAAAAATCCTTAAAAAAATCCTTAAAAAATCCATTAAAAAATCCATAAAAAAATCCATAAAAAAATCCATAAAAAAATCCATAAAAGAATCCATAAAAAAATCAATAAAAAAATCCATAAAAGAATCCATAAAAAAATCAATAAAAAAATCAATAAAAAAATCCTTTAAAAAATCCATAAAAAAATCAATAAAAAAATCCTTAAAAAAATCCATTTAAAAATCCATAAAAAAATCCATAAAAAAATCCTTAAAAAAATCCATAAAAAAATCCATAAAAAAATCCATAAAAAAATCCATAAAAAAATCCATTAAAAATCCTTAAAAAAATCCTTAAAAAAATCCTTAAAAAAATCCATAAAAAAATCCATAAAAGAATCCATAAAAAAATCCATAAAAAAATCCTTAAAAAAATCCTTAAAAAAATCCTTAAAAAATCCATAAAAAAATCCATAAAAAAATCCATAAAAGAATCCATAAAAAAATCCATAAAAAAAATCCTTAAAAAAATCCTTAAAAAAATCCATTAAAAAATCCATAAAAAAATCCATAAAAAAATCCATAAAAGAATCCATAAAAAAATCCATAAAAAAATCCTTAAAAAAAACCTTAAAAAAATCCTTTAAAAAATCCTTAAAAAATCTATAAAAAAAATCCATAAAAAAATAATTAAAAAAATCCTTAAAAAAATCCATAAAAAAAAACATAAAAAAATCCTTAAAAAATTCCATAAAAAATCCTTATAAAAATACATAAAAAATTGAGATAAAAATCCAGATAAAAATCGTGAAAAAAATCCTGATAAAAATTAGATAAAAATCCAGAAGAAAATGTTGAAACAATAGCTAAAAAATGTAGAAAAATATAAAGACAATTACTGAAAGAAGCCTAGAAAAGAATGAAGTAGAAAATGCAAATAAACAAAACAAATTTAATTTTTTACCATTTTTTTCTTTAGTTTTCAATTAAATTTCTCCATTCTTTTTAGCTCAAGTTTTTTATTAATCTTCATGATTAGTTAGAGAAATATTGCTGATTACTAAATGGAATGAATGCAGAAATAACTCAGAAAATATAAACAATAATATGCACGATAAATAAAATAATTTAGTTTCTTTTATCATTTTCTCTTTACTTTTCTATTAAAATTCTGCATCCTCTTTCGATGAATTTTTTAATTATTATTTATTAACAATTAGGGAAATATTGTTAACTATTAAATAAAAATAAAACAGAAAAAATGCAGCATAAATTACAAAAAATGATACAGAAAAATTTAGTAAACAATGCAGTGAAATATCCTAGAAAAAATCCTGAAATAAATCCTGAAAAAAATCGTGAAAAAAATCATGAAAAAGATAGAAATCCATAAAAAAATCCATAAAAAAATCCATAAAAGAATCCATAAAAAAATCCATTAAAAAATCCTTAAAAAAATCCTTAAAAAAATCTATTAAAAATCCTTAAAAAAATCCTTTAAAAAATCCTTAAAAAATCCATAAAAAAATCCATAAAAAAATCCATAAAAGAATCCATAAAAAAATCCATAAAAAAATCCTTAAAAAAATCCTTTAAAAAATCCATTAAAAAATCCATAAAAAAATCCATAAAAAAATCCTTAAAAAAATCCATAAAAGAATCCATAAAAAAATCCATAAAAAAATCCTTAAAAAAATCCTTAAAAAAATCCTTAAAAAATCCATAAAAAAATCCATAAAAAAATAATTAAAAAAATCCTTAAAAAAATCCATAAAAAAATACATAAAAAAATCCTTAAAAAAATCTATAAAAAATCCATTAAAAAATCCATAAAAAAATCCATAAAAAAATCCATAAAAAAATCCATAAAAAAATAGATAAAAAAATCAATAAAAAAATCCTTTAAAAAATCCATAAAAAAATCAATAAAAAAATCCTTTAAAAAATCCATAAAAAAATAAATAAAAAAATCCTTTAAAAAATCCATTAAAAAATCCATAAAAAAATCCATAAAAAAATCCATAAAAAATCCATAAAAAAATCCATAAAAAAATCCATAAAAAAATCCATTAAAAATCCTTAAAAAAATCCTTAAAAAAATCCTTAAGAAAATCCATAAAAAAATCCATAAAAGAATCCATAAAAAAATCCATAAAAGAATCCATAAAAAAATCCATTAAAAAATCCTTAAAAAAATCCTTAAAAAAATCCATAAAAAAAACCATTATAAAATCCATAAAAAAATCCATAAAAGAATCTATAAAAAAATCCATAAAAATATCCTTAAAAAAATCCTTAAAAAAATCCTTAAAAAAATCCATTAAAAAATCCATAAAAAAATCCATAAAAAAATCCAT
Organism: Leptopilina syphax; assembly: GCA_032872505.1. NCBI lineage: Eukaryota > Metazoa > Arthropoda > Insecta > Hymenoptera > Figitidae > Leptopilina > Leptopilina syphax. The sequence continues at coordinate 30,000,246 of CM065469.1, forward strand.
AAAAAAATCCATAAAAGAATCCATAAAAAAATCAATAAAAAAATCAATAAAAAAATCCTTTAAAAAATCCATAAAAAAATCAATAAAAAAATCCTTTAAAAAATCCATTAAAAAATCCATAAAAAAATCCATAAAAAAATCCTTAAAAAAATCCATAAAAAATCCATAAAAAATCCATAAAAAAATCCATTAAAAATCCTTTAAAAAATCCTTAAAAAAATCCTTTAAAAAATCCTTAAAAAAATCCATAAAAAAATCAATAAAAAAATCCTTACAAAAAACCATTATAAAATCCATAAAAGAATCTATAAAAAAATCCATAAAAATATCCTTAAAAAAATCCTTAAAAAATCCATTAAAAAATCCATAAAAAAATCCATAAAAAAATCCATAAAAAAATCCATAAAAGAATCCATAAAAAAATCAATAAAAAAATCAATAAAAAAATCCTTAAAAAAATCCATAAAAAAATCAATAAAAAAATCCTTTAAAAAATCCATTAAAAAATCCATAAAAAAATCCATAAAAAAATCCTTAAAAAAATCCATAAAAAATCCATAAAAAATCCATAAAAAAATCCATAAAAAAATCCATTAAAAATCCTTAAAAAAATCCTTAAAAAAATCCTTTAAAAAATCCATAAAAAAATCCATAAAAAAATCCATAAAAAAATCCTTAAAAAAATCCATAAAAAATCCATAAAAAAATCCATTAAAAATCCTTAAATAAATCCTTAAAAAAATCCTTAAAAAAATCCATAAAAAAATCCATAAAAGAATCCATAAAAAAATCCATAAAAAAATCCATAAAAAAATCCATAAAAGAATCCATAAAAAAATCAATAAAAGAATCCATAAAAAAATCAATAAAAAAATCAATAAAAAAATCCTTAAAAAAATCCATAAAAAAATCAATAAAAAAATCCTTAAAAAAATCCTTAAAAAAATCCTTAAAAAATCCATAAAAAAATCCATAAAAAAATAATTAAAAAAATCCATTAAAAATCCATAAAAAAATCCATTAAAAAATCCTTAAAAAAATCCATAAAAAAATCCTTAAAAAAATCTATAAAAAAATCTTTAAAAAAATCCTTAAAAAAATTCATAAAAAAATCCATAAAAAAATCATTAAAAAAATCCTTAAAAAAATCCATAAAAAAATCAATAAAAAAATCCTTAAAAAAACCATTATAAAATCCATTAAAAAATCCATAAAAGAATCCATAAAAAAATCCATAAAAATATCCTTAAAAAAATCCTTAAAAAAATCCTTAAAAAAATCCATTAAAAAATCCATAAAAAAATCCATAAAAAAATCCATTAAAAAATCCATAAAAGAATTCATAAAAAAATCAATAAAAAAAATCAATAAAAAAATCCTTTAAAAAATCCATAAAAAAATCAATAAAAAAATCCTTAAAAAAATCCATTTAAAAATCCATAAAAAAATCCATAAAAAAATCCTTAAAAAAATCCATAAAAAAATCCATAAAAAAATCCATAAAAAAATCCATAAAAAAATCCATAAAAAAATCCATTAAAAATCCTTAAAAAAATCCTTAAAAAATCCTTAAAAAAATCCATAAAAAAATCCATAAAAGAATCCATAAAAAAATCCATAAAAAATCCTTAAAAAAATCCTTAAAAAAATCCTTAAAAAATCCATAAAAAAATCCATAAAAAAATCCATTAAAAATCCTTTAAAAAATCCTTAAAAAAATCCTTTAAAAAATCCATAAAAAAATCCATAAAAAAATCCATAAAAAAATCCTTAAAAAAATCCATAAAAAATCCATAAAAAAATCCATTAAAAATCCTTAAAAAAATCCTTAAAAAAAATCCTTAAAAAAATCCATAAAAAAATCCATAAAAGAATCCATAAAAAAATCCATAAAAAAATCCATAAAAAAATCCATAAAAGAATCCATAAAAAAATCAATAAAAAAATCAATAAAAAAATCCTTTAAAAAATCCTTAAAAAAATTCATTAAAAAATCCATAAAAAAATCCATAAAAAAATCCTTAAAAAAATCCATAAAAAAATCCATAAAAAAATCCATAAAAAAATCCATAAAAAAATCCATTAAAAATCCTTAAAAAAATCCTTAAAAAAATCCATAAAAAAATCCATAAAAGAATCCATAAAAAAATCCATAAAAAAATCCTTAAAAAAATCCTTAAAAAAATCCTTAAAAATCCATAAAAAAATCCATAAAAAAATAATTAAAAAAATCCTTAAAAAAATCCATAAAAAAATACATAAAAAAATCCTTAAAAAAATCCATAAAAAATCCTTATAAAAATACATAAAAAATTGAGATAAAAATCCAGATAAAAATCGTGAAAAAAATCCTGATAAAAATTAGATAAAAATCCAGAAGAAAATGTTGAAACAATAGCTAAAAAATGTAGAAAAATATAAAGACAATTACTGAAATAAGCCTAGAAAAGAATGAAGTAGAAAATGCATATAAACAAAACAAATTTAATTTTTTAACCATTTTTTTCTTTAGTTTTCAATTAAATTTCTCCATTCTTTTTAGCTCAAGTTTTTTATTAATCTTCATGATTAATTAGAGAAATATTGCTGATTACTAAATGGAATGAATGCAGAAATAATTCAGAAAATATAAACAATAATATGCACGATAAATAAAATAATTTAATTTCTTTTATCATTTTCTCTTTACTTTTCTATTAAAATTCTGCATCCTCTTTTGATGAATTTTTTAATTATTATTTATTAACAATTAAGGAAATATTGTTAACTATTAAATGAAAATAAAACAGAAAAAATGCAGCATAAATTACAAAAAATGATACAGAAAAATTTAGTAAACAATGCAGTGAAAAATCCTGAAAAAATCCTGAAATAAATCCTGAAAAAAATCGTGAAAAAAATCATGAAAAAGATAGAAATCCTTAAAAAAATCCATAAAAAAATCCATAAAAGAATCCATAAAAAAATCCATTAAAAAATCCTTAAAAAAATCCTTAAAAAAATCCATAAAAAAAATCCTTAAAAAAATCTATAAAAAAATCCATAAAAAAATCCTTAAAAAAATTCATAAAAAAATCCATAAAAAAATCATTAAAAAAATCCTTAAAAAAATCCATAAAAAAATCAATAAAAAAATCCTTAAAAAAAACCATTATAAAATCCATAAAAAAAATCCATAAAAGAATCCATAAAAAAATCCATAAAAATATCCTTAAAAAAATCCTTAAAAAAATCCTTAAAAAAATCCATTAAAAAAATCCATAAAAAAATCCATAAAAAAATCCATAAAAAAATCCATAAAAGAATCCATAAAAAAATCCATAAAAAAATCCTTTAAAAAATCCTTAAAAAAATCCTTAAAAAATCCATAAAAAAAATCCATAAAAAAATAATTAAAAAAATCATTAAAAAAATCCATAAAAGAATCCATAAAAAAATCCATAAAAAAATCCTTAAAAAAATCCTTAAAAAAATCCTTAAAAAATCCATAAAAAAATCCATAAAAAAATAATTAAAAAAATCCTTAAAAAAATCCATAAAAAAAATACATAAAAAAATCCTTAAAAAAATCTATAAAAAATCCTTATAAAAATACATAAAAAATTGAGATAAAAATCCAGATAAAAATCGTGAAAAAAATCCTGTTAAAAATTAGATAAAAATCCAGAAGAAAATGTTGAAACAATAGCTAAAAAATGTAAAAAAATATAAAGACAATTACTGAAAGAAGCCTAGAAAAGAATGAAGTAGAAAATGCAAATAAACAAAACAAATTTAATTTTTTACCATTTTTTTCTTTAGTTTTCAATTAAATTTCTCCATTCTTTTTAGCTCAAGTTTTTTATTAATCTTCATGATTAATTAGAGAAATATTGCTGATTACTAAATGGAATGAATGCAGAAATAATTCAGAAAATATAAACAATAATATGCACGATAAATAAAATAATTTAGTTTCTTTTATCATTTTCTCTTTACTTTTCTATTAAAATTCTGCATCCTCTTTCGATGAATTTTTTTAATTATTATTTATTAACAATTAGGGAAATATTGTTAACTATTAAATAAAAATAAAACAGAAAAAATGCAGCATAAATTACAAAAAAAATAATACAGAAAAATTTAGTAAATAATGCAGTGAAAAATCCTAGCAAAAATCCTGAAATAAATCCTGAAAAAAATCGTGAAAAAAATCATGAAAAAGATAGAAATCCTTAAAAAAATCCTTAAAAAAATCCATAAAAAAATCAATAAAAAAATCCTTAAAAAAAACCATTATAAAATCCATAAAAAAATCCATAAAAGAATCCATAAAAAAATCCATAAAAAAATCCTTAAAAAAATCCATAAAAAAATCCATAAAAGAATCCATAAAAAAATCAATAAAAAAATCAATAAAATAATCCTTTAAAAAATCCATAAAAAAATCAATAAAAAAATCCTTTAAAAAATCCATAAAAAAATCCATAAAAAAATCCATAAAAAAATCCTTAAAAAAATCCATAAAAAATCCATTAAAAAATCCATAAAAAAATCCATAAAAAAATCCATAAAAAAATCCATAAAAAAATCAATAAAAAAATCAATAAAAAAATCCTTTAAAAAATCCATAAAAAAATCAATAAAAAAATCCTTTAAAAAATCCATAAAAAAATAAATAAAAAAATCCTTTAAAAAATCCATTAAAAAATCCATAAAAAAATCCATAAAAAAATCCATAAAAAATCCATAAAAAAATCCATAAAAAAATCCATAAAAAAATCCATTAAAAATCCTTAAAAAAATCCTTAAAAAAATCCTTAAAAAAAATCCATAAAAAAATCCATAAAAGAATCCATAAAAAAATCCATAAAAGAATCCATAAAAAAATCCATTAAAAAATCCTTAAAAAAATCCTTAAAAAAATCCATAAAAAAAACCATTATAAAATCCATAAAAAAAATCCATAAAAGAATCTATAAAAAAATCCATAAAAATATCCTTAAAAAAATCCTTAAAAAAATCCTTAAAAAATCCATTAAAAAATCCATAAAAAAAATCCATAAAAAAATCCATAAAAAAATCCATAAAAGAATCCATAAAAAAATCAATAAAAAAAATCAATAAAAAAATCCTTTAAAAAATCCATAAAAAAATCAATAAAAAAATCCTTTAAAAAATCCATTAAAAAATCCATAAAAAAATCCATAAAAAAATCCTTAAAAAAATCCATAAAAAATCCATAAAAAATCCATAAAAAAATCCATTAAAAATCCTTTAAAAAATCCTTAAAAAAATCCTTTAAAAAATCCTTAAAAAAATCCATAAAAAAATCAATAAAAAAATCCTTACAAAAAACCATTATAAAATCCATAAAAGAATCTATAAAAAAATCCATAAAAATATCCTTAAAAAAATCCTTAAAAAATCCATTAAAAAATCCATAAAAAAATCCATAAAAAAATCCATAAAAAAATCCATAAAAGAATCCATAAAAAAATCAATAAAAAAATCAATAAAAAAATCCTTAAAAAAATCCATAAAAAAATCAATAAAAAAATCCTTTAAAAAATCCATTAAAAAATCCATAAAAAAAATCCATAAAAAAATCCTTAAAAAAATCCATAAAAAATCCATAAAAAATCCATAAAAAAATCCATAAAAAAAATCCATTAAAAATCCTTAAAAAAATCCTTAAAAAAATCCTTTAAAAAATCCATAAAAAAATCCATAAAAAAATCCATAAAAAAATCCTTAAAAAAATCCATAAAAAATCCATAAAAAAATCCATTAAAAATCCTTAAATAAATCCTTAAAAAAATCCTTAAAAAAATCCATAAAAAAATCCATAAAAGAATCCATAAAAAAATCCATAAAAAAATCCATAAAAAAATCCATAAAAGAATCCATAAAAAAATCAATAAAAGAATCCATAAAAAAATCAATAAAAAAATCAATAAAAAAATCCTTTAAAAAATCCATAAAAAAATCAATAAAAAAATCCTTAAAAAAATCCTTAAAAAAATCCTTAAAAAATCCATAAAAAAATCCATAAAAAAATAATTAAAAAAATCCATTAAAAATCCATAAAAAAATCCATTAAAAAATCCTTAAACAAATCCATAAAAAAATCCTTAAAAAAATCTATAAAAAAATCTTTAAAAAAATCCTTAAAAAAATTCATAAAAAAATCCATAAAAAAATCATTAAAAAAATCCTTAAAAAAATCCATAAAAAAATCAATAAAAAAATCCTTAAAAAAACCATTATAAAATCCATTAAAAAATCCATAAAAGAATCCATAAAAAAATCCATAAAAATATCCTTAAAAAAATCCTTAAAAAAATCCTTAAAAAAATCCATTAAAAAATCCATAAAAAAATCCATAAAAAAATCCATTAAAAAATCCATAAAAGAATCCATAAAAAAAATCAATAAAAAAATCAATAAAAAAATCCTTTAAAAAAATCCATAAAAAAATCAATAAAAAAATCCTTAAAAAAATCCATTTAAAAATCCATAAAAAAATCCATAAAAAAATCCTTAAAAAAATCCATAAAAAAATCCATAAAAAAATCCATAAAAAAATCCATAAAAAAATCCATAAAAAAATCCATTAAAAATCCTTAAAAAAATCCTTAAAAAATCCTTAAAAAAAATCCATAAAAAAATCCATAAAAGAATCCATAAAAAAATCCATAAAAAATCCTTAAAAAAATCCTTAAAAAAATCCTTAAAAAATCCATAAAAAAATCCATAAAAAAATCCATTAAAAATCCTTTAAAAAATCCTTAAAAAAATCCTTTAAAAAATCCATAAAAAAATCCATAAAAAAATCCATAAAAAAATCCTTAAAAAAATCCATAAAAAATCCTTAAAAAAATCCTTAAAAAAATCCATAAAAAAATCCATAAAAGAATCCATGAAAAAATCCATAAAAAAAATCCATAAAAAAATCCATAAAAGAATCCATAAAAAAATCAATAAAAAAATCAATAAAAAAATCCTTTAAAAAATCCTTAAAAAAATTCATTAAAAAATCCATAAAAAAATCCATAAAAAAAATCCTTAAAAAAATCCATAAAAAAATCCATAAAAAAATCCATAAAAAAATCCATAAAAAAAATCCATTAAAAATCCTTAAAAAAATCCTAAAAAAAATCCTTAAAAAAAATCCATAAAAAAATCCATAAAAGAATCCATAAAAAAATCCATAAAAAAATCCTTAAAAAAATCCTTAAAAAAATCCTTAAAAATCCATAAAAAAATCCATAAAAAAATAATTAAAAAAATCCTTAAAAAAATCCATAAAAAAATACATAAAAAAATCCTTAAAAAAATCCATAAAAAATCCTTATAAAAATACATAAAAAATTGAGATAAAAATCCAGATAAAAATCGTGAAAAAAATCCTGATAAAAATTAGATAAAAATCCAGAAGAAAATGTTGAAACAATAGCTAAAAAATGTAGAAAAATATAAAGACAATTACTGAAATAAGCCTAGAAAAGAATGAAGTAGAAAATGCATATAAACAAAACAAATTTAATTTTTTACCATTTTTTTCTTTAGTTTTCAATTAAATTTCTCCATTCTTTTTAGCTCAAGTTTTTTATTAATCTTCATGATTAATTAGAGAAATATTGCTGATTACTAAATGGAATGAATGCAGAAATAATTCAGAAAATATAAACAATAATATGCACGATAAATAAAATAATTTAATTTCTTTTATCATTTTCTCTTTACTTTTCTATTAAAATTCTGCATCCTCTTTTGATGAATTTTTTAATTATTATTTATTAACAATTAAGGAAATATTGTTAACTATTAAATGAAAATAAAACAGAAAAAATGCAGCATAAATTACAAAAAAATGATACAGAAAAATTTAGTAAACAATGCAGTGAAAAAATCCTGAAAAAATCCTGAAATAAATCCTGAAAAAAATCGTGAAAAAAATCATGAAAAAGATAGAAATCCTTAAAAAAATCCATAAAAAAAATCCATAAAAGAATCCATAAAAAAATCCATTAAAAAATCCTTAAAAAAATCCTTAAAAAAAATCCATAAAAAAATCCTTAAAAAAATCTATAAAAAAAATCCATAAAAAAATCCTTAAAAAAATTCATAAAAAAATCCATAAAAAAATCATTAAAAAAATCCTTAAAAAAATCCATAAAAAATCAATAAAAAAATCCTTAAAAAAAACCATTATAAAATCCATAAAAAAAATCCATAAAAGAATCCATAAAAAAATCCATAAAAATATCCTTAAAAAAATCCTTAAAAAAATCCTTAAAAAAATCCATTAAAAAATCCATAAAAAAATCCATAAAAAAAATCCATAAAAAAATCCATAAAAGAATCCATAAAAAAAATCCATAAAAAAATCCTTTAAAAAATCCTTAAAAAAATCCTTAAAAAATCCATAAAAAAATCCATAAAAAAATAATTAAAAAAATCATTAAAAAAATCCATAAAAAAATACATAAAAAAAATCCTTAAAAAAATCCATAAAAAATCCTTATAAAAATACATAAAAAATTGAGATAAAAATCCAGATAAAAATCGTGAAAAAAATCCTGTTAAAAATTAGATAAAAATCCAGAAGAAAATGTTGAAACAATAGCTAAAAAATGTAGAAAAATATAAAGACAATTACTGAAAGAAGCCTAGAAAAGAATGAAGTAGAAAATGCAAATAAACAAAACAAATTTAATTTTTTACTATTTTTTTCTTTAGTTTTCAATTAAATTTCTCCATTCTTTTTAGCTCAAGTTTTTTTATTAATCTTAATGATTAATTAGAGAAATATTGCTGATTACTAAATGGAATGAATGCAGAAATAATTCAGAAAATATAAACAATAATATGCACGATAAATAAAATAATTTAATTTCTTTTATCATTTTCTCTTTACTTTTCTATTAAAATTCTGCATCCTCTTTCGATGAATTTTTTAATTATTATTTATTAACAATTAGGGAAATATTGTTAACTATTAAATAAAAATAAAACAGAAAAAATGCAGCATAAATTACAAAAAATGATACAGAAAAATTTAGTAAACAATGCAGTGAAAAATCCTGAAAAAATCCTGAAATAAATCCTGAAAAAAATCGTGAAAAAAATCATGAAAAAGATAGAAATCCTTAAAAAAATCCATAAAAAAATCCATAAAAGAATCCATTAAAAAACCTTAAAAAATCCTTAAAAAATCCTTAAAAAAATCCATTAAAAAATCCTTAAAAAAATCTATAAAAAAATCCATTAAAAAATCCTTAAAAAAATTCAAAAAAAATCATTAAAAAAATCCTTAAAAAAATCCATAAAAGAATCCATAAAAAAAACCATAAAAATATCCTTAAAAAAATTCTTAAAAAATCCTTAAAAAAATCCATTAAAAAATCCATAAAAAAATCCATAAAAGAATCCATTAAAAAACCTTAAAAAATCCTTAAAAAATCCTTAAAAAAATCCATAAAAAAATCCTTAAAAAAATCTATAAAAAAATCCATTAAAAAATCCTTAAAAAAATTCATAAAAAAATCATTAAAAAAATCCTTAAAAAAATCCATAAAAAAATCTATTAAAAATCCTTAAAAAAATCCTTAAAAAAATCCTTAAAAAAATCCATAAAAAAATCCATAAAAAAATCCATTAAAAATCCTTAAAAAAATCCTTAAAAAAATCCTTAAAAAAATCCATAAAAAAATCCATAAAAAAATCCATTAAAAAATCCATAAAAAAATCCATAAAAAAATCCTTAAAAAAATCCTTAAAAAAATCCTTAAAAAAATCCTTAAAAAAATCCATTAAAAAATCCATAAAAAAATCCATAAAAAAATCCATAAAAAAATCCATAAAAGAATCCATAAAAAAATCAATAAAAAAATCCATAAAAGAATCCATAAAAAAATCAATAAAAAAATCAATAAAAAAATCCTTTAAAAAATCCATAAAAAAATCAATAAAAAAATCCTTAAAAAAATCCATTTAAAAATCCATAAAAAATCCATAAAAAAATCCTTAAAAAAATCCATAAAAAAATCCATAAAAAAAATCCATAAAAAAATCCATAAAAAAATCCATTAAAAATCCTTAAAAAAATCCTTAAAAAAATCCTTAAAAAAATCCATAAAAAAATCCATAAAAGAATCCATAAAAAAATCCATAAAAAAATCCTTAAAAAAATCCTTAAAAAAATCCTTAAAAAATCCATAAAAAAATCCATAAAAAAATCCATAAAAGAATCCATAAAAAAATCCATAAAAAAATCCTTAAAAAAATCCTTAAAAAAATCCATTAAAAAATCCATAAAAAAATCCATAAAAAAATCCATAAAAGAATCCATAAAAAAATCCATAAAAAAAATCCTTAAAAAAATCCTTAAAAAAATCCTTTAAAAAATCCTTAAAAAATCTATAAAAAAAATCCATAAAAAAAATAATTAAAAAAATCCTTAAAAAAATCCATAAAAAAAAACATAAAAAAATCCTTAAAAAAATCCATAAAAAATCCTTATAAAAAATACATAAAAAATTGAGATAAAAATCCAGATAAAAATCGTGAAAAAAATCCTGATAAAAATTAGATAAAAAATCCAGAAGAAAATGTTGAAACAATAGCTAAAAAATGTAGAAAAATATAAAGACAATTACTGAAAGAAGCCTAGAAAAGAATGAAGTAGAAAATGCAAATAAACAAAACAAATTTGATTTTTTACCATTTTTTTCTTTAGTTTTCAATTAAATTTCTCCATTCTTTTTAGCTCAAGTTTTTTATTAATCTTCATGATTAGTTAGAGAAATATTGCTGATTACTAAATGGAATGAATGCAGAAATAACTCAGAAAATATAAACAATAATATGCACGATAAATAAAATAATTTAGTTTCTTTTATCATTTTCTCTTTACTTTTCTATTAAAATTCTGCATCCTCTTTCGATGAATTTTTTAATTATTATTTATTAACAATTAGGGAAATATTGTTAACTATTAAATAAAAATAAAACAGAAAAAATGCAGCATAAATTACAAAAAATGATACAGAAAAATTTAGTAAACAATGCAGTGAAATATCCTAGAAAAAATCCTGAAATAAATCCTGAAAAAAATCGTGAAAAAAATCATGAAAAAGATAGAAATCCTTAAAAAAATCCATAAAAAAATCCATAAAAGAATCCATAAAAAAATCCATTAAAAAATCCTTAAAAAAATCCTTAAAAAAATCTATTAAAAATCCTTAAAAAAATCCTTTAAAAAATCCTTAAAAAATCCATAAAAAAATCCATAAAAAAATCCATAAAAGAATCCATAAAAAAATCCATAAAAAAATCCTTAAAAAAATCCTTAAAAAAATCCTTAAAAAAATCCTTTAAAAAATCCATTAAAAAATCCATAAAAAAATCCATAAAAAAATCCTTAAAAAAATCCATAAAAGAATCCATAAAAAAATCCATAAAAAAAATCCTTAAAAAAATCCTTAAAAAAATCCTTAAAAAATCCATAAAAAAATCCATAAAAAAATAATTAAAAAAATCCTTAAAAAAATCCATAAAAAAATACATAAAAAAATCCTTAAAAAAATCTATAAAAAATCCTTATAAAAATACATAAAAAATTGAGATAAAAATCCAGATAAAAATCGTGAAAAAAATCCTGTTAAAAATTAGATAAAAATCCAGAAGAAAATGTTGAAACAATAGCTAAAAAATGTAAAAAAATATAAAGACAATTACTGAAAGAAGCCTAGAAAAGAATGAAGTAGAAAATGCAAATAAACAAAACAAATTTAATTTTTTAACCATTTTTTTTCTTTAGTTTTCAATTAAATTTCTCCATTCTTTTTAGCTCAAGTTTTTTATTAATCTTCATGATTAATTAGAGAAATATTGCTGATTACTAAATGGAATGAATGCAGAAATAATTCAGAAAATATAAACAATAATATGCACGATAAATAAAATAATTTAGTTTCTTTTATCATTTTCTCTTTACTTTTCTATTAAAATTCTGCATCCTCTTTCGATGAATTTTTTAATTATTATTTATTAACAATTAGGGAAATATTGTTAACTATTAAATAAAAATAAAACAGAAAAAATGCAGCATAAATTACAAAAAAAATGATACAGAAAAATTTAGTAAATAATGCAGTGAAAAATCCTAGTAAAAATCCTGAAATAAATCCTGAAAAAAATCGTGAAAAAAATCATGAAAAAGATAGAAATCCTTAAAAAAATCCTTAAAAAAATCCATAAAAAAATCAATAAAAAAATCCTTAAAAAAAACCATTATAAAATCCATAAAAAAATCCATAAAAGAATCTATAAAAAAATCCATAAAAACATCATTAAAAAAATCCTTAAAAAAATCCTTAAAAAAAATCCATTAAAAAAATCCATAAAAAAATCCATAAAAAAAATCCATAAAAAAATCCATAAAAGAATCCATAAAAAAATCAATAAAAAAATCAATAAAATAATCCTTTAAAAAATCCATAAAAAAATCAATAAAAAAATCAATAAAAAAATCCTTTAAAAAATCCATAAAAAAATCAATAAAAAAATCCTTTAAAAAATCCATAAAAAAATAATTAAAAAAATCCTTTAAAAAAATCCATTAAAAAATCCATAAAAAAATCCATAAAAAAATCCTTAAAAAAATCCATAAAAAATCCATAAAAAAAATCCATAAAAAAATCCATAAAAAAATCCATTAAAAATCCTTAAAAAAATCCTTAAAAAAATCCTTAAAAAAATCCATAAAAAAATCCATAAAAGAATCCATAAAAAAATCCATAAAAGAATCTATAAAAAAATCCATTAAAAAAATCCTTAAAAAAATCCTTAAAAAAATCCATAAAAAAAACCATTATAAAATCCATAAAAAAATCCATAAAAGAATCTATAAAAAAATCCATAAAAATATCCTTAAAAAAATCCTTAAAAAAATCCTTAAAAAAATCCATTAAAAAATCCATAAAAAAATCCATAAAAAAATCCATAAAAAAATCCATAAAAGAATCCATAAAAAAATCAATAAAAAAATCAATAAAAAAATCCTTTAAAAAATCCATAAAAAAATCAATAAAAAAATCCTTTAAAAAATCCATTAAAAAATCCATAAAAAAATCCATAAAAAAATCCTTAAAAAATCCATAAAAAATCCATAAAAAATCCATAAAAAAATCCATTAAAAATCCTTTAAAAAATCCTTAAAAAAATCCTTTAAAAAATCCTTAAAAAAATCCATAAAAAAATCAATAAAAAAATCCTTACAAAAAACCATTATAAAATCCATAAAAGAATCTATAAAAAAATCCATAAAAATATCCTTAAAAAAATCCTTAAAAAAATCCATTAAAAAATCCATAAAAAAATCCATAAAAAAATCCATAAAAAAATCCATAAAAGAATCCATAAAAAAATCAATAAAAAAATCAATAAAAAAATCCTTAAAAAAATCCATAAAAAAATCAATAAAAAAATCCTTTAAAAATCCATTAAAAAATCCATAAAAAAATCCATAAAAAAATCCTTAAAAAAATCCATAAAAAATCCATAAAAAATCCATAAAAAAATCCATAAAAAAATCCATTAAAAATCCTTAAAAAAATCCTTAAAAAAATCCTTTAAAAAATCCATAAAAAAATCCATAAAAAAATCCATAAAAAAATCCTTAAAAAATCCATAAAAAATCCATAAAAAAATCCATTAAAAATCCTTAAAAAAATCCTTAAAAAAATCCTTAAAAAAATCCATAAAAAAATCCATAAAAGAATCCATAAAAAAATCCATAAAAAAATCCATAAAAAAATCCATAAAAGAATCCATAAAAAAATCAATAAAAAAATCAATAAAAAAATCCTTTAAAAAATCCTTAAAAAAATTCATTAAAAAATCCATAAAAAAATCCATAAAAAAATCCTTAAAAAAAATCCATAAAAAAATCCATAAAAAAATCCATAAAAAAATCCATAAAAAAATCCATTAAAAATCCTTAAAAAAATCCTTAAAAAAATCCTTAAAAAAATCCATAAAAAAATCCATAAAAGAATCCATAAAAAAATCCATAAAAAAATCCTTAAAAAAATCCTTAAAAAAATCCTTAAAAATCCATAAAAAAATCCATAAAAAAATAATTAAAAAAATCCTAAAAAAAATCCATAAAAAAATACATAAAAAAATCCTTAAAAAAATCCATAAAAAATCCTTATAAAAATACATAAAAAATTGAGATAAAAATCCAGATAAAAATCGTGAAAAAAATCCTGATAAAAATTAGATAAAAATCCAGAAGAAAATGTTGAAACAATAGCTAAAAAATGTAGAAAAATATAAAGACAATTACTGAAATAAGCCTAGAAAAGAATGAAGTAGAAAATGCATATAAACAAAACAAATTTAATTTTTTACCATTTTTTTCTTTAGTTTTCAATTAAATTTCTCCATTCTTTTTAGCTCAAGTTTTTTATTAATCTTCATGATTAATTAGAGAAATATTGCTGATTACTAAATGGAATGAATGCAGAAATAATTCAGAAAATATAAACAATAATATGCACGATAAATAAAATAATTTAATTTCTTTTATCATTTTCTCTTTACTTTTCTATTAAAATTCTGCATCCTCTTTTGATGAATTTTTTAATTATTATTTATTAACAATTAAGGAAATATTGTTAACTATTAAATGAAAATAAAACAGAAAAAATGCAGCATAAATTATATAAATTGATACAGAAAAATGTAGTAAATAATGCAGTGAAAAATCCTAGAAAATATCCTGAAATAAATCCTGAAAAAAATCGTGAAAAAAATCATGAAAAAGATAGAAATCCTTAAAAAAATCCATAAAAAAATCAATAAAAAAATCCTTTAAAAAATCCTTTAAAAAATCCATAAAAAAATCAATAAAAAAATCTATAAAAAAATCCATAAAAAAATCCTTAAAAAAATTCATAAAAAAATCCATAAAAAAATCCTTAAAAAAATCCATAAAAAAATCCATAAAAAAATCCATAAAAGAATCCATAAAAAAATCTATTAAAAATCCTTAAAAAAATCCTTAAAAAAATCCTTAAAAAAATCCATAAAAAAATCCATAAAAGAATCCATAAAAAAATCCATAAAAAAATCCTTAAAAAAATCCTTAAAAAAATCCTTAAAAAAATCCTTACAAAATCCATAAAAAAATCCATAAAAAAATAATTAAAAAAATCCTTAAAAAAATCCATAAAAAAATCCATAAAAGAATCCATAAAAAAATCCATAAAAAAATCCTTAAAAAAATCCTTAAAAAATCCTTAAAAAATCCATAAAAAAATCCATAAAAAAATAATTAAAAAAATCCTTAAAAAATCCATAAAAAAATACATAAAAAAATCCTTATAAAAATACATAAAAAATTGAGATAAAAATCCAGATAAAAATCGTGAAAAAAATCCTGATAAAAATTAGATAAAAATCCAGAAGAAAATGTTGAAACAATAGCTAAAAAATGTAAAAAAATATAAAGACAATTACTGAAATAAGCCTAGAAAAGAATGAAGTAGAAAATGCATATAAACAAAACAAATTTAATTTTTTACCATTTTTTCCTTTATTTTTCAATTAAATTTCTCCATTCTCTTTCCCTCAATTTTTTTATTAATCTTCATTAATATTTAGAGAAATATTGCTGATTATTAGATGGAAAGAAAACTCAAAAATGCAAAAAATTATACAGAAAAAAATGCTGATTAAAATCCTAATAAGAATCCTTTAAAAAATTAAAATAAAAATTAAAATAAAAATCAAAAAAAAATCCAAAAGAAAATGGTGAAAAAAATGCTGAAAGAAATTGTTCTACTTGAAAAATAAATAAGCCTGACTAAAAACGTTTTGTTCTTCTTAAAAATTATTTTTTGGTAAAAAATTTTACTTCTGATTAATTTTTTAGTTTTTCTGACTAATTTCTGATCAAACAGCATTTTTCCACTTAAAATTAGTGTTTGACTGAAAATCTTTGTCCTACTTAAAAAATAAATTAGTGTGGCTAGAAATTTTTACTTAAATATTACTGTCTGACTAAAATATTTTGTTGTACTTAAAAGCAAATATGTCGGGACTATAAATTTTTATCCAAAATAAGAAATTATAGATGAAGTTTTATTTCTACAATATTTTTTTCTCAATATTTTTGTTTCTGCTATTGAAACTTTTGTGTTTGAAAAGTAAAAATTTGAATGATCGATGAAAATTTTTACAATTCTCGTTTGAATATACAGACAGGATGTAGCTAAGTATCTATGTTGCACGCCATTGCAGGATATTGCTGTTTGCACTTGACTGGTTCTACGTTTTAAGCAAATATGAGCGAAAGAGTAATGAGCAACTGTTTCGCTTTATGTTGCGCTGCTGACCATTATAACCAAACGGAGTTTGAAAAATATCATTGTTTTCAGGAAAAGCTCCAGTTAGGGAAATAATGTATCGTTAAAGTTTACCACAGCTCTATTTTATTATCTCTTCCTTAAAATTTATTTTTCATACACAAACTTTGTTTTTTGTACAGCTCGAGGCGTGTGTGCTGTTTTAAAAGCCGATTGTACGGAAATTTCATTGCAATCGCTCTTCCTATAATTGTTTTATTGTTTTTAAAAATTTGTTTTTTAAATTATAAATGTTATTTTAATCACAGTTTTTCTAAGGATATCAGGTTTCTAAAAAAATTCTAAGAAAAAAATTACTCTATTCTTATTCTATTTCATATAAATTTTAGCAAATGAAAATGTCGAAAAATTATAATTCGATAATTTCAAAATTTATAATTTAAAACTTTTTAAAACCTTAATTCCTATGGAGAAAATAATAATAATTAACTATTTATTTTAAAAAAGAAGTTATTGGTGTTTTTGAATATTTTTGCAGTTAAAAGAATTTGTAAATAAATGTAACAGAACTTTTTTTAGAGTAAAATTTTTTCCTTTATATTCTAAAAATTCAATAATTTTTATTTTCAATTAAAATTTGTAATTGGCAAATAGAATTTATAAACATTTTTCTCCTTTATTTTTAAAAAAGTTTGAATTTTATTAAAACAATAATTAATAAATAAATTGCACTTGTTTTTTCAATTAGAATTATCTTGCTCTGACATTTATGTTAGCATTTTATGAACGGGAGGCGTCGATATGACTTAAATATTTTAAATAGGTATACAATAGGCAATATAATGAATAGATGACATAATTTTCCAATTTTTTTATCAACATCGAAACGAATATATCGTACCAAAAAATGATAAATCAAAAAATGATCATGCGCTGAATATAAATGAAAAGCTCTTTATATTGATTCAGAGATTGAAACGGTCCAGTATAGTAGATGATAATTATGAATAATTGATTAATTTTTTTTTTATTCTCTCTTCGAAAGAAATGATATTGTATTATTAGGAGAGAGAGAGACTTTACCGCATCGTTATATATACATATAAAGGGCATAAATTATACAAATGGCAATGGCGAGACACGTTATATTTGATCCCGTTGAGGATGCTGGGTGCCGAGGCCGGCTGTTTCTGTAAACAGCATATTTTCTGATTCACTAGCGCAAACGTAACGCGATGCGCATATTTAGAATTCAGTATGGCGCACACAGTGCATACTAGGATGCATCGAATTACATCACATATGCTGAGTTCAAACAGCACTTTGGAGGAGATGGATTCTCCTCTGACTTTCTCTCTGTGTTGTTGTACATCGTGTCCCCCCCTCCCTCCACAACCTTCGTACAGCATCTTTACCCTTAATATATATATATATATATATATATATATATATATATATATATACAGTACTTTCGCAGATGAAAAAGACGCGACCTTATTTATCCACCGGAGAGGGTGGTGATGGCTATATATATGTGCGCCACGGATGAGACGAGGTGCGATGCGTGGAATTTCAAATGAGTCCTGCCCAACACCCATAACATCCCGTGTGCCTCTCCAACGTAGACCCGGGAGATCTTGATATACGTGTACAGGTACACGTCCAAGTGAGAAAAAATATAACACACTATATATTTTGCACAAGTGGACGTATAAGCAACTTGATTCAAAGTAGCTTCTCATCTGGCTTTCAACACTCTCCTCCCGATCATTTACACCTCAGTAAATTGTGAGGTATTAAAAAGTGTTAGAGATTAAATTAACAATAAAAAGGATTAAAATAATCCATTTAAATGAGGGCCGTTATGTTACGTCAAAATATACGTCAGTTTTAACATATTTTTTGACCTATAGGTAAGAAAAAGCCCAATAACGGCCTTACATTACGTCAAAATCTATGTGCAACTAGACTTATTTCTTGTCCAACAGGTTAAAGGAGAGCCGAATAAAGGCAGTTGCATTACGTCAAAATTTATGTGAAATATGATCAATTTTTTAACCTACATGTCAAAAGGATTCTTAAAAATACCTTTACAATACGTTAAAATCTATGTCAAATTTTGAATAATTTTTTATCTACAGGTTAAAACAAAGCCCAACGCTTTTCATCAAAATCTATGTGTATTTTCATCTATTATTTTACCTACAGATCAAAATACGGTAGAAAAAGGGCCATAACATTACATCAAAATTTATGTCTAATTTAAACTTTTCTTGTCCTACATGTGAAAAAGGGCCTATATAGGATTATTCCATAACGAATATTTAATTAGATCTAATGACTGACAACAAACAAAGCGACATTAAAAAAAACATAGTTGCATTGCAAAGCACAATTATTACTCCAAATGAAATTTCTAACATAATATTTTCAAAGACAATAAAGATTCTACATTGTACTGACAAAAATCAAAATTCTGCCATAAAAAACATGTCAAGCAACCTTAAAGGGTACATTATTAACAAGTAATACCAAAATGTACATTAAAGTTTAACACAAAAAAAATTTCCAAAAAACTTAAAAAAAAAAAAAAAAAAAAAAAAAGAGTCAGAAAAATGTAGGCTCAGCCGAATCGGACAATTATAAAAAAAGTTATAGCAATTTAAAGATGGGTATACGTTAAGTGCATTTTTGCACTTTATGACGTCATAACCGTCAAAATTGCCAAGAAATGCCCAGAAATGGGTCCTAGATCAGGCCATTTTTGAAATGCAAAAATGCACTTAACGTATACCCATCTTTAAATTGCTATAACTTTTTTTATAATTGTCCGATTCGGATGAGCCTACATTTTTCTGACTCGTTAGGACTTTCTGCAAAAAATCTCTTTTGGTGAAAATTCTGTAAACACATTTTTTAAGGGTTTTTTTTTGCAAAACATGCCAAAAATCGTCGTTTTTTCAACCCTTAAATTTTGGCTTGTTTTGAAGCTGTTTTTTGACACATCGCCATTTTTAAATTGCTATAACTTTTTTTTTAATCATCTGTTTTGACTCAGCCTACGTTTTTCTGACTCGTTAGGACTTTCTGCAAAGAACCCTTTTTGTGCGAATAAAGAAAAAATATTTTTTTTTTGCCTTTTTTTTTGCAAAACGTGTCAAAAATAGGCTGAAAAATTTGTGGATTTTGAGGGGTTTTCCCCAACTTTAAAATGCTCTAACTTTGTTCCTAATTATCCGTTTTGACTCAGACTAAGTTCGCCAGACTCGTTAGGACTTTCTGCATTGAACCCTTTTTTGTGAAAACTCTGTAAAACAAATTTTTATTTATTTTTTTTGCCACAAACCTTTTTAAAAATCGGTGTTTCTTCAATAGTCAAAATTTAAATTGCTCTAACTTTCTCCCTAATTATCCCATTCTACCCATTTTTTTTGGATTTACACTCCAGAAGAGTATATAAACTCAGACCTATAAGAGCGCCATAAAGAAAAATTTTTTTGCATTTTTTTTCTTGCTAGATTTGCACACATATTTTTTTTTTTTAATAAATTTTTTGGAATTTTTGCTCTAACTTTGTTCCTAATCATCCCATTCGGCTCATTTTTAGCATGGACATTTTTGGTTTGTTTAGAAAGCCAAATTTTTTTTGGCAATGTGAAAAAAAATTTTTTTTCGCAATTTTTTTCAACTTTGAAAAAAATTTAAAAAAAATTTTTTTTTTATTCTAAAATCACATCTGGTGAGTCCCAGAGATGCTCCAGTTCAAAGGATTTGAAAAAATATCAATTAGGTGAAAAAAAAAAAATTTTGAAAAAATTTCGGAAAATGACGTCATAACCGTCAAAATTGCCAAGAAATGCCCAGAAATGGGTCCTAGATCAGGCCATTTTTGAAATGCAAAAATGCACTTAACGTATACCCATCTTTAAATTGCTATAACTTTTTTTATAATTGTCCGATTCGGATGAGCCTACATTTTTCTGACTCGTTAGGACTTTCTGCAAAAAATCTCTTTTGGTGAAAATTCTGTAAACACATTTTTTAAGGGTTTTTTTTGCAAAACATGCCAAAAATCGTCGTTTTTTTCAACCCTTAAATTTTGGCTTGTTTTGAAGCTGTTTTTTGACACATCGCCATTTTTAAATTGCTATAACTTTTTTTTTAATCATCTGTTTTGACTCAGCCTACGTTTTTCTGACTCGTTAGGACTTTCTGCAAAGAACCCTTTTTGTGCGAATAAAGAAAAAATATTTTTTTTGCCTTTTTTTTGCAAAACGTGTCAAAAATAGGCTGAAAAATTTGTGGATTTTGAGGGGTTTTCCCCAACTTTAAAATGCTCTAACTTTGTTCCTAATTATCCGTTTTGACTCAGACTAAGTTCGCCAGACTCGTTAGGACTTTCTGCATTGAACCCTTTTTGTGAAAACTCTGTAAAACAAATTTTTATTTATTTTTTTTTGCCACAAACCTTTTTAAAAATCGGTGTTTCTTCAATAGTCAAAATTTAAATTGCTCTAACTTTCTCCCTAATTATCCCATTCTACCCATTTTTTTGGATTTACACTCCAGAAGAGTATATAAAACTCAGACCTATAAGAGCGCCATAAAGAAAAATTTTTTTGCATTTTTTTTCTTGCTAGATTTGCACACATATTTTTTTTTTTTAATAAATTTTTTGGAATTTTTGCTCTAACTTTGTTCCTAATCATCCCATTCGGCTCATTTTTAGCATGGACATTTTTGGTTTGTTTAGAAAGCCAAATTTTTTTTGGCAATGTGAAAAAAATTTTTTTTCGCAATTTTTTTCAACTTTGAAAAAAATTTAAAAAAAATTTTTTTTTTATTCTAAAATCACATCTGGTGAGTCCCAGAGATGCTCCAGTTCAAAGGATTTGAAAAAATATCAATTAGGTGAAAAAAAAAAAAATTTTGAAAAAATTTCGGAAAATGACGTCATAACCGTCAAAATTGCCAAGAAATGCCCAGAAATGGGTCCTAGATCAGGCCATTTTTGAAATGCAAAAATGCACTTAACGTATACCCATCTTTAAATTGCTATAACTTTTTTTATAATTGTCCGATTCGGATGAGCCTACATTTTTCTGACTCGTTAGGACTTTCTGCAAAAAATCTCTTTTGGTGAAAATTCTGTAAACACATTTTTTAAGGGTTTTTTTTTTGCAAAACATGCCAAAAATCGTCGTTTTTTTCAACCCTTAAATTTTGGCTTGTTTTGAAGCTGTTTTTTGACACATCGCCATTTTTAAATTGCTATAACTTTTTTTTTAATCATCTGTTTTGACTCAGCCTACGTTTTTCTGACTCGTTAGGACTTTCTGCAAAGAACCCTTTTTGTGCGAATAAAGAAAAAATATTTTTTTTGCCTTTTTTTTGCAAAACGTGTCAAAAATAGGCTGAAAAATTTGTGGATTTTGAGGGGTTTTCCCCAACTTTAAAATGCTCTAACTTTGTTCCTAATTATCCGTTTTGACTCAGACTAAGTTCGCCAGACTCGTTAGGACTTTCTGCATTGAACCCTTTTTGTGAAAACTCTGTAAAACAAATTTTTATTTATTTTTTTTGCCACAAACCTTTTTAAAAATCGGTGTTTCTTCAATAGTCAAAATTTAAATTGCTCTAACTTTCTCCCTAATTATCCCATTCTACCCATTTTTTTGGATTTACACTCCAGAAGAGTATATAAACTCAGACCTATAAGAGCGCCATAAAGAAAAATTTTTTTGCATTTTTTTTCTTGCTAGATTTGCACACATATTTTTTTTTTTTAATAAATTTTTTGGAATTTTTGCTCTAACTTTGTTCCTAATCATCCCATTCGGCTCATTTTTAGCATGGACATTTTTGGTTTGTTTAGAAAGCCAAATTTTTTTTGGCAATGTGAAAAAAATTTTTTTTCGCAATTTTTTTCAACTTTGAAAAAAATTTAAAAAAAATTTTTTTTTTATTCTAAAATCACATCTGGTGAGTCCCAGAGATGCTCCAGTTCAAAGGATTTGAAAAAAATATCAATTAGGTGAAAAAAAAAAAATTTTGAAAAAATTTCGGAAAATGACGTCATAACCGTCAAAATTGCCAAGAAATGCCCAGAAATGGGTCCTAGATCAGGCCATTTTTGAAATGCAAAAATGCACTTAACGTATACCCATCTTTAAATTGCTATAACTTTTTTTATAATTGTCCGATTCGGATGAGCCTACATTTTTCTGACTCGTTAGGACTTTCTGCAAAAAATCTCTTTTGGTGAAAATTCTGTAAACACATTTTTTAAGGGTTTTTTTTGCAAAACATGCCAAAAATCGTCGTTTTTTCAACCCTTAAATTTTGGCTTGTTTTGAAGCTGTTTTTTGACACATCGCCATTTTTAAATTGCTATAACTTTTTTTTTAATCATCTGTTTTGACTCAGCCTACGTTTTTCTGACTCGTTAGGACTTTCTGCAAAGAACCCTTTTTGTGCGAATAAAGAAAAAATATTTTTTTTTGCCTTTTTTTTGCAAAACGTGTCAAAAATAGGCTGAAAAATTTGTGGATTTTGAGGGGTTTTCCCCAACTTTAAAATGCTCTAACTTTGTTCCTAATTATCCGTTTTGACTCAGACTAAGTTCGCCAGACTCGTTAGGACTTTCTGCATTGAACCCTTTTTGTGAAAACTCTGTAAAACAAATTTTTATTTATTTTTTTTGCCACAAACCTTTTTAAAAATCGGTGTTTCTTCAATAGTCAAAATTTAAATTGCTCTAACTTTCTCCCTAATTATCCCATTCTACCCATTTTTTTTGGATTTACACTCCAGAAGAGTATATAAACTCAGACCTATAAGAGCGCCATAAAGAAAAATTTTTTTGCATTTTTTTTCTTGCTAGATTTGCACACATATTTTTTTTTTTTAATAAATTTTTTGGAATTTTTGCTCTAACTTTGTTCCTAATCATCCCATTCGGCTCATTTTTAGCATGGACATTTTTGGTTTGTTTAGAAAGCCAAATTTTTTTTTGGCAATGTGAAAAAAATTTTTTTTTCGCAATTTTTTTCAACTTTGAAAAAAATTTAAAAAAAAATTTTTTTTTTATTCTAAAATCACATCTGGTGAGTCCCAGAGATGCTCCAGTTCAAAGGATTTGAAAAAATATCAATTAGGTGAAAAAAAAAAATTTTGAAAAAATTTCGGAAAATGACGTCATAACCGTCAAAATTGCCAAGAAATGCCCAGAAATGGGTCCTAGATCAGGCCATTTTTGAAATGCAAAAATGCACTTAACGTATACCCATCTTTAAATTGCTATAACTTTTTTTATAATTGTCCGATTCGGATGAGCCTACATTTTTCTGACTCGTTAGGACTTTCTGCAAAAAATCTCTTTTGGTGAAAATTCTGTAAACACATTTTTTAAGGGTTTTTTTTTGCAAAACATGCCAAAAATCGTCGTTTTTTTCAACCCTTAAATTTTGGCTTGTTTTGAAGCTGTTTTTTGACACATCGCCATTTTTAAATTGCTATAACTTTTTTTTTAATCATCTGTTTTGACTCAGCCTACGTTTTTCTGACTCGTTAGGACTTTCTGCAAAGAACCCTTTTTGTGCGAATAAAGAAAAAATATTTTTTTTGCCTTTTTTTTTGCAAAACGTGTCAAAAATAGGCTGAAAAATTTGTGGATTTTGAGGGGTTTTCCCCAACTTTAAAATGCTCTAACTTTGTTCCTAATTATCCGTTTTGACTCAGACTAAGTTCGCCAGACTCGTTAGGACTTTCTGCATTGAACCCTTTTTGTGAAAACTCTGTAAAACAAATTTTTATTTATTTTTTTTGCCACAAACCTTTTTAAAAATCGGTGTTTCTTCAATAGTCAAAATTTAAATTGCTCTAACTTTCTCCCTAATTATCCCATTCTACCCATTTTTTTGGATTTACACTCCAGAAGAGTATATAAACTCAGACCTATAAGAGCGCCATAAAGAAAAATTTTTTTGCATTTTTTTTCTTGCTAGATTTGCACACATATTTTTTTTTTTTAATAAATTTTTTGGAATTTTTGCTCTAACTTTGTTCCTAATCATCCCATTCGGCTCATTTTTAGCATGGACATTTTTGGTTTGTTTAGAAAGCCAAATTTTTTTTGGCAATGTGAAAAAAATTTTTTTTCGCAATTTTTTTCAACTTTGAAAAAAATTTAAAAAAAATTTTTTTTTTATTCTAAAATCACATCTGGTGAGTCCCAGAGATGCTCCAGTTCAAAGGATTTGAAAAAATATCAATTAGGTGAAAAAAAAAAAAATTTTGAAAAAATTTCGGAAAATGACGTCATAACCGTCAAAATTGCCAAGAAATGCCCAGAAATGGGTCCTAGATCAGGCCATTTTTGAAATGCAAAAATGCACTTAACGTATACCCATCTTTAAATTGCTATAACTTTTTTTATAATTGTCCGATTCGGATGAGCCTACATTTTTCTGACTCGTTAGGACTTTCTGCAAAAAATCTCTTTTGGTGAAAATTCTGTAAACACATTTTTTAAGGGTTTTTTTTTGCAAAACATGCCAAAAATCGTCGTTTTTTCAACCCTTAAATTTTGGCTTGTTTTGAAGCTGTTTTTTGACACATCGCCATTTTTAAATTGCTATAACTTTTTTTTTAATCATCTGTTTTGACTCAGCCTACGTTTTTCTGACTCGTTAGGACTTTCTGCAAAGAACCCTTTTTGTGCGAATAAAGAAAAAATATTTTTTTTGCCTTTTTTTTGCAAAACGTGTCAAAAATAGGCTGAAAAATTTGTGGATTTTGAGGGGTTTTCCCCAACTTTAAAATGCTCTAACTTTGTTCCTAATTATCCGTTTTGACTCAGACTAAGTTCGCCAGACTCGTTAGGACTTTCTGCATTGAACCCTTTTTGTGAAAACTCTGTAAAACAAATTTTTATTTATTTTTTTTGCCACAAACCTTTTTAAAAATCGGTGTTTCTTCAATAGTCAAAATTTAAATTGCTCTAACTTTCTCCCTAATTATCCCATTCTACCCATTTTTTTGGATTTACACTCCAGAAGAGTATATAAACTCAGACCTATAAGAGCGCCATAAAGAAAAATTTTTTTGCATTTTTTTTCTTGCTAGATTTGCACACATATTTTTTTTTTTTAATAAATTTTTTGGAATTTTTGCTCTAACTTTGTTCCTAATCATCCCATTCGGCTCATTTTTAGCATGGACATTTTTGGTTTGTTTAGAAAGCCAAATTTTTTTTGGCAATGTGAAAAAAATTTTTTTTCGCAATTTTTTTCAACTTTGAAAAAAATTTAAAAAAAATTTTTTTTTTATTCTAAAATCACATCTGGTGAGTCCCAGAGATGCTCCAGTTCAAAGGATTTGAAAAAATATCAATTAGGTGAAAAAAAAAAAATTTTGAAAAAATTTCGGAAAATGACGTCATAACCGTCAAAATTGCCAAGAAATGCCCAGAAATGGGTCCTAGATCAGGCCATTTTTGAAATGCAAAAATGCACTTAACGTATACCCATCTTTAAATTGCTATAACTTTTTTTATAATTGTCCGATTCGGATGAGCCTACATTTTTCTGACTCGTTAGGACTTTCTGCAAAAAATCTCTTTTGGTGAAAATTCTGTAAACACATTTTTTAAGGGTTTTTTTTGCAAAACATGCCAAAAATCGTCGTTTTTTCAACCCTTAAATTTTGGCTTGTTTTGAAGCTGTTTTTTGACACATCGCCATTTTTAAATTGCTATAACTTTTTTTTTAATCATCTGTTTTGACTCAGCCTACGTTTTTCTGACTCGTTAGGACTTTCTGCAAAGAACCCTTTTTGTGCGAATAAAGAAAAAATATTTTTTTTGCCTTTTTTTTTGCAAAACGTGTCAAAAATAGGCTGAAAAATTTGTGGATTTTGAGGGGTTTTCCCCAACTTTAAAATGCTCTAACTTTGTTCCTAATTATCCGTTTTGACTCAGACTAAGTTCGCCAGACTCGTTAGGACTTTCTGCATTGAACCCTTTTTGTGAAAACTCTGTAAAACAAATTTTTATTTATTTTTTTTGCCACAAACCTTTTTAAAAATCGGTGTTTCTTCAATAGTCAAAATTTAAATTGCTCTAACTTTCTCCCTAATTATCCCATTCTACCCATTTTTTTGGATTTACACTCCAGAAGAGTATATAAACTCAGACCTATAAGAGCGCCATAAAGAAAAATTTTTTTGCATTTTTTTTCTTGCTAGATTTGCACACATATTTTTTTTTTTTAATAAATTTTTTGGAATTTTTGCTCTAACTTTGTTCCTAATCATCCCATTCGGCTCATTTTTAGCATGGACATTTTTGGTTTGTTTAGAAAGCCAAATTTTTTTTGGCAATGTGAAAAAAATTTTTTTTCGCAATTTTTTTCAACTTTGAAAAAAATTTAAAAAAAATTTTTTTTTTATTCTAAAATCACATCTGGTGAGTCCCAGAGATGCTCCAGTTCAAAGGATTTGAAAAAATATCAATTAGGTGAAAAAAAAAAAATTTTGAAAAAATTTCGGAAAATGACGTCATAACCGTCAAAATTGCCAAGAAATGCCCAGAAATGGGTCCTAGATCAGGCCATTTTTGAAATGCAAAAATGCACTTAACGTATACCCATCTTTAAATTGCTATAACTTTTTTTATAATTGTCCGATTCGGATGAGCCTACATTTTTCTGACTCGTTAGGACTTTCTGCAAAAAATCTCTTTTGGTGAAAATTCTGTAAACACATTTTTTAAGGGTTTTTTTTTGCAAAACATGCCAAAAATCGTCGTTTTTTTCAACCCTTAAATTTTGGCTTGTTTTGAAGCTGTTTTTTGACACATCGCCATTTTTAAATTGCTATAACTTTTTTTTTAATCATCTGTTTTGACTCAGCCTACGTTTTTCTGACTCGTTAGGACTTTCTGCAAAGAACCCTTTTTGTGCGAATAAAGAAAAAATATTTTTTTTGCCTTTTTTTTGCAAAACGTGTCAAAAATAGGCTGAAAAATTTGTGGATTTTGAGGGGTTTTCCCCAACTTTAAAATGCTCTAACTTTGTTCCTAATTATCCGTTTTGACTCAGACTAAGTTCGCCAGACTCGTTAGGACTTTCTGCATTGAACCCTTTTTGTGAAAACTCTGTAAAACAAATTTTTATTTATTTTTTTTGCCACAAACCTTTTTAAAAATCGGTGTTTCTTCAATAGTCAAAATTTAAATTGCTCTAACTTTCTCCCTAATTATCCCATTCTACCCATTTTTTTGGATTTACACTCCAGAAGAGTATATAAACTCAGACCTATAAGAGCGCCATAAAGAAAAATTTTTTTGCATTTTTTTTCTTGCTAGATTTGCACACATATTTTTTTTTTTTAATAAATTTTTTGGAATTTTTGCTCTAACTTTGTTCCTAATCATCCCATTCGGCTCATTTTTAGCATGGACATTTTTGGTTTGTTTAGAAAGCCAAATTTTTTTTGGCAATGTGAAAAAAATTTTTTTTCGCAATTTTTTTCAACTTTGAAAAAAATTTAAAAAAAATTTTTTTTTTATTCTAAAATCACATCTGGTGAGTCCCAGAGATGCTCCAGTTCAAAGGATTTGAAAAAATATCAATTAGGTGAAAAAAAAAAAATTTTGAAAAAATTTCGGAAAATGACGTCATAACCGTCAAAATTGCCAAGAAATGCCCAGAAATGGGTCCTAGATCAGGCCATTTTTGAAATGCAAAAATGCACTTAACGTATACCCATCTTTAAATTGCTATAACTTTTTTTATAATTGTCCGATTCGGATGAGCCTACATTTTTCTGACTCGTTAGGACTTTCTGCAAAAAATCTCTTTTGGTGAAAATTCTGTAAACACATTTTTTAAGGGTTTTTTTTGCAAAACATGCCAAAAATCGTCGTTTTTTCAACCCTTAAATTTTGGCTTGTTTTGAAGCTGTTTTTTGACACATCGCCATTTTTAAATTGCTATAACTTTTTTTTTAATCATCTGTTTTGACTCAGCCTACGTTTTTCTGACTCGTTAGGACTTTCTGCAAAGAACCCTTTTTGTGCGAATAAAGAAAAAATATTTTTTTTGCCTTTTTTTTGCAAAACGTGTCAAAAATAGGCTGAAAAATTTGTGGATTTTGAGGGGTTTTCCCCAACTTTAAAATGCTCTAACTTTGTTCCTAATTATCCGTTTTGACTCAGACTAAGTTCGCCAGACTCGTTAGGACTTTCTGCATTGAACCCTTTTTGTGAAAACTCTGTAAAACAAATTTTTATTTATTTTTTTTGCCACAAACCTTTTTAAAAATCGGTGTTTCTTCAATAGTCAAAATTTAAATTGCTCTAACTTTCTCCCTAATTATCCCATTCTACCCATTTTTTTGGATTTACACTCCAGAAGAGTATATAAACTCAGACCTATAAGAGCGCCATAAAGAAAAATTTTTTTGCATTTTTTTTCTTGCTAGATTTGCACACATATTTTTTTTTTTTAATAAATTTTTTGGAATTTTTGCTCTAACTTTGTTCCTAATCATCCCATTCGGCTCATTTTTAGCATGGACATTTTTGGTTTGTTTAGAAAGCCAAATTTTTTTTGGCAATGTGAAAAAAATTTTTTTTCGCAATTTTTTTCAACTTTGAAAAAAATTTAAAAAAAATTTTTTTTTTATTCTAAAATCACATCTGGTGAGTCCCAGAGATGCTCCAGTTCAAAGGATTTGAAAAAATATCAATTAGGTGAAAAAAAAAAAATTTTGAAAAAATTTCGGAAAATGACGTCATAACCGTCAAAATTGCCAAGAAATGCCCAGAAATGGGTCCTAGATCAGGCCATTTTTGAAATGCAAAAATGCACTTAACGTATACCCATCTTTAAATTGCTATAACTTTTTTTATAATTGTCCGATTCGGATGAGCCTACATTTTTCTGACTCGTTAGGACTTTCTGCAAAAAATCTCTTTTGGTGAAAATTCTGTAAACACATTTTTTAAGGGTTTTTTTTGCAAAACATGCCAAAAATCGTCGTTTTTTCAACCCTTAAATTTTGGCTTGTTTTGAAGCTGTTTTTTGACACATCGCCATTTTTAAATTGCTATAACTTTTTTTTTAATCATCTGTTTTGACTCAGCCTACGTTTTTCTGACTCGTTAGGACTTTCTGCAAAGAACCCTTTTTGTGCGAATAAAGAAAAAATATTTTTTTTGCCTTTTTTTTGCAAAACGTGTCAAAAATAGGCTGAAAAATTTGTGGATTTTGAGGGGTTTTCCCCAACTTTAAAATGCTCTAACTTTGTTCCTAATTATCCGTTTTGACTCAGACTAAGTTCGCCAGACTCGTTAGGACTTTCTGCATTGAACCCTTTTTGTGAAAACTCTGTAAAACAAATTTTTATTTATTTTTTTTGCCACAAACCTTTTTAAAAATCGGTGTTTCTTCAATAGTCAAAATTTAAATTGCTCTAACTTTCTCCCTAATTATCCCATTCTACCCATTTTTTTGGATTTACACTCCAGAAGAGTATATAAACTCAGACCTATAAGAGCGCCATAAAGAAAAATTTTTTTGCATTTTTTTTCTTGCTAGATTTGCACACATATTTTTTTTTTTTAATAAATTTTTTGGAATTTTTGCTCTAACTTTGTTCCTAATCATCCCATTCGGCTCATTTTTAGCATGGACATTTTTGGTTTGTTTAGAAAGCCAAATTTTTTTTGGCAATGTGAAAAAAATTTTTTTTCGCAATTTTTTTCAACTTTGAAAAAAATTTAAAAAAAATTTTTTTTTTATTCTAAAATCACATCTGGTGAGTCCCAGAGATGCTCCAGTTCAAAGGATTTGAAAAAATATCAATTAGGTGAAAAAAAAAAAATTTTGAAAAAATTTCGGAAAATGACGTCATAACCGTCAAAATTGCCAAGAAATGCCCAGAAATGGGTCCTAGATCAGGCCATTTTTGAAATGCAAAAATGCACTTAACGTATACCCATCTTTAAATTGCTATAACTTTTTTTATAATTGTCCGATTCGGATGAGCCTACATTTTTCTGACTCGTTAGGACTTTCTGCAAAAAATCTCTTTTGGTGAAAATTCTGTAAACACATTTTTTAAGGGTTTTTTTTTGCAAAACATGCCAAAAATCGTCGTTTTTTCAACCCTTAAATTTTGGCTTGTTTTGAAGCTGTTTTTTGACACATCGCCATTTTTAAATTGCTATAACTTTTTTTTTAATCATCTGTTTTGACTCAGCCTACGTTTTTCTGACTCGTTAGGACTTTCTGCAAAGAACCCTTTTTGTGCGAATAAAGAAAAAATATTTTTTTTGCCTTTTTTTTGCAAAACGTGTCAAAAATAGGCTGAAAAATTTGTGGATTTTGAGGGGTTTTCCCCAACTTTAAAATGCTCTAACTTTGTTCCTAATTATCCGTTTTGACTCAGACTAAGTTCGCCAGACTCGTTAGGACTTTCTGCATTGAACCCTTTTTGTGAAAACTCTGTAAAACAAATTTTTATTTATTTTTTTTGCCACAAACCTTTTTAAAAATCGGTGTTTCTTCAATAGTCAAAATTTAAATTGCTCTAACTTTCTCCCTAATTATCCCATTCTACCCATTTTTTTGGATTTACACTCCAGAAGAGTATATAAACTCAGACCTATAAGAGCGCCATAAAGAAAAATTTTTTTGCATTTTTTTTCTTGCTAGATTTGCACACATATTTTTTTTTTTTAATAAATTTTTTGGAATTTTTGCTCTAACTTTGTTCCTAATCATCCCATTCGGCTCATTTTTAGCATGGACATTTTTGGTTTGTTTAGAAAGCCAAATTTTTTTTGGCAATGTGAAAAAAATTTTTTTTCGCAATTTTTTTCAACTTTGAAAAAAATTTAAAAAAAATTTTTTTTTTATTCTAAAATCACATCTGGTGAGTCCCAGAGATGCTCCAGTTCAAAGGATTTGAAAAAATATCAATTAGGTGAAAAAAAAAAAATTTTGAAAAAATTTCGGAAAATGACGTCATAACCGTCAAAATTGCCAAGAAATGCCCAGAAATGGGTCCTAGATCAGGCCATTTTTGAAATGCAAAAATGCACTTAACGTATACCCATCTTTAAATTGCTATAACTTTTTTTATAATTGTCCGATTCGGATGAGCCTACATTTTTCTGACTCGTTAGGACTTTCTGCAAAAAATCTCTTTTGGTGAAAATTCTGTAAACACATTTTTTAAGGGTTTTTTTTGCAAAACATGCCAAAAATCGTCGTTTTTTTCAACCCTTAAATTTTGGCTTGTTTTGAAGCTGTTTTTTGACACATCGCCATTTTTAAATTGCTATAACTTTTTTTTTAATCATCTGTTTTGACTCAGCCTACGTTTTTCTGACTCGTTAGGACTTTCTGCAAAGAACCCTTTTTGTGCGAATAAAGAAAAAATATTTTTTTTGCCTTTTTTTTGCAAAACGTGTCAAAAATAGGCTGAAAAATTTGTGGATTTTGAGGGGTTTTCCCCAACTTTAAAATGCTCTAACTTTGTTCCTAATTATCCGTTTTGACTCAGACTAAGTTCGCCAGACTCGTTAGGACTTTCTGCATTGAACCCTTTTTGTGAAAACTCTGTAAAACAAATTTTTATTTATTTTTTTTGCCACAAACCTTTTTAAAAATCGGTGTTTCTTCAATAGTCAAAATTTAAATTGCTCTAACTTTCTCCCTAATTATCCCATTCTACCCATTTTTTTGGATTTACACTCCAGAAGAGTATATAAACTCAGACCTATAAGAGCGCCATAAAGAAAAATTTTTTTGCATTTTTTTTCTTGCTAGATTTGCACACATATTTTTTTTTTTTAATAAATTTTTTGGAATTTTTGCTCTAACTTTGTTCCTAATCATCCCATTCGGCTCATTTTTAGCATGGACATTTTTGGTTTGTTTAGAAAGCCAAATTTTTTTTGGCAATGTGAAAAAAATTTTTTTTCGCAATTTTTTTCAACTTTGAAAAAAATTTAAAAAAAATTTTTTTTTTATTCTAAAATCACATCTGGTGAGTCCCAGAGATGCTCCAGTTCAAAGGATTTGAAAAAATATCAATTAGGTGAAAAAAAAAAAATTTTGAAAAAATTTCGGAAAATGACGTCATAACCGTCAAAATTGCCAAGAAATGCCCAGAAATGGGTCCTAGATCAGGCCATTTTTGAAATGCAAAAATGCACTTAACGTATACCCATCTTTAAATTGCTATAACTTTTTTTATAATTGTCCGATTCGGATGAGCCTACATTTTTCTGACTCGTTAGGACTTTCTGCAAAAAATCTCTTTTGGTGAAAATTCTGTAAACACATTTTTTAAGGGTTTTTTTTGCAAAACATGCCAAAAATCGTCGTTTTTTCAACCCTTAAATTTTGGCTTGTTTTGAAGCTGTTTTTTGACACATCGCCATTTTTAAATTGCTATAACTTTTTTTTTAATCATCTGTTTTGACTCAGCCTACGTTTTTCTGACTCGTTAGGACTTTCTGCAAAGAACCCTTTTTGTGCGAATAAAGAAAAAATATTTTTTTTTGCCTTTTTTTTGCAAAACGTGTCAAAAATAGGCTGAAAAATTTGTGGATTTTGAGGGGTTTTCCCCAACTTTAAAATGCTCTAACTTTGTTCCTAATTATCCGTTTTGACTCAGACTAAGTTCGCCAGACTCGTTAGGACTTTCTGCATTGAACCCTTTTTGTGAAAACTCTGTAAAACAAATTTTTATTTATTTTTTTTGCCACAAACCTTTTTAAAAAATCGGTGTTTCTTCAATAGTCAAAATTTAAATTGCTCTAACTTTCTCCCTAATTATCCCATTCTACCCATTTTTTTGGATTTACACTCCAGAAGAGTATATAAACTCAGACCTATAAGAGCGCCATAAAGAAAAATTTTTTTGCATTTTTTTTCTTGCTAGATTTGCACACATATTTTTTTTTTTTAATAAATTTTTTGGAATTTTTGCTCTAACTTTGTTCCTAATCATCCCATTCGGCTCATTTTTAGCATGGACATTTTTGGTTTGTTTAGAAAGCCAAATTTTTTTTGGCAATGTGAAAAAAATTTTTTTTCGCAATTTTTTTCAACTTTGAAAAAAATTTAAAAAAAATTTTTTTTTTATTCTAAAATCACATCTGGTGAGTCCCAGAGATGCTCCAGTTCAAAGGATTTGAAAAAATATCAATTAGGTGAAAAAAAAAAAATTTTGAAAAAATTTCGGAAAATGACGTCATAACCGTCAAAATTGCCAAGAAATGCCCAGAAATGGGTCCTAGATCAGGCCATTTTTGAAATGCAAAAATGCACTTAACGTATACCCATCTTTAAATTGCTATAACTTTTTTTATAATTGTCCGATTCGGATGAGCCTACATTTTTCTGACTCGTTAGGACTTTCTGCAAAAAATCTCTTTTGGTGAAAATTCTGTAAACACATTTTTTAAGGGTTTTTTTTGCAAAACATGCCAAAAATCGTCGTTTTTTTCAACCCTTAAATTTTGGCTTGTTTTGAAGCTGTTTTTTGACACATCGCCATTTTTAAATTGCTATAACTTTTTTTTTAATCATCTGTTTTGACTCAGCCTACGTTTTTCTGACTCGTTAGGACTTTCTGCAAAGAACCCTTTTTGTGCGAATAAAGAAAAAATATTTTTTTTGCCTTTTTTTTGCAAAACGTGTCAAAAATAGGCTGAAAAATTTGTGGATTTTGAGGGGTTTTCCCCAACTTTAAAATGCTCTAACTTTGTTCCTAATTATCCGTTTTGACTCAGACTAAGTTCGCCAGACTCGTTAGGACTTTCTGCATTGAACCCTTTTTGTGAAAACTCTGTAAAACAAATTTTTATTTATTTTTTTTGCCACAAACCTTTTTAAAAATCGGTGTTTCTTCAATAGTCAAAATTTAAATTGCTCTAACTTTCTCCCTAATTATCCCATTCTACCCATTTTTTTGGATTTACACTCCAGAAGAGTATATAAACTCAGACCTATAAGAGCGCCATAAAGAAAAATTTTTTTGCATTTTTTTTCTTGCTAGATTTGCACACATATTTTTTTTTTTTAATAAATTTTTTGGAATTTTTGCTCTAACTTTGTTCCTAATCATCCCATTCGGCTCATTTTTAGCATGGACATTTTTGGTTTGTTTAGAAAGCCAAATTTTTTTTGGCAATGTGAAAAAAATTTTTTTTCGCAATTTTTTTCAACTTTGAAAAAAATTTAAAAAAAATTTTTTTTTTATTCTAAAATCACATCTGGTGAGTCCCAGAGATGCTCCAGTTCAAAGGATTTGAAAAAATATCAATTAGGTGAAAAAAAAAAAATTTTGAAAAAATTTCGGAAAATGACGTCATAACCGTCAAAATTGCCAAGAAATGCCCAGAAATGGGTCCTAGATCAGGCCATTTTTGAAATGCAAAAATGCACTTAACGTATACCCATCTTTAAATTGCTATAACTTTTTTTATAATTGTCCGATTCGGATGAGCCTACATTTTTCTGACTCGTTAGGACTTTCTGCAAAAAATCTCTTTTGGTGAAAATTCTGTAAACACATTTTTTAAGGGTTTTTTTTGCAAAACATGCCAAAAATCGTCGTTTTTTCAACCCTTAAATTTTGGCTTGTTTTGAAGCTGTTTTTTGACACATCGCCATTTTTAAATTGCTATAACTTTTTTTTTAATCATCTGTTTTGACTCAGCCTACGTTTTTCTGACTCGTTAGGACTTTCTGCAAAGAACCCTTTTTGTGCGAATAAAGAAAAAATATTTTTTTTGCCTTTTTTTTGCAAAACGTGTCAAAAATAGGCTGAAAAATTTGTGGATTTTGAGGGGTTTTCCCCAACTTTAAAATGCTCTAACTTTGTTCCTAATTATCCGTTTTGACTCAGACTAAGTTCGCCAGACTCGTTAGGACTTTCTGCATTGAACCCTTTTTGTGAAAACTCTGTAAAACAAATTTTTATTTATTTTTTTTGCCACAAACCTTTTTAAAAATCGGTGTTTCTTCAATAGTCAAAATTTAAATTGCTCTAACTTTCTCCCTAATTATCCCATTCTACCCATTTTTTTGGATTTACACTCCAGAAGAGTATATAAACTCAGACCTATAAGAGCGCCATAAAGAAAAATTTTTTTGCATTTTTTTTCTTGCTAGATTTGCACACATATTTTTTTTTTTTAATAAATTTTTTGGAATTTTTGCTCTAACTTTGTTCCTAATCATCCCATTCGGCTCATTTTTAGCATGGACATTTTTGGTTTGTTTAGAAAGCCAAATTTTTTTTGGCAATGTGAAAAAAATTTTTTTTCGCAATTTTTTTCAACTTTGAAAAAAATTTAAAAAAAATTTTTTTTTTATTCTAAAATCACATCTGGTGAGTCCCAGAGATGCTCCAGTTCAAAGGATTTGAAAAAATATCAATTAGGTGAAAAAAAAAAAATTTTGAAAAAATTTCGGAAAATGACGTCATAACCGTCAAAATTGCCAAGAAATGCCCAGAAATGGGTCCTAGATCAGGCCATTTTTGAAATGCAAAAATGCACTTAACGTATACCCATCTTTAAATTGCTATAACTTTTTTTAT
Organism: Leptopilina syphax; assembly: GCA_032872505.1. Lineage (NCBI taxonomy): Eukaryota > Metazoa > Arthropoda > Insecta > Hymenoptera > Figitidae > Leptopilina > Leptopilina syphax. The sequence continues at coordinate 30,036,233 of CM065469.1, forward strand.
AATTGTCCGATTCGGATGAGCCTACATTTTTCTGACTCGTTAGGACTTTCTGCAAAAAATCTCTTTTGGTGAAAATTCTGTAAACACATTTTTTAAGGGTTTTTTTTTGCAAAACATGCCAAAAATCGTCGTTTTTTTCAACCCTTAAATTTTGGCTTGTTTTGAAGCTGTTTTTTGACACATCGCCATTTTTAAATTGCTATAACTTTTTTTTTAATCATCTGTTTTGACTCAGCCTACGTTTTTCTGACTCGTTAGGACTTTCTGCAAAGAACCCTTTTTGTGCGAATAAAGAAAAAATATTTTTTTTGCCTTTTTTTTGCAAAACGTGTCAAAAATAGGCTGAAAAATTTGTGGATTTTGAGGGGTTTTCCCCAACTTTAAAATGCTCTAACTTTGTTCCTAATTATCCGTTTTGACTCAGACTAAGTTCGCCAGACTCGTTAGGACTTTCTGCATTGAACCCTTTTTGTGAAAACTCTGTAAAACAAATTTTTATTTATTTTTTTTGCCACAAACCTTTTTAAAAATCGGTGTTTCTTCAATAGTCAAAATTTAAATTGCTCTAACTTTCTCCCTAATTATCCCATTCTACCCATTTTTTTGGATTTACACTCCAGAAGAGTATATAAACTCAGACCTATAAGAGCGCCATAAAGAAAAATTTTTTTGCATTTTTTTTCTTGCTAGATTTGCACACATATTTTTTTTTTTTAATAAATTTTTTGGAATTTTTGCTCTAACTTTGTTCCTAATCATCCCATTCGGCTCATTTTTAGCATGGACATTTTTGGTTTGTTTAGAAAGCCAAATTTTTTTTGGCAATGTGAAAAAAATTTTTTTTCGCAATTTTTTTCAACTTTGAAAAAAATTTAAAAAAAATTTTTTTTTTATTCTAAAATCACATCTGGTGAGTCCCAGAGATGCTCCAGTTCAAAGGATTTGAAAAAATATCAATTAGGTGAAAAAAAAAAAATTTTGAAAAAATTTCGGAAAATGACGTCATAACCGTCAAAATTGCCAAGAAATGCCCAGAAATGGGTCCTAGATCAGGCCATTTTTGAAATGCAAAAATGCACTTAACGTATACCCATCTTTAAATTGCTATAACTTTTTTTATAATTGTCCGATTCGGATGAGCCTACATTTTTCTGACTCGTTAGGACTTTCTGCAAAAAATCTCTTTTGGTGAAAATTCTGTAAACACATTTTTTAAGGGTTTTTTTTGCAAAACATGCCAAAAATCGTCGTTTTTTTCAACCCTTAAATTTTGGCTTGTTTTGAAGCTGTTTTTTGACACATCGCCATTTTTAAATTGCTATAACTTTTTTTTTAATCATCTGTTTTGACTCAGCCTACGTTTTTCTGACTCGTTAGGACTTTCTGCAAAGAACCCTTTTTGTGCGAATAAAGAAAAAATATTTTTTTTGCCTTTTTTTTGCAAAACGTGTCAAAAATAGGCTGAAAAATTTGTGGATTTTGAGGGGTTTTCCCCAACTTTAAAATGCTCTAACTTTGTTCCTAATTATCCGTTTTGACTCAGACTAAGTTCGCCAGACTCGTTAGGACTTTCTGCATTGAACCCTTTTTGTGAAAACTCTGTAAAACAAATTTTTATTTATTTTTTTTGCCACAAACCTTTTTAAAAATCGGTGTTTCTTCAATAGTCAAAATTTAAATTGCTCTAACTTTCTCCCTAATTATCCCATTCTACCCATTTTTTTGGATTTACACTCCAGAAGAGTATATAAACTCAGACCTATAAGAGCGCCATAAAGAAAAATTTTTTTGCATTTTTTTTCTTGCTAGATTTGCACACATATTTTTTTTTTTTAATAAATTTTTTGGAATTTTTGCTCTAACTTTGTTCCTAATCATCCCATTCGGCTCATTTTTAGCATGGACATTTTTGGTTTGTTTAGAAAGCCAAATTTTTTTTGGCAATGTGAAAAAAATTTTTTTTCGCAATTTTTTTCAACTTTGAAAAAAATTTAAAAAAAATTTTTTTTTTATTCTAAAATCACATCTGGTGAGTCCCAGAGATGCTCCAGTTCAAAGGATTTGAAAAAATATCAATTAGGTGAAAAAAAAAAAATTTTGAAAAAATTTCGGAAAATGACGTCATAACCGTCAAAATTGCCAAGAAATGCCCAGAAATGGGTCCTAGATCAGGCCATTTTTGAAATGCAAAAATGCACTTAACGTATACCCATCTTTAAATTGCTATAACTTTTTTTATAATTGTCCGATTCGGATGAGCCTACATTTTTCTGACTCGTTAGGACTTTCTGCAAAAAATCTCTTTTGGTGAAAATTCTGTAAACACATTTTTTAAGGGTTTTTTTTGCAAAACATGCCAAAAATCGTCGTTTTTTCAACCCTTAAATTTTGGCTTGTTTTGAAGCTGTTTTTTGACACATCGCCATTTTTAAATTGCTATAACTTTTTTTTTAATCATCTGTTTTGACTCAGCCTACGTTTTTCTGACTCGTTAGGACTTTCTGCAAAGAACCCTTTTTGTGCGAATAAAGAAAAAATATTTTTTTTGCCTTTTTTTTGCAAAACGTGTCAAAAATAGGCTGAAAAATTTGTGGATTTTGAGGGGTTTTCCCCAACTTTAAAATGCTCTAACTTTGTTCCTAATTATCCGTTTTGACTCAGACTAAGTTCGCCAGACTCGTTAGGACTTTCTGCATTGAACCCTTTTTGTGAAAACTCTGTAAAACAAATTTTTATTTATTTTTTTTGCCACAAACCTTTTTAAAAATCGGTGTTTCTTCAATAGTCAAAATTTAAATTGCTCTAACTTTCTCCCTAATTATCCCATTCTACCCATTTTTTTGGATTTACACTCCAGAAGAGTATATAAACTCAGACCTATAAGAGCGCCATAAAGAAAAATTTTTTTGCATTTTTTTTCTTGCTAGATTTGCACACATATTTTTTTTTTTTAATAAATTTTTTGGAATTTTTGCTCTAACTTTGTTCCTAATCATCCCATTCGGCTCATTTTTAGCATGGACATTTTTGGTTTGTTTAGAAAGCCAAATTTTTTTTGGCAATGTGAAAAAAATTTTTTTTCGCAATTTTTTTCAACTTTGAAAAAAATTTAAAAAAAATTTTTTTTTTATTCTAAAATCACATCTGGTGAGTCCCAGAGATGCTCCAGTTCAAAGGATTTGAAAAAATATCAATTAGGTGAAAAAAAAAAAATTTTGAAAAAATTTCGGAAAATGACGTCATAACCGTCAAAATTGCCAAGAAATGCCCAGAAATGGGTCCTAGATCAGGCCATTTTTGAAATGCAAAAATGCACTTAACGTATACCCATCTTTAAATTGCTATAACTTTTTTTATAATTGTCCGATTCGGATGAGCCTACATTTTTCTGACTCGTTAGGACTTTCTGCAAAAAATCTCTTTTGGTGAAAATTCTGTAAACACATTTTTTAAGGGTTTTTTTTGCAAAACATGCCAAAAATCGTCGTTTTTTCAACCCTTAAATTTTGGCTTGTTTTGAAGCTGTTTTTTGACACATCGCCATTTTTAAATTGCTATAACTTTTTTTTTAATCATCTGTTTTGACTCAGCCTACGTTTTTCTGACTCGTTAGGACTTTCTGCAAAGAACCCTTTTTGTGCGAATAAAGAAAAAATATTTTTTTTGCCTTTTTTTTGCAAAACGTGTCAAAAATAGGCTGAAAAATTTGTGGATTTTGAGGGGTTTTCCCCAACTTTAAAATGCTCTAACTTTGTTCCTAATTATCCGTTTTGACTCAGACTAAGTTCGCCAGACTCGTTAGGACTTTCTGCATTGAACCCTTTTTGTGAAAACTCTGTAAAACAAATTTTTATTTATTTTTTTTGCCACAAACCTTTTTAAAAATCGGTGTTTCTTCAATAGTCAAAATTTAAATTGCTCTAACTTTCTCCCTAATTATCCCATTCTACCCATTTTTTTGGATTTACACTCCAGAAGAGTATATAAACTCAGACCTATAAGAGCGCCATAAAGAAAAATTTTTTTGCATTTTTTTTCTTGCTAGATTTGCACACATATTTTTTTTTTTTAATAAATTTTTTGGAATTTTTGCTCTAACTTTGTTCCTAATCATCCCATTCGGCTCATTTTTAGCATGGACATTTTTGGTTTGTTTAGAAAGCCAAATTTTTTTTGGCAATGTGAAAAAAATTTTTTTTCGCAATTTTTTTCAACTTTGAAAAAAATTTAAAAAAAATTTTTTTTTTATTCTAAAATCACATCTGGTGAGTCCCAGAGATGCTCCAGTTCAAAGGATTTGAAAAAATATCAATTAGGTGAAAAAAAAAAAAATTTTGAAAAAATTTCGGAAAATGACGTCATAACCGTCAAAATTGCCAAGAAATGCCCAGAAATGGGTCCTAGATCAGGCCATTTTTGAAATGCAAAAATGCACTTAACGTATACCCATCTTTAAATTGCTATAACTTTTTTTATAATTGTCCGATTCGGATGAGCCTACATTTTTCTGACTCGTTAGGACTTTCTGCAAAAAATCTCTTTTGGTGAAAATTCTGTAAACACATTTTTTAAGGGTTTTTTTTGCAAAACATGCCAAAAATCGTCGTTTTTTCAACCCTTAAATTTTGGCTTGTTTTGAAGCTGTTTTTTGACACATCGCCATTTTTAAATTGCTATAACTTTTTTTTTAATCATCTGTTTTGACTCAGCCTACGTTTTTCTGACTCGTTAGGACTTTCTGCAAAGAACCCTTTTTGTGCGAATAAAGAAAAAATATTTTTTTTGCCTTTTTTTTGCAAAACGTGTCAAAAATAGGCTGAAAAATTTGTGGATTTTGAGGGGTTTTCCCCAACTTTAAAATGCTCTAACTTTGTTCCTAATTATCCGTTTTGACTCAGACTAAGTTCGCCAGACTCGTTAGGACTTTCTGCATTGAACCCTTTTTGTGAAAACTCTGTAAAACAAATTTTTATTTATTTTTTTTGCCACAAACCTTTTTAAAAATCGGTGTTTCTTCAATAGTCAAAATTTAAATTGCTCTAACTTTCTCCCTAATTATCCCATTCTACCCATTTTTTTGGATTTACACTCCAGAAGAGTATATAAACTCAGACCTATAAGAGCGCCATAAAGAAAAATTTTTTTGCATTTTTTTTCTTGCTAGATTTGCACACATATTTTTTTTTTTTAATAAATTTTTTGGAATTTTTGCTCTAACTTTGTTCCTAATCATCCCATTCGGCTCATTTTTAGCATGGACATTTTTGGTTTGTTTAGAAAGCCAAATTTTTTTTGGCAATGTGAAAAAAATTTTTTTTCGCAATTTTTTTCAACTTTGAAAAAAATTTAAAAAAAATTTTTTTTTTATTCTAAAATCACATCTGGTGAGTCCCAGAGATGCTCCAGTTCAAAGGATTTGAAAAAATATCAATTAGGTGAAAAAAAAAAAATTTTGAAAAAATTTCGGAAAATGACGTCATAACCGTCAAAATTGCCAAGAAATGCCCAGAAATGGGTCCTAGATCAGGCCATTTTTGAAATGCAAAAATGCACTTAACGTATACCCATCTTTAAATTGCTATAACTTTTTTTATAATTGTCCGATTCGGATGAGCCTACATTTTTCTGACTCGTTAGGACTTTCTGCAAAAAATCTCTTTTGGTGAAAATTCTGTAAACACATTTTTTAAGGGTTTTTTTTGCAAAACATGCCAAAAATCGTCGTTTTTTCAACCCTTAAATTTTGGCTTGTTTTGAAGCTGTTTTTTGACACATCGCCATTTTTAAATTGCTATAACTTTTTTTTTAATCATCTGTTTTGACTCAGCCTACGTTTTTCTGACTCGTTAGGACTTTCTGCAAAGAACCCTTTTTGTGCGAATAAAGAAAAAATATTTTTTTTGCCTTTTTTTTGCAAAACGTGTCAAAAATAGGCTGAAAAATTTGTGGATTTTGAGGGGTTTTCCCCAACTTTAAAATGCTCTAACTTTGTTCCTAATTATCCGTTTTGACTCAGACTAAGTTCGCCAGACTCGTTAGGACTTTCTGCATTGAACCCTTTTTGTGAAAACTCTGTAAAACAAATTTTTATTTATTTTTTTTGCCACAAACCTTTTTAAAAATCGGTGTTTCTTCAATAGTCAAAATTTAAATTGCTCTAACTTTCTCCCTAATTATCCCATTCTACCCATTTTTTTGGATTTACACTCCAGAAGAGTATATAAACTCAGACCTATAAGAGCGCCATAAAGAAAAATTTTTTTGCATTTTTTTTCTTGCTAGATTTGCACACATATTTTTTTTTTTTAATAAATTTTTTGGAATTTTTGCTCTAACTTTGTTCCTAATCATCCCATTCGGCTCATTTTTAGCATGGACATTTTTGGTTTGTTTAGAAAGCCAAATTTTTTTTGGCAATGTGAAAAAAATTTTTTTTCGCAATTTTTTTCAACTTTGAAAAAAATTTAAAAAAAATTTTTTTTTTATTCTAAAATCACATCTGGTGAGTCCCAGAGATGCTCCAGTTCAAAGGATTTGAAAAAATATCAATTAGGTGAAAAAAAAAAAATTTTGAAAAAATTTCGGAAAATGACGTCATAACCGTCAAAATTGCCAAGAAATGCCCAGAAATGGGTCCTAGATCAGGCCATTTTTGAAATGCAAAAATGCACTTAACGTATACCCATCTTTAAATTGCTATAACTTTTTTTATAATTGTCCGATTCGGATGAGCCTACATTTTTCTGACTCGTTAGGACTTTCTGCAAAAAATCTCTTTTGGTGAAAATTCTGTAAACACATTTTTTAAGGGTTTTTTTTGCAAAACATGCCAAAAATCGTCGTTTTTTCAACCCTTAAATTTTGGCTTGTTTTGAAGCTGTTTTTTGACACATCGCCATTTTTAAATTGCTATAACTTTTTTTTTAATCATCTGTTTTGACTCAGCCTACGTTTTTCTGACTCGTTAGGACTTTCTGCAAAGAACCCTTTTTGTGCGAATAAAGAAAAAATATTTTTTTTTGCCTTTTTTTTGCAAAACGTGTCAAAAATAGGCTGAAAAATTTGTGGATTTTGAGGGGTTTTCCCCAACTTTAAAATGCTCTAACTTTGTTCCTAATTATCCGTTTTGACTCAGACTAAGTTCGCCAGACTCGTTAGGACTTTCTGCATTGAACCCTTTTTGTGAAAACTCTGTAAAACAAATTTTTATTTATTTTTTTTGCCACAAACCTTTTTAAAAATCGGTGTTTCTTCAATAGTCAAAATTTAAATTGCTCTAACTTTCTCCCTAATTATCCCATTCTACCCATTTTTTTGGATTTACACTCCAGAAGAGTATATAAACTCAGACCTATAAGAGCGCCATAAAGAAAAATTTTTTTGCATTTTTTTTCTTGCTAGATTTGCACACATATTTTTTTTTTTTAATAAATTTTTTGGAATTTTTGCTCTAACTTTGTTCCTAATCATCCCATTCGGCTCATTTTTAGCATGGACATTTTTGGTTTGTTTAGAAAGCCAAATTTTTTTTGGCAATGTGAAAAAAATTTTTTTTCGCAATTTTTTTCAACTTTGAAAAAAATTTAAAAAAAATTTTTTTTTTATTCTAAAATCACATCTGGTGAGTCCCAGAGATGCTCCAGTTCAAAGGATTTGAAAAAATATCAATTAGGTGAAAAAAAAAAAATTTTGAAAAAATTTCGGAAAATGACGTCATAACCGTCAAAATTGCCAAGAAATGCCCAGAAATGGGTCCTAGATCAGGCCATTTTTGAAATGCAAAAATGCACTTAACGTATACCCATCTTTAAATTGCTATAACTTTTTTTATAATTGTCCGATTCGGATGAGCCTACATTTTTCTGACTCGTTAGGACTTTCTGCAAAAAATCTCTTTTGGTGAAAATTCTGTAAACACATTTTTTAAGGGTTTTTTTTTGCAAAACATGCCAAAAATCGTCGTTTTTTCAACCCTTAAATTTTGGCTTGTTTTGAAGCTGTTTTTTGACACATCGCCATTTTTAAATTGCTATAACTTTTTTTTTAATCATCTGTTTTGACTCAGCCTACGTTTTTCTGACTCGTTAGGACTTTCTGCAAAGAACCCTTTTTGTGCGAATAAAGAAAAAATATTTTTTTTGCCTTTTTTTTGCAAAACGTGTCAAAAATAGGCTGAAAAATTTGTGGATTTTGAGGGGTTTTCCCCAACTTTAAAATGCTCTAACTTTGTTCCTAATTATCCGTTTTGACTCAGACTAAGTTCGCCAGACTCGTTAGGACTTTCTGCATTGAACCCTTTTTGTGAAAACTCTGTAAAACAAATTTTTATTTATTTTTTTTGCCACAAACCTTTTTAAAAATCGGTGTTTCTTCAATAGTCAAAATTTAAATTGCTCTAACTTTCTCCCTAATTATCCCATTCTACCCATTTTTTTGGATTTACACTCCAGAAGAGTATATAAACTCAGACCTATAAGAGCGCCATAAAGAAAAATTTTTTTGCATTTTTTTTCTTGCTAGATTTGCACACATATTTTTTTTTTTTAATAAATTTTTTGGAATTTTTGCTCTAACTTTGTTCCTAATCATCCCATTCGGCTCATTTTTAGCATGGACATTTTTGGTTTGTTTAGAAAGCCAAATTTTTTTTGGCAATGTGAAAAAAATTTTTTTTCGCAATTTTTTTCAACTTTGAAAAAAATTTAAAAAAAATTTTTTTTTTATTCTAAAATCACATCTGGTGAGTCCCAGAGATGCTCCAGTTCAAAGGATTTGAAAAAATATCAATTAGGTGAAAAAAAAAAAATTTTGAAAAAATTTCGGAAAATGACGTCATAACCGTCAAAATTGCCAAGAAATGCCCAGAAATGGGTCCTAGATCAGGCCATTTTTGAAATGCAAAAATGCACTTAACGTATACCCATCTTTAAATTGCTATAACTTTTTTTATAATTGTCCGATTCGGATGAGCCTACATTTTTCTGACTCGTTAGGACTTTCTGCAAAAAATCTCTTTTGGTGAAAATTCTGTAAACACATTTTTTAAGGGTTTTTTTTTGCAAAACATGCCAAAAATCGTCGTTTTTTCAACCCTTAAATTTTGGCTTGTTTTGAAGCTGTTTTTTGACACATCGCCATTTTTAAATTGCTATAACTTTTTTTTTAATCATCTGTTTTGACTCAGCCTACGTTTTTCTGACTCGTTAGGACTTTCTGCAAAGAACCCTTTTTGTGCGAATAAAGAAAAAATATTTTTTTTGCCTTTTTTTTGCAAAACGTGTCAAAAATAGGCTGAAAAATTTGTGGATTTTGAGGGGTTTTCCCCAACTTTAAAATGCTCTAACTTTGTTCCTAATTATCCGTTTTGACTCAGACTAAGTTCGCCAGACTCGTTAGGACTTTCTGCATTGAACCCTTTTTGTGAAAACTCTGTAAAACAAATTTTTATTTATTTTTTTTGCCACAAACCTTTTTAAAAATCGGTGTTTCTTCAATAGTCAAAATTTAAATTGCTCTAACTTTCTCCCTAATTATCCCATTCTACCCATTTTTTTGGATTTACACTCCAGAAGAGTATATAAACTCAGACCTATAAGAGCGCCATAAAGAAAAATTTTTTTGCATTTTTTTTCTTGCTAGATTTGCACACATATTTTTTTTTTTTAATAAATTTTTTGGAATTTTTGCTCTAACTTTGTTCCTAATCATCCCATTCGGCTCATTTTTAGCATGGACATTTTTGGTTTGTTTAGAAAGCCAAATTTTTTTTGGCAATGTGAAAAAAATTTTTTTTCGCAATTTTTTTCAACTTTGAAAAAAATTTAAAAAAAATTTTTTTTTTATTCTAAAATCACATCTGGTGAGTCCCAGAGATGCTCCAGTTCAAAGGATTTGAAAAAATATCAATTAGGTGAAAAAAAAAAAATTTTGAAAAAATTTCGGAAAATGACGTCATAACCGTCAAAATTGCCAAGAAATGCCCAGAAATGGGTCCTAGATCAGGCCATTTTTGAAATGCAAAAATGCACTTAACGTATACCCATCTTTAAATTGCTATAACTTTTTTTATAATTGTCCGATTCGGATGAGCCTACATTTTTCTGACTCGTTAGGACTTTCTGCAAAAAATCTCTTTTGGTGAAAATTCTGTAAACACATTTTTTAAGGGTTTTTTTTGCAAAACATGCCAAAAATCGTCGTTTTTTCAACCCTTAAATTTTGGCTTGTTTTGAAGCTGTTTTTTGACACATCGCCATTTTTAAATTGCTATAACTTTTTTTTTAATCATCTGTTTTGACTCAGCCTACGTTTTTCTGACTCGTTAGGACTTTCTGCAAAGAACCCTTTTTGTGCGAATAAAGAAAAAATATTTTTTTTGCCTTTTTTTTGCAAAACGTGTCAAAAATAGGCTGAAAAATTTGTGGATTTTGAGGGGTTTTCCCCAACTTTAAAATGCTCTAACTTTGTTCCTAATTATCCGTTTTGACTCAGACTAAGTTCGCCAGACTCGTTAGGACTTTCTGCATTGAACCCTTTTTGTGAAAACTCTGTAAAACAAATTTTTATTTATTTTTTTTGCCACAAACCTTTTTAAAAATCGGTGTTTCTTCAATAGTCAAAATTTAAATTGCTCTAACTTTCTCCCTAATTATCCCATTCTACCCATTTTTTTGGATTTACACTCCAGAAGAGTATATAAACTCAGACCTATAAGAGCGCCATAAAGAAAAATTTTTTTGCATTTTTTTTCTTGCTAGATTTGCACACATATTTTTTTTTTTTAATAAATTTTTTGGAATTTTTGCTCTAACTTTGTTCCTAATCATCCCATTCGGCTCATTTTTAGCATGGACATTTTTGGTTTGTTTAGAAAGCCAAATTTTTTTTGGCAATGTGAAAAAAATTTTTTTTCGCAATTTTTTTCAACTTTGAAAAAAATTTAAAAAAAATTTTTTTTTTATTCTAAAATCACATCTGGTGAGTCCCAGAGATGCTCCAGTTCAAAGGATTTGAAAAAATATCAATTAGGTGAAAAAAAAAAAATTTTGAAAAAATTTCGGAAAATGACGTCATAACCGTCAAAATTGCCAAGAAATGCCCAGAAATGGGTCCTAGATCAGGCCATTTTTGAAATGCAAAAATGCACTTAACGTATACCCATCTTTAAATTGCTATAACTTTTTTTATAATTGTCCGATTCGGATGAGCCTACATTTTTCTGACTCGTTAGGACTTTCTGCAAAAAATCTCTTTTGGTGAAAATTCTGTAAACACATTTTTTAAGGGTTTTTTTTGCAAAACATGCCAAAAATCGTCGTTTTTTCAACCCTTAAATTTTGGCTTGTTTTGAAGCTGTTTTTTGACACATCGCCATTTTTAAATTGCTATAACTTTTTTTTTAATCATCTGTTTTGACTCAGCCTACGTTTTTCTGACTCGTTAGGACTTTCTGCAAAGAACCCTTTTTGTGCGAATAAAGAAAAAATATTTTTTTTGCCTTTTTTTTGCAAAACGTGTCAAAAATAGGCTGAAAAATTTGTGGATTTTGAGGGGTTTTCCCCAACTTTAAAATGCTCTAACTTTGTTCCTAATTATCCGTTTTGACTCAGACTAAGTTCGCCAGACTCGTTAGGACTTTCTGCATTGAACCCTTTTTGTGAAAACTCTGTAAAACAAATTTTTATTTATTTTTTTTGCCACAAACCTTTTTAAAAATCGGTGTTTCTTCAATAGTCAAAATTTAAATTGCTCTAACTTTCTCCCTAATTATCCCATTCTACCCATTTTTTTGGATTTACACTCCAGAAGAGTATATAAACTCAGACCTATAAGAGCGCCATAAAGAAAAATTTTTTTGCATTTTTTTTCTTGCTAGATTTGCACACATATTTTTTTTTTTTAATAAATTTTTTGGAATTTTTGCTCTAACTTTGTTCCTAATCATCCCATTCGGCTCATTTTTAGCATGGACATTTTTGGTTTGTTTAGAAAGCCAAATTTTTTTTGGCAATGTGAAAAAAATTTTTTTTCGCAATTTTTTTCAACTTTGAAAAAAATTTAAAAAAAATTTTTTTTTTATTCTAAAATCACATCTGGTGAGTCCCAGAGATGCTCCAGTTCAAAGGATTTGAAAAAATATCAATTAGGTGAAAAAAAAAAAATTTTGAAAAAATTTCGGAAAATGACGTCATAACCGTCAAAATTGCCAAGAAATGCCCAGAAATGGGTCCTAGATCAGGCCATTTTTGAAATGCAAAAATGCACTTAACGTATACCCATCTTTAAATTGCTATAACTTTTTTTATAATTGTCCGATTCGGATGAGCCTACATTTTTCTGACTCGTTAGGACTTTCTGCAAAAAATCTCTTTTGGTGAAAATTCTGTAAACACATTTTTTAAGGGTTTTTTTTTGCAAAACATGCCAAAAATCGTCGTTTTTTTCAACCCTTAAATTTTGGCTTGTTTTGAAGCTGTTTTTTGACACATCGCCATTTTTAAATTGCTATAACTTTTTTTTTAATCATCTGTTTTGACTCAGCCTACGTTTTTCTGACTCGTTAGGACTTTCTGCAAAGAACCCTTTTTGTGCGAATAAAGAAAAAATATTTTTTTTGCCTTTTTTTTTGCAAAACGTGTCAAAAATAGGCTGAAAAATTTGTGGATTTTGAGGGGTTTTCCCCAACTTTAAAATGCTCTAACTTTGTTCCTAATTATCCGTTTTGACTCAGACTAAGTTCGCCAGACTCGTTAGGACTTTCTGCATTGAACCCTTTTTGTGAAAACTCTGTAAAACAAATTTTTATTTATTTTTTTTGCCACAAACCTTTTTAAAAATCGGTGTTTCTTCAATAGTCAAAATTTAAATTGCTCTAACTTTCTCCCTAATTATCCCATTCTACCCATTTTTTTGGATTTACACTCCAGAAGAGTATATAAACTCAGACCTATAAGAGCGCCATAAAGAAAAATTTTTTTGCATTTTTTTTCTTGCTAGATTTGCACACATATTTTTTTTTTTTAATAAATTTTTTGGAATTTTTGCTCTAACTTTGTTCCTAATCATCCCATTCGGCTCATTTTTAGCATGGACATTTTTGGTTTGTTTAGAAAGCCAAATTTTTTTTGGCAATGTGAAAAAAATTTTTTTTCGCAATTTTTTTCAACTTTGAAAAAAATTTAAAAAAAATTTTTTTTTTATTCTAAAATCACATCTGGTGAGTCCCAGAGATGCTCCAGTTCAAAGGATTTGAAAAAATATCAATTAGGTGAAAAAAAAAAAATTTTGAAAAAATTTCGGAAAATGACGTCATAACCGTCAAAATTGCCAAGAAATGCCCAGAAATGGGTCCTAGATCAGGCCATTTTTGAAATGCAAAAATGCACTTAACGTATACCCATCTTTAAATTGCTATAACTTTTTTTATAATTGTCCGATTCGGATGAGCCTACATTTTTCTGACTCGTTAGGACTTTCTGCAAAAAATCTCTTTTGGTGAAAATTCTGTAAACACATTTTTTAAGGGTTTTTTTTGCAAAACATGCCAAAAATCGTCGTTTTTTCAACCCTTAAATTTTGGCTTGTTTTGAAGCTGTTTTTTGACACATCGCCATTTTTAAATTGCTATAACTTTTTTTTTAATCATCTGTTTTGACTCAGCCTACGTTTTTCTGACTCGTTAGGACTTTCTGCAAAGAACCCTTTTTGTGCGAATAAAGAAAAAATATTTTTTTTGCCTTTTTTTTGCAAAACGTGTCAAAAATAGGCTGAAAAATTTGTGGATTTTGAGGGGTTTTCCCCAACTTTAAAATGCTCTAACTTTGTTCCTAATTATCCGTTTTGACTCAGACTAAGTTCGCCAGACTCGTTAGGACTTTCTGCATTGAACCCTTTTTGTGAAAACTCTGTAAAACAAATTTTTATTTATTTTTTTTGCCACAAACCTTTTTAAAAATCGGTGTTTCTTCAATAGTCAAAATTTAAATTGCTCTAACTTTCTCCCTAATTATCCCATTCTACCCATTTTTTTGGATTTACACTCCAGAAGAGTATATAAACTCAGACCTATAAGAGCGCCATAAAGAAAAATTTTTTTGCATTTTTTTTCTTGCTAGATTTGCACACATATTTTTTTTTTTTAATAAATTTTTTGGAATTTTTGCTCTAACTTTGTTCCTAATCATCCCATTCGGCTCATTTTTAGCATGGACATTTTTGGTTTGTTTAGAAAGCCAAATTTTTTTTGGCAATGTGAAAAAAATTTTTTTTCGCAATTTTTTTCAACTTTGAAAAAAATTTAAAAAAAATTTTTTTTTTATTCTAAAATCACATCTGGTGAGTCCCAGAGATGCTCCAGTTCAAAGGATTTGAAAAAATATCAATTAGGTGAAAAAAAAAAAATTTTGAAAAAATTTCGGAAAATGACGTCATAACCGTCAAAATTGCCAAGAAATGCCCAGAAATGGGTCCTAGATCAGGCCATTTTTGAAATGCAAAAATGCACTTAACGTATACCCATCTTTAAATTGCTATAACTTTTTTTATAATTGTCCGATTCGGATGAGCCTACATTTTTCTGACTCGTTAGGACTTTCTGCAAAAAATCTCTTTTGGTGAAAATTCTGTAAACACATTTTTTAAGGGTTTTTTTTTGCAAAACATGCCAAAAATCGTCGTTTTTTCAACCCTTAAATTTTGGCTTGTTTTGAAGCTGTTTTTTGACACATCGCCATTTTTAAATTGCTATAACTTTTTTTTTAATCATCTGTTTTGACTCAGCCTACGTTTTTCTGACTCGTTAGGACTTTCTGCAAAGAACCCTTTTTGTGCGAATAAAGAAAAAATATTTTTTTTGCCTTTTTTTTGCAAAACGTGTCAAAAATAGGCTGAAAAATTTGTGGATTTTGAGGGGTTTTCCCCAACTTTAAAATGCTCTAACTTTGTTCCTAATTATCCGTTTTGACTCAGACTAAGTTCGCCAGACTCGTTAGGACTTTCTGCATTGAACCCTTTTTGTGAAAACTCTGTAAAACAAATTTTTATTTATTTTTTTTGCCACAAACCTTTTTAAAAATCGGTGTTTCTTCAATAGTCAAAATTTAAATTGCTCTAACTTTCTCCCTAATTATCCCATTCTACCCATTTTTTTGGATTTACACTCCAGAAGAGTATATAAACTCAGACCTATAAGAGCGCCATAAAGAAAAATTTTTTTGCATTTTTTTTCTTGCTAGATTTGCACACATATTTTTTTTTTTTAATAAATTTTTTGGAATTTTTGCTCTAACTTTGTTCCTAATCATCCCATTCGGCTCATTTTTAGCATGGACATTTTTGGTTTGTTTAGAAAGCCAAATTTTTTTTGGCAATGTGAAAAAAATTTTTTTTCGCAATTTTTTTCAACTTTGAAAAAAATTTAAAAAAAATTTTTTTTTTATTCTAAAATCACATCTGGTGAGTCCCAGAGATGCTCCAGTTCAAAGGATTTGAAAAAATATCAATTAGGTGAAAAAAAAAAAATTTTGAAAAAATTTCGGAAAATGACGTCATAACCGTCAAAATTGCCAAGAAATGCCCAGAAATGGGTCCTAGATCAGGCCATTTTTGAAATGCAAAAATGCACTTAACGTATACCCATCTTTAAATTGCTATAACTTTTTTTATAATTGTCCGATTCGGATGAGCCTACATTTTTCTGACTCGTTAGGACTTTCTGCAAAAAATCTCTTTTGGTGAAAATTCTGTAAACACATTTTTTAAGGGTTTTTTTTGCAAAACATGCCAAAAATCGTCGTTTTTTCAACCCTTAAATTTTGGCTTGTTTTGAAGCTGTTTTTTGACACATCGCCATTTTTAAATTGCTATAACTTTTTTTTTAATCATCTGTTTTGACTCAGCCTACGTTTTTCTGACTCGTTAGGACTTTCTGCAAAGAACCCTTTTTGTGCGAATAAAGAAAAAATATTTTTTTTGCCTTTTTTTTGCAAAACGTGTCAAAAATAGGCTGAAAAATTTGTGGATTTTGAGGGGTTTTCCCCAACTTTAAAATGCTCTAACTTTGTTCCTAATTATCCGTTTTGACTCAGACTAAGTTCGCCAGACTCGTTAGGACTTTCTGCATTGAACCCTTTTTGTGAAAACTCTGTAAAACAAATTTTTATTTATTTTTTTTGCCACAAACCTTTTTAAAAATCGGTGTTTCTTCAATAGTCAAAATTTAAATTGCTCTAACTTTCTCCCTAATTATCCCATTCTACCCATTTTTTTGGATTTACACTCCAGAAGAGTATATAAACTCAGACCTATAAGAGCGCCATAAAGAAAAATTTTTTTGCATTTTTTTTCTTGCTAGATTTGCACACATATTTTTTTTTTTTAATAAATTTTTTGGAATTTTTGCTCTAACTTTGTTCCTAATCATCCCATTCGGCTCATTTTTAGCATGGACATTTTTGGTTTGTTTAGAAAGCCAAATTTTTTTTGGCAATGTGAAAAAAATTTTTTTTCGCAATTTTTTTCAACTTTGAAAAAAATTTAAAAAAAATTTTTTTTTTATTCTAAAATCACATCTGGTGAGTCCCAGAGATGCTCCAGTTCAAAGGATTTGAAAAAATATCAATTAGGTGAAAAAAAAAAAAATTTTGAAAAAATTTCGGAAAATGACGTCATAACCGTCAAAATTGCCAAGAAATGCCCAGAAATGGGTCCTAGATCAGGCCATTTTTGAAATGCAAAAATGCACTTAACGTATACCCATCTTTAAATTGCTATAACTTTTTTTATAATTGTCCGATTCGGATGAGCCTACATTTTTCTGACTCGTTAGGACTTTCTGCAAAAAATCTCTTTTGGTGAAAATTCTGTAAACACATTTTTTAAGGGTTTTTTTTGCAAAACATGCCAAAAATCGTCGTTTTTTCAACCCTTAAATTTTGGCTTGTTTTGAAGCTGTTTTTTGACACATCGCCATTTTTAAATTGCTATAACTTTTTTTTTAATCATCTGTTTTGACTCAGCCTACGTTTTTCTGACTCGTTAGGACTTTCTGCAAAGAACCCTTTTTGTGCGAATAAAGAAAAAATATTTTTTTTGCCTTTTTTTTGCAAAACGTGTCAAAAATAGGCTGAAAAATTTGTGGATTTTGAGGGGTTTTCCCCAACTTTAAAATGCTCTAACTTTGTTCCTAATTATCCGTTTTGACTCAGACTAAGTTCGCCAGACTCGTTAGGACTTTCTGCATTGAACCCTTTTTGTGAAAACTCTGTAAAACAAATTTTTATTTATTTTTTTTGCCACAAACCTTTTTAAAAATCGGTGTTTCTTCAATAGTCAAAATTTAAATTGCTCTAACTTTCTCCCTAATTATCCCATTCTACCCATTTTTTTGGATTTACACTCCAGAAGAGTATATAAACTCAGACCTATAAGAGCGCCATAAAGAAAAATTTTTTTGCATTTTTTTTCTTGCTAGATTTGCACACATATTTTTTTTTTTTAATAAATTTTTTGGAATTTTTGCTCTAACTTTGTTCCTAATCATCCCATTCGGCTCATTTTTAGCATGGACATTTTTGGTTTGTTTAGAAAGCCAAATTTTTTTTGGCAATGTGAAAAAAATTTTTTTTCGCAATTTTTTTCAACTTTGAAAAAAATTTAAAAAAAATTTTTTTTTTATTCTAAAATCACATCTGGTGAGTCCCAGAGATGCTCCAGTTCAAAGGATTTGAAAAAATATCAATTAGGTGAAAAAAAAAAAATTTTGAAAAAATTTCGGAAAATGACGTCATAACCGTCAAAATTGCCAAGAAATGCCCAGAAATGGGTCCTAGATCAGGCCATTTTTGAAATGCAAAAATGCACTTAACGTATACCCATCTTTAAATTGCTATAACTTTTTTTATAATTGTCCGATTCGGATGAGCCTACATTTTTCTGACTCGTTAGGACTTTCTGCAAAAAATCTCTTTTGGTGAAAATTCTGTAAACACATTTTTTAAGGGTTTTTTTTGCAAAACATGCCAAAAATCGTCGTTTTTTCAACCCTTAAATTTTGGCTTGTTTTGAAGCTGTTTTTTGACACATCGCCATTTTTAAATTGCTATAACTTTTTTTTTAATCATCTGTTTTGACTCAGCCTACGTTTTTCTGACTCGTTAGGACTTTCTGCAAAGAACCCTTTTTGTGCGAATAAAGAAAAAATATTTTTTTTGCCTTTTTTTTGCAAAACGTGTCAAAAATAGGCTGAAAAATTTGTGGATTTTGAGGGGTTTTCCCCAACTTTAAAATGCTCTAACTTTGTTCCTAATTATCCGTTTTGACTCAGACTAAGTTCGCCAGACTCGTTAGGACTTTCTGCATTGAACCCTTTTTGTGAAAACTCTGTAAAACAAATTTTTATTTATTTTTTTTGCCACAAACCTTTTTAAAAATCGGTGTTTCTTCAATAGTCAAAATTTAAATTGCTCTAACTTTCTCCCTAATTATCCCATTCTACCCATTTTTTTGGATTTACACTCCAGAAGAGTATATAAACTCAGACCTATAAGAGCGCCATAAAGAAAAATTTTTTTGCATTTTTTTTCTTGCTAGATTTGCACACATATTTTTTTTTTTTAATAAATTTTTTGGAATTTTTGCTCTAACTTTGTTCCTAATCATCCCATTCGGCTCATTTTTAGCATGGACATTTTTGGTTTGTTTAGAAAGCCAAATTTTTTTTGGCAATGTGAAAAAAATTTTTTTTCGCAATTTTTTTCAACTTTGAAAAAAATTTAAAAAAAATTTTTTTTTTATTCTAAAATCACATCTGGTGAGTCCCAGAGATGCTCCAGTTCAAAGGATTTGAAAAAATATCAATTAGGTGAAAAAAAAAAAAATTTTGAAAAAATTTCGGAAAATGACGTCATAACCGTCAAAATTGCCAAGAAATGCCCAGAAATGGGTCCTAGATCAGGCCATTTTTGAAATGCAAAAATGCACTTAACGTATACCCATCTTTAAATTGCTATAACTTTTTTTATAATTGTCCGATTCGGATGAGCCTACATTTTTCTGACTCGTTAGGACTTTCTGCAAAAAATCTCTTTTGGTGAAAATTCTGTAAACACATTTTTTAAGGGTTTTTTTTGCAAAACATGCCAAAAATCGTCGTTTTTTCAACCCTTAAATTTTGGCTTGTTTTGAAGCTGTTTTTTGACACATCGCCATTTTTAAATTGCTATAACTTTTTTTTTAATCATCTGTTTTGACTCAGCCTACGTTTTTCTGACTCGTTAGGACTTTCTGCAAAGAACCCTTTTTGTGCGAATAAAGAAAAAATATTTTTTTTGCCTTTTTTTTGCAAAACGTGTCAAAAATAGGCTGAAAAATTTGTGGATTTTGAGGGGTTTTCCCCAACTTTAAAATGCTCTAACTTTGTTCCTAATTATCCGTTTTGACTCAGACTAAGTTCGCCAGACTCGTTAGGACTTTCTGCATTGAACCCTTTTTGTGAAAACTCTGTAAAACAAATTTTTATTTATTTTTTTTGCCACAAACCTTTTTAAAAATCGGTGTTTCTTCAATAGTCAAAATTTAAATTGCTCTAACTTTCTCCCTAATTATCCCATTCTACCCATTTTTTTGGATTTACACTCCAGAAGAGTATATAAACTCAGACCTATAAGAGCGCCATAAAGAAAAATTTTTTTGCATTTTTTTTTCTTGCTAGATTTGCACACATATTTTTTTTTTTTAATAAATTTTTTGGAATTTTTGCTCTAACTTTGTTCCTAATCATCCCATTCGGCTCATTTTTAGCATGGACATTTTTGGTTTGTTTAGAAAGCCAAATTTTTTTTGGCAATGTGAAAAAAATTTTTTTTCGCAATTTTTTTCAACTTTGAAAAAAATTTAAAAAAAATTTTTTTTTTATTCTAAAATCACATCTGGTGAGTCCCAGAGATGCTCCAGTTCAAAGGATTTGAAAAAATATCAATTAGGTGAAAAAAAAAAAATTTTGAAAAAATTTCGGAAAATGACGTCATAACCGTCAAAATTGCCAAGAAATGCCCAGAAATGGGTCCTAGATCAGGCCATTTTTGAAATGCAAAAATGCACTTAACGTATACCCATCTTTAAATTGCTATAACTTTTTTTATAATTGTCCGATTCGGATGAGCCTACATTTTTCTGACTCGTTAGGACTTTCTGCAAAAAATCTCTTTTGGTGAAAATTCTGTAAACACATTTTTTAAGGGTTTTTTTTTGCAAAACATGCCAAAAATCGTCGTTTTTTCAACCCTTAAATTTTGGCTTGTTTTGAAGCTGTTTTTTGACACATCGCCATTTTTAAATTGCTATAACTTTTTTTTTAATCATCTGTTTTGACTCAGCCTACGTTTTTCTGACTCGTTAGGACTTTCTGCAAAGAACCCTTTTTGTGCGAATAAAGAAAAAATATTTTTTTTGCCTTTTTTTTGCAAAACGTGTCAAAAATAGGCTGAAAAATTTGTGGATTTTGAGGGGTTTTCCCCAACTTTAAAATGCTCTAACTTTGTTCCTAATTATCCGTTTTGACTCAGACTAAGTTCGCCAGACTCGTTAGGACTTTCTGCATTGAACCCTTTTTGTGAAAACTCTGTAAAACAAATTTTTATTTATTTTTTTTGCCACAAACCTTTTTAAAAATCGGTGTTTCTTCAATAGTCAAAATTTAAATTGCTCTAACTTTCTCCCTAATTATCCCATTCTACCCATTTTTTTGGATTTACACTCCAGAAGAGTATATAAACTCAGACCTATAAGAGCGCCATAAAGAAAAATTTTTTTGCATTTTTTTTCTTGCTAGATTTGCACACATATTTTTTTTTTTTAATAAATTTTTTGGAATTTTTGCTCTAACTTTGTTCCTAATCATCCCATTCGGCTCATTTTTAGCATGGACATTTTTGGTTTGTTTAGAAAGCCAAATTTTTTTTGGCAATGTGAAAAAAATTTTTTTTCGCAATTTTTTTCAACTTTGAAAAAAATTTAAAAAAAATTTTTTTTTTATTCTAAAATCACATCTGGTGAGTCCCAGAGATGCTCCAGTTCAAAGGATTTGAAAAAATATCAATTAGGTGAAAAAAAAAAAATTTTGAAAAAATTTCGGAAAATGACGTCATAACCGTCAAAATTGCCAAGAAATGCCCAGAAATGGGTCCTAGATCAGGCCATTTTTGAAATGCAAAAATGCACTTAACGTATACCCATCTTTAAATTGCTATAACTTTTTTTATAATTGTCCGATTCGGATGAGCCTACATTTTTCTGACTCGTTAGGACTTTCTGCAAAAAATCTCTTTTGGTGAAAATTCTGTAAACACATTTTTTAAGGGTTTTTTTTTGCAAAACATGCCAAAAATCGTCGTTTTTTCAACCCTTAAATTTTTGGCTTGTTTTGAAGCTGTTTTTTGACACATCGCCATTTTTAAATTGCTATAACTTTTTTTTTAATCATCTGTTTTGACTCAGCCTACGTTTTTCTGACTCGTTAGGACTTTCTGCAAAGAACCCTTTTTGTGCGAATAAAGAAAAAATATTTTTTTTGCCTTTTTTTTGCAAAACGTGTCAAAAATAGGCTGAAAAATTTGTGGATTTTGAGGGGTTTTCCCCAACTTTAAAATGCTCTAACTTTGTTCCTAATTATCCGTTTTGACTCAGACTAAGTTCGCCAGACTCGTTAGGACTTTCTGCATTGAACCCTTTTTGTGAAAACTCTGTAAAACAAATTTTTATTTATTTTTTTTGCCACAAACCTTTTTAAAAATCGGTGTTTCTTCAATAGTCAAAATTTAAATTGCTCTAACTTTCTCCCTAATTATCCCATTCTACCCATTTTTTTGGATTTACACTCCAGAAGAGTATATAAACTCAGACCTATAAGAGCGCCATAAAGAAAAATTTTTTTGCATTTTTTTTCTTGCTAGATTTGCACACATATTTTTTTTTTTTAATAAATTTTTTGGAATTTTTGCTCTAACTTTGTTCCTAATCATCCCATTCGGCTCATTTTTAGCATGGACATTTTTGGTTTGTTTAGAAAGCCAAATTTTTTTTGGCAATGTGAAAAAAATTTTTTTTCGCAATTTTTTTCAACTTTGAAAAAAATTTAAAAAAAATTTTTTTTTTATTCTAAAATCACATCTGGTGAGTCCCAGAGATGCTCCAGTTCAAAGGATTTGAAAAAATATCAATTAGGTGAAAAAAAAAAAAATTTTGAAAAAATTTCGGAAAATGACGTCATAACCGTCAAAATTGCCAAGAAATGCCCAGAAATGGGTCCTAGATCAGGCCATTTTTGAAATGCAAAAATGCACTTAACGTATACCCATCTTTAAATTGCTATAACTTTTTTTATAATTGTCCGATTCGGATGAGCCTACATTTTTCTGACTCGTTAGGACTTTCTGCAAAAAATCTCTTTTGGTGAAAATTCTGTAAACACATTTTTTAAGGGTTTTTTTTGCAAAACATGCCAAAAATCGTCGTTTTTTCAACCCTTAAATTTTGGCTTGTTTTGAAGCTGTTTTTTGACACATCGCCATTTTTAAATTGCTATAACTTTTTTTTTAATCATCTGTTTTGACTCAGCCTACGTTTTTCTGACTCGTTAGGACTTTCTGCAAAGAACCCTTTTTGTGCGAATAAAGAAAAAATATTTTTTTTGCCTTTTTTTTGCAAAACGTGTCAAAAATAGGCTGAAAAATTTGTGGATTTTGAGGGGTTTTCCCCAACTTTAAAATGCTCTAACTTTGTTCCTAATTATCCGTTTTGACTCAGACTAAGTTCGCCAGACTCGTTAGGACTTTCTGCATTGAACCCTTTTTGTGAAAACTCTGTAAAACAAATTTTTATTTATTTTTTTTGCCACAAACCTTTTTAAAAATCGGTGTTTCTTCAATAGTCAAAATTTAAATTGCTCTAACTTTCTCCCTAATTATCCCATTCTACCCATTTTTTTGGATTTACACTCCAGAAGAGTATATAAACTCAGACCTATAAGAGCGCCATAAAGAAAAATTTTTTTGCATTTTTTTTCTTGCTAGATTTGCACACATATTTTTTTTTTTTAATAAATTTTTTGGAATTTTTGCTCTAACTTTGTTCCTAATCATCCCATTCGGCTCATTTTTAGCATGGACATTTTTGGTTTGTTTAGAAAGCCAAATTTTTTTTGGCAATGTGAAAAAAATTTTTTTTCGCAATTTTTTTCAACTTTGAAAAAAATTTAAAAAAAATTTTTTTTTTATTCTAAAATCACATCTGGTGAGTCCCAGAGATGCTCCAGTTCAAAGGATTTGAAAAAATATCAATTAGGTGAAAAAAAAAAAATTTTGAAAAAAATTTCGGAAAATGACGTCATAACCGTCAAAATTGCCAAGAAATGCCCAGAAATGGGTCCTAGATCAGGCCATTTTTGAAATGCAAAAATGCACTTAACGTATACCCATCTTTAAATTGCTATAACTTTTTTTATAATTGTCCGATTCGGATGAGCCTACATTTTTCTGACTCGTTAGGACTTTCTGCAAAAAATCTCTTTTGGTGAAAATTCTGTAAACACATTTTTTAAGGGTTTTTTTTTGCAAAACATGCCAAAAATCGTCGTTTTTTTCAACCCTTAAATTTTGGCTTGTTTTGAAGCTGTTTTTTGACACATCGCCATTTTTAAATTGCTATAACTTTTTTTTTAATCATCTGTTTTGACTCAGCCTACGTTTTTCTGACTCGTTAGGACTTTCTGCAAAGAACCCTTTTTGTGCGAATAAAGAAAAAAATATTTTTTTTGCCTTTTTTTTTGCAAAACGTGTCAAAAATAGGCTGAAAAATTTGTGGATTTTGAGGGGTTTTCCCCAACTTTAAAATGCTCTAACTTTGTTCCTAATTATCCGTTTTTGACTCAGACTAAGTTCGCCAGACTCGTTAGGACTTTCTGCATTGAACCCTTTTTGTGAAAAACTCTGTAAAACAAATTTTTATTTATTTTTTTTGCCACAAACCTTTTTAAAAATCGGTGTTTCTTCAATAGTCAAAATTTAAATTGCTCTAACTTTCTCCCTAATTATCCCATTCTACCCATTTTTTTGGATTTACACTCCAGAAGAGTATATAAACTCAGACCTATAAGAGCGCCATAAAGAAAAATTTTTTTGCATTTTTTTTCTTGCTAGATTTGCACACATATTTTTTTTTTTTAATAAATTTTTTGGAATTTTTGCTCTAACTTTGTTCCTAATCATCCCATTCGGCTCATTTTTAGCATGGACATTTTTGGTTTGTTTAGAAAGCCAAATTTTTTTTGGCAATGTGAAAAAAATTTTTTTTCGCAATTTTTTTCAACTTTGAAAAAAATTTAAAAAAAAATTTTTTTTTTATTCTAAAATCACATCTGGTGAGTCCCAGAGATGCTCCAGTTCAAAGGATTTGAAAAAAATATCAATTAGGTGAAAAAAAAAAAAATTTTGAAAAAATTTCGGAAAATGACGTCATAACCGTCAAAATTGCCAAGAAATGCCCAGAAATGGGTCCTAGATCAGGCCATTTTTGAAATGCAAAAATGCACTTAACGTATACCCATCTTTAAATTGCTATAACTTTTTTTATAATTGTCCGATTCGGATGAGCCTACATTTTTTCTGACTCGTTAGGACTTTCTGCAAAAAATCTCTTTTGGTGAAAATTCTGTAAACACATTTTTTAAGGGTTTTTTTTTTGCAAAACATGCCAAAAATCGTCGTTTTTTCAACCCTTAAATTTTGGCTTGTTTTGAAGCTGTTTTTTGACACATCGCCATTTTTAAATTGCTATAACTTTTTTTTTAATCATCTGTTTTGACTCAGCCTACGTTTTTCTGACTCGTTAGGACTTTCTGCAAAGAACCCTTTTTGTGCGAATAAAGAAAAAATATTTTTTTTGCCTTTTTTTTTGCAAAACGTGTCAAAAATAGGCTGAAAAATTTGTGGATTTTGAGGGGTTTTCCCCAACTTTAAAATGCTCTAACTTTGTTCCTAATTATCCGTTTTGACTCAGACTAAGTTCGCCAGACTCGTTAGGACTTTCTGCATTGAACCCTTTTTGTGAAAACTCTGTAAAACAAATTTTTATTTATTTTTTTTGCCACAAACCTTTTTAAAAATCGGTTGTTTCTTCAATAGTCAAAATTTAAATTGCTCTAACTTTCTCCCTAATTATCCCATTCTACCCATTTTTTTGGATTTACACTCCAGAAGAGTATATAAACTCAGACCTATAAGAGCGCCATAAAGAAAAATTTTTTTGCATTTTTTTTCTTGCTAGATTTGCACACATATTTTTTTTTTTTAATAAATTTTTTTGGAATTTTTGCTCTAACTTTGTTCCTAATCATCCCATTCGGCTCATTTTTAGCATGGACATTTTTGGTTTGTTTAGAAAGCCAAATTTTTTTTGGCAATGTGAAAAAAATTTTTTTTCGCAATTTTTTTCAACTTTGAAAAAAATTTAAAAAAAATTTTTTTTTTATTCTAAAATCACATTCTGGTGAGTCCCAGAGATGCTCCAGTTCAAAGGATTTGAAAAAATATCAATTAGGTGAAAAAAAAAAAAATTTTGAAAAAAATTTCGGAAAATGACGTCATAACCGTCAAAATTGCCAAGAAATGCCCAGAAATGGGTCCTAGATCAGGCCATTTTTGAAATGCAAAAATGCACTTAACGTATACCCATCTTTAAATTGCTATAACTTTTTTTATAATTGTCCGATTCGGATGAGCCTACATTTTTCTGACTCGTTAGGACTTTCTGCAAAAAATCTCTTTTGGTGAAAATTCTGTAAACACATTTTTTAAGGGTTTTTTTTTGCAAAACATGCCAAAAATCGTCGTTTTTTCAACCCTTAAATTTTGGCTTGTTTTGAAGCTGTTTTTTTGACACATCGCCATTTTTAAATTGCTATAACTTTTTTTCTAATCATCTGTTTTGACTCAGCCTACGTTTTTCTGACTCGTTAGGACTTTCTGCAAAGAACCCTTTTTGTGCGAATAAAGAAAAAATATTTTTTTTGCCTTTTTTTTGCAAAACGTGTCAAAAATAGGCTGAAAAATTTGTGGATTTTGAGGGGTTTTCCCCAACTTTAAAATGCTCTAACTTTGTTCCTAATTATCCGTTTTTGACTCAGACTAAGTTCGCCAGACTCGTTAGGACTTTCTGCATTGAACCCTTTTTTGTGAAAATTCTGTAAAACAAATTTTTATTTATTTTTTTTGCCACAAACCTTTTTAAAAAATCGGTGTTTCTTCAATAGTCAAAATTTAAATTGCTCTAACTTTCTCCCTAATTATCCCATTCTACCCATTTTTTTGGATTTACACTCCAGGAGAGTATATAAACTCAGACCTATAAGAGCGTCATAAAGAAAAATTTTTTTGCATTTTTTTTCTTGCTAGATTTGCACACATATTTTTTTTTTTTAATAAATTTTTTGGGAATTTTTGCTCTAACTTTGTTCCTAATCATGCCCATTTGGCTCATTTTTAGCATGGACATTTTTGGTTTGTTTAGAAAAGCCAAATTTTTTTTGGCAATGTGAAAAAATATTTTTTTTCGCAATTTTTTTCAACTTTGAAAAAAATTTAAAAAAAATTTTTTTTTTATTCTAAAATCACATCTGGTGAGTCCCAGAGATGCTCCAGTTCAAAGGATTTGAAAAAATATCAATTAGGTGAAAAAAAAAAAAATTTTGAAAAAATTTCGGAAAATGACGTCATAACCGTCAAAATTGCCAAGAAATGCCCAGAAATGGGTCCTAGATCAGGCCATTTTTGAAATGCAAAAATGCACTTAACGTATACCCATCTTTAAATTGCTATAACTTTTTTTTATAATTGTCCGATTCGGATGAGCCTACATTTTTCTGACTCGTTAGGACTTTCTGCAAAAAATCTCTTTTGGTGAAAATTCTGTAAACACATTTTTTAAGGGTTTTTTTTTGCAAAACATGCCAAAAATCGTCGTTTTTTCAACCCTTAAATTTTGGCTTGTTTTGAAGCTGTTTTTTGACACATCGCCATTTTTAAATTGCTATAACTTTTTTTCTAATCATCTGTTTTGACTCAGCCTACATTTTTCTGACTCGTTAGGACTTTCTGCAAAGAACCCTTTTTGTGCGAATTAAAGAAAAAAATATTTTTTTTTTTGCCTTTTTTTTGCAAAACGTGTTCAAAAATAGGCTGAAAAATTTGTGGATATTTGATGGGTATTCCCGCGGGGGGGGGGACCCAACTTTAAAATGCTCTAAACTGTTGTTCCTAATTATCCGTTTTTACTCCAGACTAAGTTCGCCAGACTCGTTTAGGACTTAGATTCTGCATTGAACCCTTTTTGTGAAAATTCTGTAAAAAACAAATTTTATTTATTTTATTTGTGGCCACAAACCTTTTAAAAATCGGTGTTTCTTTCATTCAATAGTGCCAAAATTTTAAATGCTCTAACTTTACTCCCTAATTATCCCATTCTAACCCCATTTTTTTGGATTTACACTCCAGGAGAGTATATAAACTCAGACCCTATAAGAGCGTCAGAAAAGATAAATTATTTTTTGCACATTTTGTTTCTCTTGCTAAAAAAAAAAAAAATAGAAAAAGGATTTGCAACACATATTATTTATTTTTTTATAAATTATTTCGAATTTTTTGCTCAACTAACTATTTGTTCCTAATCATCCCATTTGGCTCATTTTTTAGCATGGACCATTTTTGGTTTGTTTAGAAAGCCAAATTTTTTTTTGTGCAATTTGAAAAAAATGTTTTTTTCGCAATTTTTATTTCAACTTTGAAAAAAATTTAAAAAAAATTTTTTATTTTTATTCTAAAAACACATCTGGTGAGTCCCCAGAGATGCTCCATTTCAAAGATTATGAAAAAAATATCAATTAGGTGAAAAAAATAAAATTTTATGAAAAAAATTTCGGAAAATGACGTCATAACCGTCCAAATAGGCCAAGAAATTCCCAGAAATGGGTACCTAAGTCAGCGCCATTTTTGAAATGCAAAAATGCACATACGTATACCCAGTCTTTATTAAATAGCTATAAAGACTTTTTTTATAATTGTCCGATTCGGATGAGCCTAACATTTTTCTGACCTCGTTAGGACTTTCTACTTGCTTAAATATAGATTCATTTTTAATTATCATCCAAGTTTTCAGTTATAAAAATGAATTTTAATATAAAATTTTAGGTTATAATTTGAATTTTGAAATAAATTTTTTGAAAAAGTTAATTGAATTTTCTTTTATAATATTTGAAGATATTATTTTCTAATACACTTTAATTAAAGAATTTAGGAATAATTGAAATTTTAAAAATATTAAATATTGTAAACAAATGGAATTGAAATTTGACAAAAAAATTTTTTCAAAAAATATTAAAAATAACTAATAAAAAGAAAGAATTGTCAAAATAAGTTATCCAAAAATTCAAAGTTTTTAAAATAAAAGGTTTTACTGAAATTCTTTCATTCTATTTATAAAACTTAGCCAAGTTTTTGATTCCTAATAATTGTTACTCTTTAGATTTTAATATTTAATATATTACACAGTAAAACGTGGAGGTGTTTAAAATAACACCAGAATGGATTAAAATAATCAGCAACAGTTTAATCCCTCTAGGATTAAAATTAACACCAGAAAGGATTAAAATAAGCTATTTTGGTGTATTATTTTTAACTATGAATGAAATTTTACTTTAAATAAAACACCAAAGTCAATGATTTGTAAAAATTCAACGAATTTAGCTTTACTTCTTGAGGGAGAATAGTTTTTAAAAAAAAATTCGTAAAAATTTCAATTCTCTTTATAAATATAATAAAAATTCTTCTCTGATATTCAATTTAATTTAAAAAATTTTAATCAAATTCTTGTCAAAATTTCAATTATTTTCAAAAGTTTTCTAAAATTCAATGATTTTCAATATCTACTATTTCAATAAAATTTTCCAAAAGAATTCATTATTAAAAAAAAATCCCGATAAAATTCATAAATAATAAAAATTTTTACAGGAATTCAATTATTTACAAAATTTTTTTATAAATTTCTTCGCAATAATTCAATTATTTTCATAAATAATAACTTTTTTTACAGGGATTCAATTATTTTTAAAAAATAATAAATAATCTTTCAGGAATTTAGTTATTTTCATAGATAATAAAACTGATTGCAGAATTTCAATTATTTTTAATGCAATTTTAATCGAATTCCTCAAAAAATGTAATTATTCCTAAAAATTTTATTAAAATTCGTCCAAAGAATTTAAATAATGATTTTAAAAATTTGTTGATAACATTTTTTTATATGAGAACTTAATTTTAAGAAACATTAAATTAATATATTATTTATTTTTGTATTCAAATAATTTAAATTAAATTTAAAATTAAATATTAAAAGCATTATAACGTGGATTATTAGAAATAATTAAATTTTGAAAGAGTTTCAAATTAAAATCATTGAAATTCTTAATTTTTTATATTTTTCACGAACAATTCTGTAGAATTAATTCTTTTTAAAAGTTTAATAAAATTTTTATTGGAATTATTTCAAGTTCTTATTTTTCAATATAATATTAATTGCAGAATTTCCGAATAATTGAAATTTTGTAAAATGGAATTGTAAAACGAATGAATTTGAAAATTCTCAAAGAACTTTTTTTTAAAAATTATTAAAAATAATGGATTTATTGAAGAATTTTAGTTAAAAACACGAGGAAAAAATTTAATTTTAGAAAAGTTACAAATTATTGCAGAAATTCAATTATTTTCAAGTGTAATAAAATTCTTCTTAAGGATTCAATTATTTTTACTAATAATAAAACTCATCGTAGGGTTTTAATTATTTTTCATACAATTATAATTGAATTCCTTGAAAAAAGTAATTATGTTCATGCAAGTTTTAATAAAATTCGACAAAAGAATTCAATTATTTAAAAATTGTTAATTAAAATTCTTTATGAGAATTGAATTTTGAGAATCATTCAATTATTCAAAATATTATATTTACTTTTGCATTTAAATAATTAAATTCTTGTAGAATTTTCTAATAAAAATTGATTTTCATTTTATAAAAATGAATTTTTATTAAAATTTTAGGTTATAATTGAATTTTGAAATTAATTTTTTTGAAAAAGTTTAATTGAATTTTCTTTTATATTATTTGAAGTTTTTATTTTCTAATATGCATTTAATTAAAGAATTTAGGAATAATTGAATTTTTATAATATTTAATATTGTAAACAAATGGATTTGAAATTTGACAAAAAATTTTTTCAAAAATTATTAAAAATAACTAATATAAAGTAAAATTGTAGTTAAAAATTTTTGAAAATAGAATTTTTTACTGAAATTCTTTCATTCTATTTAATTAATTTTTAAGTAGAAGAAAAAAAATTTAAGGGCAGACAAATTTTCTTTTTAAGTAGAATACAATTTTTATCCAGATAATCATTTTTAAAAGTGGAAGAAAAGTGTTTTAGTCAGACTAATTTGATTTTTAAGTACAACAAAGATAGTCAGATAAATTTTATTTTTAAATAGAAGAAATAATTTTATCACATAGACTTTCATTGTTAGGTACAAAAAAATTGAGAATTAGAAATACAAAAATTTGTAATTCGGTTGCACTTAGAAAGTGTTCACAGTTCATATAAAATTCAGAAAAAAGATGCTGGTCTTTGATTTTTTTTTACTTTTCCTAAAGTTTGACAAATTTTAAATAATTTGTCTTCTTCCTTATAATTTTTTTTTAAAATTAATTCTAATGCTGATGTAAGAGAAACGTGTATTTAGGTGTATTTAGTTAGAGAGTGATACTATATCAGCAATTGAATGCTAATTGTTAAATCGACGATCAACTCAGAATGACCTACCTTATTAATGTCCTCTCTCTCTCTATCTCTCTCTCTCTCTCGGTTTTATCAGCAAAATCAGCTAACGACGTTGCGACGAATCGACTAGCAGTCTGTAATGCGATAAAAATCTGCCAACTAAGCAAACCATCCAGAGCCAAGTGCCGGGAAGCATTGAGAAGAAAAATGCAACGTTGGAAAGAATTTAACCCCCTCGATTGATCTTTTAATTAGAAATTACTCTTTATGAAAAATTTTTTCATTTTAACCTAATAAACTAAATCAGCTCTTTCATTAAATTCACTTGAAAAAAAAACATTTCTCGATTTTAAGAAAACTTTTTCATTCTCTTTATATATATAAAAGTTCAATTCCCCGAAAGTTTTATTTTACCTTAGTCCCAGGCTTCGTACTAATTTACTAATACCTACTATTTACTACTTTTTTTTACAATTTGCTACTATTTGGGTACTTCTTTTAGATTTCAGCCACTAAAAGCTTATTATTTCTGTTTTTTTTTTTTTGAGAATTTACACTACTTTAAATTCGCTAAGAAATCAAAAAAACAAACTATTCTCAGAAATTATAATCAAATTCTTTAAAACGATAATTTGAAAAAAAAATTAATAAAATTCAATTATTTTCATTAATTAATAATAAAATTTTCACAGAAAATTAAATTAATTTAGAATAGTGTTTTCAAAAAAATGTCGAAAAAATTAATTATTTAACAAAAATTTTTCTACAACACAATAATTCAATTATACTTTCACTAAGAATAACATTTTTTTCATAGAAAAGCAATTTTTAAAAAAAATTTTGATAAAATTCTGAGCAAGAATTATAATTATTTTCATAAATACAATTAAATAGTAAAACTCATCGAATAATTTCAATTATTTTTAATACTAATTTTTAAATTAATTAATCGAAAAATTCAATTATTTTCAGAATTAATTCTTGGAAAGAATTCAATTATGCCTATATATAACAAATTTATTCACAAAAATTCAATTATTTTGAGGCATTTTAATAAAATCCTTTGCCAAATTCAATTATTTTTTAAATAATAAATTTCTTCTTGGAAATTCAATTATTTTTAAAAATTCTAATAAAATCGTTCGCAAAAATTCAATTATTTTCAAAAATAATACAATACTTTTTAGAAAATCAATTATTTTTCAAAAAATTTAATAAAATGACACACAGACCAATCCAATTATTTTCGAAAAATAACAAAATTTTTCACAAAAATTCAATTATTTTCATATATTTTAATAACATTGTTCCAAAGAAATAAATTTTTTTAATTACATTTTGAATTACATTTTTTTTAATAATTCAATTATTCTTTTAGAATTTTAATAAAATTCTTCTCAAGAATTTAATTATTTACATTAATCATTCTTCGAAAGAATTCAATTATGCAAATTAACAAATTTAACAAATTTATTCATAAAAATTCAATTATTTTGAGGCATTTTAATAAAATTCTTTGCCAAATTCAATTACTTTTGAAAGTAATAAATTTCTTTTTGGAAATTTAATTATTTTTAAAAATTCTAATAAAATCGTTCGCAAGAATTCAATTATTTTTAAAAATAATACAATGCTTTTTAGAAAATCATTTATTTTCAAAAAAAATTCTAATAAAATCGTTCGCAAGAATTCAATTATTTTCAAAAATAATACAATGCTTTTTAGAAAATCAATTATTTTCGAAAAAATTTAATAAAATGCCACACAGACATTCAATATTATTGGCAAAAATTTTAATAGAATTCTTTGCAAAATTTAATTATTTTTAAAAACTTTTCGCATTTCAATGATTTTCAATATCTACTATATTTTCATAAAATTTCCAAAAATAATTCAATTTAAAAAATTTTTGTAAAATTCCTCATAAGAATTCAATTCTTTTCATGAATAATAAAAATTTCTCAAGAATTCAATTATTTAAATTAGAATTTGTATGAAATTAGTCGAAAGAAGTCAATTATTTAAAAAATTTTTAGAAAATTTCTCTCATGAATAAAATTGTTTCTATAAATAATAAAATTCAACGTAGGATTTCAATTTGTTAAAAAAAATGTAATATTATTCTTAAAAATATAATTTTTAAAAATTTTTTTCTTTTTTAATTTCGTTGGAAAAATTTAATTATTAACAAAAATGTTTAGAATTTTTTACAGGAATTCAATTATTTTCAAATATTTTAAAACAATTGTTCCAAAGAAATAAATTATTCTAATTACAATTTTAATTAAATTTTTTTTAAATAATTCAATTATTCTTTTAGATTTTAATAAAATTCTTCTCAAGAATTTAATTATTTAGATAAATAATTTTTCGAAAGAATTCAATTGTTTAAGGGCATTTGAACCATGATGACGTCACAGATTTAAAACTAATGCTTTGCACAAACTGTGACGTCATCAAGGTTCAAATCCCCTTAAATGACAAAATTATTCCCGAAAAATTAATTATTTTGAGGCTTTTTAAGAAAATTCTTTGATAAATAACAATATTCATCGCACAATAATACAATAATTTTTAGAAGTAATAAATTTTTTCTTGGAAATTCATTAGTTTAAAAAAATTTTAATAAATTCGTTCGCAAGAATTCAATTATTTTCATAAATAATAAAATGCTTTTTAGAAAATCAATTATTTTCAAAAAAAATTTAATAAAATTTTTTATCTACTATTTTCATAAAATTTCCAAAAATAATTCTATTAAAAAATGTTTTGTATCTTATCAAATATATCAAAATATATCTTAATATCTTCCTAAGAATTCAATTTTTTTCATGAATAATAAAAATTTACCAGGAATTCAATTATTTAAATTAGCATTTGCATAAAATTAGTCGAAAGAAGTCAATTATTTGAAAATTTTTATAAAATTCTTCGCAAGAATTAAATTATTTTTATAAATATTTAAATTCTTTCATGAATCATGAGTAATATATTTTCGTTGCAGGAATTTAATTTATTATCAGGATAAGAAAGAAGTAAATATTTTTGATAAAAATTGGAAAAAATGACAGGAATATAAAATATAGAATGGAATTCTTGTCAGTTTTGTGAAGTTTCTAAAACGAGTTTTTTTTTATCGTCAAGTATTGTATTTTTCTACAGCTACAAAATATTTTAGTTTGAAAGCTACTTTTTGAAAATTAATTATCGAGTGCAAAGTCTGTAGTCCCTTTCTTCCTTAATTTGAATAATTTCAAAATTTTCCAAATATATTGGCTAATTTTAACAAAAAAAATACGCTAATTTAGAAACGTAAAAAGTTAATAAAAAACGACCTGATTCGAAAAAGACATTTCAAATCAAAGGAGTTCAAAGAAAATTTTATTACGTTTTGTGTTTGTTTGATCGTGTAGTTATTTTTTTTCTCCTTCTAGTATTTTTTCTCTCTTTCTCAATGCTCGAAACTTGAAATGAAATTGAAGATTTTTTGGTTAAACGTAGCTCGACGAGCAAGTTCTCATTGAACGTTAATCCATCGGGGGGATTAATTTAAGAGAGATATATAAATCATTGAGATATCACTGCAGGTAGAGCGAAAACATTTATCTTTGACCTCGCTCGGTTCCGCCGAAAGTGGATTGCTGAATACCTACAGACAATTCACCAAGTGACTTAATCATTCTTTGTCTAGTTCCAGTTCCTTCCAAAAAATCGAATTAACCTCCATTCAAAGTTATTATTATTATTCTCCCCTGCTTCATTATAATTGAAAGCAGTGCAGTTGAATATTTCCAAGAGGCATTTCAGGAAATTGTTGTTCCAAAAAATATCGAGTTTCCCACTTATACTTTTATTTATTATAAATATTATCTAATTCCTTTTTATAATCATAAAAATTATTATTAATTAATTAATTAACTATATTAATTTGAATGTTCTTTCATTCTTTCATTCACTTTTTCTGTCCCTCACACTCTGAAGTTGTCTTTTGTTTATACTTTTGTTTTTTGTTAACTTTAGACAGATTTTATATTTTATTATTATGTTATAACTAGCCAAATTATCCGCGCGGGAATGTTGTATTGCAATGTTTATTGTAAACAATTTCAAGTCATTTTAATTTATGTAATTTTTAAAGAAATACTTATCACGACACATAACTAAAAAACTAATAATTAGAATTAAATTTTCAAATTATATTATATTTTTAAACTTTAAAGTACATAAAAAAATTTTAACAAATTTTGATACTAATTTCAAATTTTGCATCAGATTTTCAAAATTGAAAACTTCTTGTACGAGGTAAATTGAATTTCGCAAAAATTGATATTTAATACCTAAATTAAAAATAATTTTCAACTTTCTGAACAAAGAATATAAATAATATTTTTTTTTAGAAAATTTTTACTTATTTAAATTCGCTAATTTTCAAAAAAAATTTCGTAAAAATCAATTATTTAACAAAATTTTATGCAATTTATTTTTCACAATAATTTAATTACTGTCACTAATAATAAAATTTTTCATGAAAAGTCAATTTTTAAAAAAAATTTTTGATTAAATTCTAAGCAAGAATTAATTATTTTCATAAATAATAAAACTCATCGAAGAATTTAAATTATTTTCATTACTATTTTAAATTAATAATCGAAAAATTCAGTTATTTTCACAAATAAAGTTTTTACACAAGAATTCAATTATTTAAAATAATAAAATTTTCATAATATTTATTATATTTCGAAAAAAATAATTATTTAAAACAATGTTTATAAAATTCTAACAAAGAATTCACTTACTTTCAAAAATAATAAAAATTTTTACACAAATTCAATTCTTTTTAAATAATTTAATAAACTTTTCTGCAATAATTCAATTATTTTCAAAAATAATAAAATTCTTCTCTGTAATTCAATTATTTTTGAGAATAATAATAAAATTCTATTCAAATTAAAAACCATTCAATTCAATTATTTTCATAAGTAATAAAATTCATAGCAGGATTTCAATTATTTTTAATACAATTTTACAGGAATTGCTCAAAAATTTTAATTATTCTTAAAAACTTAATTTCAATTCCTCGAAAAAATAAATTAGTTTAAAAAATGTTTTTTTTAAATTCTATGGAAGAATTGAATAATTATTTTTAAAAATTTAATAAAATTGTTTGAAGGAAATTAATTGTTTTAAATACGATATAAATTAAATTTTTTTGAAATAATTCAATTTTTTTAAATTTTAATAACATTTTTCTAAGAATTCAATTATTTACACGAATAATTTTTCGAATGAAAAATTATTAAAGATTATTAAAGATAAATAAAAAATTACCCCCGAAAATTCAATTATTTTGAGGTATTTTAATAAATTTTTTTTCAAAATTCAATTATTTTCATAAATAACAATATTCATCACAATAATTCAATTATTTTTAAAAATAATAAATTTCTTCTTGGAAATTCCATTATTTTAAAAAGTTCTAGCAAATCGTTTGCAATAATTCTATTATTTTCATAAATAATAAACTGTTTTTTAGGAATTTAATTATTTTCAACAAAATTTAATAAAATTTCCCACAGATATTCAATTATTGACAAATTTTTTAATAGAATTCTTTGTAAAATTTAACTATCTTTAAAAACTTTTTGCAATTCAATGATTTCCAATAATATATACTATTTTCAGAAAATTTCCAAACAGAATTCAATTATTTAAAAAATGTTTTGTAAAAATTTAATTCTTTTCATGAATAATAAAAATTTTCATTAATTCAATTATTTAAATTAGAATTTGCATAAAATTATTCGAAAGAAAGGAATTATTTAAAAATTTTTATAAAATTCTTCGCAAGAATTAAATTATTTTGAATTCTTTCATGAATTATAAAATTCGTAGCAGAAATTCAATTTATTAGCAGGATAAGAAAAAAGTAAATATTTTTTATGAAAATTAGGAAAAAATCAGGAAAATAAAAAATATGGAATGGAAATTTTGTCAATTTCGCAAAGAGAATAAAACGAGTTTTTTTTTCTTTTTTTTTGACATTAAAAAAAATGAAAATAACCCACAAAAATTAATATTCAAAACAAACAAATGAATGCAGATAATTTGCTAACGGAAAGGAAATTATATTTTATTATTATGTTATAATTATTTTTATTTTATAATTAATTCAAAACTGTAATGACAAATAGAAATCATCAGAATTTTTTTCACTTCTTTTCATTAAAAGACTAAAATTTTGTTAAATATTATATTTTGTCAAATGGAAATTATTTTTGTTCTTTACTTCTAAAGAAAATAAGAAAATTGTTAAACAAACTGTAACTAAGAAATAGAAAATTTATTTATTTTGTATTATTTTTGTTTATGAATCAAAATTTTTTTAACAAAATTAGAAACAGAGTTCTAAGTTTTAGAAACAGAGGAAAAATATTTGCACAATTTCTATTTTTAATCTTATTTTTGGAACCAGGATGATTGAATTTTTTTGAAATATTTCTTTAATTTATTGAATACAATCGAATTTGTTAATAATTGTATTGAAAATTCTTCAGACAAATTTTAATAATATATTTCTTTTTAAATAATTGAATTCTTTTGTGAATTTTTATTGAAATAGTAGATATTAAAAAAAATTAAATTTTGATAAATTATTGATATTAATTTAGTTCTATAAAGAATTTTATTCAAATTATTTTGAAAAAAAATTTGGATTGTTAAAAAGAATTTTTAAATTCTACTATTTTTAATATTGCTAATTTTATTTAAGAAAAGGTAGTAAAAAGTTAGCCGCGCGCTTTAGCACGCGAATTGTTGCTATAGTATATAATTAATTATAAAATAATTAAAATAAATAAAATATTTTTCTGTTTTTAATTTTAAGTACAATAGAAAGATATTTTTATATAATGAATAAATGGCTAGTGATTTTATACATCTGATTTTTCCTATATTATCGCCAACAAAAACTATCTCTGATCGTTCGTTTTAGCAAACATAATACATAAAATATATATGTATATATGAAAGTTTATTAAATCCAGTATTGTCTCGTCTTCTTTATTTGCAAGCACATTGGAGTTTGTGCGAATTCACAGAATATATCGATTTATTCATTTTGCTGACGGATTGCAGACAATTGGATTAATTCGCTGACTAACGGACCATTGACGTAACTTTAATTCAGAAGAGTAGGTTTTTTGTCCACTAAAACTATCGCCATATGTAAAGAATGCAGTTAATATATTGGCTTAAATTCAATTTACAAAAAAATATGTTTGAAAAATTTTAAATAATTAAAAAAAAGAGATTAGTGGAAAATAAAAATTTAGTGTACTATATTTTATACTATATTTTTATTTTATTCGTTAATTAATTATTAACGAATAAAATAAAAATATCTATGTATTCTTTCATTCATTCTGTCCGCAGTTTAAAGTTAGTTTTTGTGGATGCTTTTTTTTCTTTAAAAAATATGCATAATTTTTACAAACTCATTCTTTTATTTTGGAAAAGCAACATTACATATTTACATTTCTTAATATTTTTGTAGAAAATTTTCAATTTTCATAAGAAAATAATTTACATAATTTATGTTTCTTAATTACAATTGTTTTAATAAAATTCAAAGTTTTTGAAAAATAAAGAAAAAAAATTAACTATATTAATTTAAATGTTCTTTCATTCACTTTTTCTGTCCCTCACACTTTGAAGTTGTCTTTTGTTTATACTTTTGTTTTTTGTTAACTTTAGATAGAAAATAGAAATCATCAGAATTTGTTTTTGACTTCTTTTCATTAAAAGATTAAAATTTTGTTAAATATTATGTTTTGTCAAATTGGAATTATTTTTGTTCTTTACTTCTAAAAAAATTAGAATATTATTAAACAACTGTGATTAAGAAATAGAAAATTTATTTATTTTCCATTATTTTCTTTTTGAATCACAATTTTTTTAAGAAAATTATTATTTTGTTTTAGAAAAAGAAGAAAAATATATTTTATTATTTATGAAAATAATTGGATTCCTTGTGAAATTTTAATTATTTTATGAATATAATTAAATGTTTGCGCAGAATTTCAATAAAATTTTTTATAATTGAATTCTTTCGAAAAATTTTAGTAGATATTATAAAAATCATTGAATTGTGGAAAATTTTTGAAAATAATTAAAATTTTTGCTGAGAATTTTTTAAAAAATTTTTAATATAATTGAATTGTTTCGCAGAATTTTATCAAACTTTTTTAAAATAATTGAATTTTTGCAACGAATTTTATTAAAATTTTCAAAAATAGTTGAATTCTTATGAAGAACTTTTATTAATTTTTTTGTTAAATAATTGAATTATTGCGAAAAAATTTAAGAAACATTTGCAAATGATTGAATTCTTGCAAAGAATTTTATCAAAAAATTTGATAATATTATCAAATTATTTAATTGAATTTCTTCGAAGAATCCTCTTTCTTAATAATTGAAATTAAGCATTTAATTCTTGAATTTTATTTAAAAATTTTGGAAAATTATTTGAATTTTTTTGAAAATTTCTTTAATTTATTGAATACAATCGAATTTTTTAATAATTGTATTGAAAATAATTGAATACCTCAGAAAAATTTTATTATTTATGAAAAATACCTTAATTCTTGCGATGAATTTTAATAATATATTTCTTTTTAAATAATTACATTTTTCGAGAAATTCCATTAAGATTGTACCAAAAATAATTGGAATTCTGCGATGATTTTTATTATTTATGAAAATTATTGAAAACCTACATACCTATAGAATTTTATTATTTATGAAAATAATTGAATTCCTGGTTAAAAAAATGTTATTCTTCATGAAAATAATTGAATTATTGCAAAGAAATTTATAAAAAATTTGTAAATAATAGAATTCCTCTGAAATTTTTATTATTTAATTCATTCATTCAAAATTGTCATTTTCTAAAATTTCAAATTAAAATTTTTTTTAAATAATTGAATTCGTTTTGGGAAACATTTTATTAAAACCGTAGATATTGAAAATCATTAAAATTAGAAAAATTTATGAAAATAATTGAACTTTGGGGAAGAATTTTGTTATTTATAAGGATAATTGGGATTTTTACGAGAATTTTTTTCAAGATTTGAACATAGTTGAATTTAATAAGGAGAATTTTATTTTTTTTAAAAAATTTTTGCAATTATTTTTAAATTCTACAAAATTGAATTTTTTTTAGTAGATATTTTCAAGAAAAATTTAAATTAGAAAATTTTCAAATTTTATTATTTTTAAAATTGCTAATTTTATTTAAAGAACGTAGTAAGAAGTTAGCCGCGCGATTTGTTGCTAGTGTTTTTTAAATTCTATTTGTTAATTACAAATTTTAATTGAAAATAAATGAACTTGAAACTTTTTAAATTTTTAGAAAATAAAGGAAACAATTTTACTCAAAAAAATGTTCTGTTACATTTTAAACGAATTTCTTTAATTTTAAAATTATTCGAAAACATCAATAACTTCTTTTTTAAATAAATATTTATAATAACTCCGATAACTCCGAAGACTCGGAGTTATCGATTTCTTCATGTTTTATAATAATTTATAATAATTAAAAATTTATGAAAAGAATTGAATTATTGCGAAGAAATTTATAAAAAAAAATTTGTAAATAATTGAATTCTCGTGAAATTTTTATTATTTTTGAAAATAATTAAATGTTTCTGTACAATTGTATTAAATTTTTTTTAAATTATTGAATTCTATTCGGAAAATTTTATTAAAATAGTCAATTTTGAAAATAATTGAAATTAGGACAGGAATTTTATTGTCATTTTTGAAAATAATTGAACTTTGGGGAAAAATTTTGTTATTTACAAAGATAATTGAGATTTTGACGAGAATTTTTTTAAATTTTGAACATATTTGAATTTTATGAAAAGAATTTTATTAATTTTGAAAATAATTGAATTTCTGCAATTATTTGTAATTTCTCAAAAATTGAATTTTTTTCTAGTGTTTTCAACAAAAATTTGAAATTAAAAGTGGTTAAATTCTATTAATAATTACTTAATTAAAAAATTAACAGAATTATATTGACTGTAGTAATGAGTAGTTAATAATTAATTATCTACACTAATCATAGTAATTAATTAGTATTTTAATAATTAGTTACGCCATAATGAACTATTAATAATCAATTATTAATTACACTCAGCGAAAAATTTAATATATTTGAGTTAAATAAAAGTATATTATTTGTTTCAGAGCCTTATTTATTTGTTTTAAATAAAAATTTTAATCAACATAGGAAATAAAAATTTTATTCGAACCAAATAAAATTTATTTGATACGCTAATTTTCTTTAATACAAATCAATAATTAATATCAAGTGAAAAAAAAATTACAACCCTTTTTGAAAAAATATAGTCTAGAATAAAATTTCCTTTTATATTAATTATTTATTCCATACTTTTATTTTGCTTCTTTTTTCAGAGAAACACTATTTTTAACTTCCATATATTTTTTTTTTTTTTTTAATTTTGTTGTGCATTTTTTTTAACCTACATTTTCATTTTATTTTTTCTATATATCTCACATTTTCATTATGCTGTGTATTATATACATTGAAAATTCACCATTTTTTTTAATTATTTTTTTTTTTTTGAACTAAATTTATATATACTTTTTAATTTATTAAAAATGACGGAAAATAGAAATTGAGGCAAATGAAATATAAAACATGATTTATGAATGTGATGGAATATATTTTCGTGTGTGAATAATATTCGGGAGTTTTTTTTCCCAATGATTGCGAATGAGAAATTAATTTTTTCTTTTTGAAATTCCTGCTCTCTCTTGTGTATTTAATGAAAATTCTGTGAATATTTTGGTAATTGTCAGCCGAATGCTATACATTATGCCTAGACTATGATAGTTGGCCTACCTAGCATCATATGTATCATCATCAGATACTATTATCACCTTCACAATGTACAGAATCATTAGCGTTGAACATCTGTTATTATCAACACTCGTCTAATTTCTATGTATGCCGCGCAGTTATAAATTTTAGTCAAGGACAAATGGAAACTTAATGAAAAAAATTTTTGTTTGTTAATTTTACCGAAATTACGATTATATTTTTTTTTAATAATACCCTCTAAACTTTAATTAGTAAAAATATTTACTAATTTGACTTTTCGCTTTTGAATTAGTGAATTTTAGTAATAAATTGGTAATAAATATTAATTTCTACAAATTTATTAAAAAAAATTTATTAATTTAATGATATTTTATTTGTTTATTTATTTATTTGAGGAAACCAAACTCAACAGTAACTTTCGAAATTAAAGAACAATAAAAAAAAGTAATTATAGAAAAGATTTTTGTCTCAAATTGTATTTATTTGAAACGTTTGTAAATCCTAAAGTTTATTTCGTCGAAACGAAAATTTTTGATAGAAAAAAGAAATTTTATTTAAGTTTCGAAACTTGCGATTCAAGTCGTGGAGAATTATTATGTTTATATATAGGTCGAGAAAGGTCGATCATTGTACCCATACCCAAAACAGCCCTCGGCTGTAAAGAGATATCTATTGTT
Source organism: Leptopilina syphax (assembly GCA_032872505.1). Taxonomy (NCBI): domain Eukaryota; kingdom Metazoa; phylum Arthropoda; class Insecta; order Hymenoptera; family Figitidae; genus Leptopilina; species Leptopilina syphax. The sequence goes on from CM065469.1 coordinate 30,078,687, forward strand.
CATCTGTAAATAAAATTGAAAATTTAAATATCCAAAGGGTGTGTCAAGAATACGAAAAATCCTCGTATTATTTGAAACTTTTATATTTTGAGAAAATAATATTTTAAACAAAATTTTCTCAAAGAAATTATATTCTCTCTTTTCAATTAATAACTGACTGTACTTGCTTTTGAATCAGTAAATTTTACTAATAAATTAGTAGAAATTACTATTTATTAGTAGAAATTACTATTTATTGGTAAAGTTTACTAATTTTATTAAATTGTTTATTTTAATTTATTATAGAAATTAATAATTATTAGTTAGTAAAATTTACTAATTTACTTTAAATATTTTTTTGAATTTAGTAGAAATTACTATTTATTAGTGTTAGTAAAATTTACTAATTCAAAAGCAAAAATTCCCAGTCACTAATTCAAATTATTCATAACATTTTTTATTAATTAAAATTTAGAGAGTATCTAAATAGTAAAATTTGACATTTTTATAATGGAAACAATTTCTTTCATTGAACATTCAGCCTCGCATTTAGCTTCAAAGTTGTACAACACAAAATAGTACAGTTATATTCAGAAATTTTTCAATATATTTTTCTTTGTGAATAAATTTTTACAAATATTGAAAGGACTTTGTAGGTTTTTCACACCCTGTATATATATATATATTGGTATTATAATTTGCAATGATATTTTCAGACGAACAATATAGTTATCTGTTTACACTCGAGGTCTGTTTGGGAATATTGGAACAATGATCGACCTTTGTCGATGACCTATGACTTGAAATTTATATGTGCAATAGATATAATAAATAATTCCCTTTCTCTATTTCCACAATAAAAGAAACGTTTTATTTCAACCAAATATAAATATTAATACATATATGTGAAGGAAGATAAAATTTAATATATTAATATTTTTCTTTTATTATAATTATATAATGATTAAAATTAAAATAAAAAATAAATTTAAAATAATTAATTTGATTGTAAAAAATAGCTAGTTGACGAAATTAGCCCCTTTTTTTACACCAACTTTTAAGTGTATTTTTAAAAACGATCCGAAAAGTTTTTCAAAAGTTATAGTTTTGACTTTTAAAAAACGCCGAATTTTAAAAATGTTTTAAGGAAAAAAAATCCCATAATAATTTTTTTTTACAGAATTCGCACAAGAAGAGTTCATTGCAGAAAATTTATTTCATTCAAAGAAATTATTTTTGATTGAAATAAAAAATTTTCTCTCGTTGAAGTGTGAGAGTGGAGTTAGGCCTATTCCACATTGGCCCAATCACAAATTCAAATGCGTTAAAATTGTAAATGTGTTTTGCTAAAAATTTGTGATTGGAAGAACTGTGCACAACGGGGAAACCATGCAAAAAAAGCGTCTGATGTTCAACCTCCTGGGTGACGCGAAATAGAACATTTTTTTTTTATTTTTTTGAAAAATGATTAAAATTAGAGAAAAATAGTTTTATTAATATTATTACATTTATTTATTACATCTATATACTAAAAATCTAGTCTAAAAATATTTTTTATACTTGAAAAATTAACCAAATTAAAAGACCTATTTATTTTATAATAAATTAATGAGATGTTTGTAAATAAATAAGTAATTCTTCTATAGATAATTTTTGTCCGAATAAAAGAGTTTGTACTACTTGAAAATAAAATTCAGAAAAAGAATAATTCTTCCACAGTTAAAAATTTAATTTGTCTGACCAAAGACCCTTGTTCTACTTTAAAAATTAATATTAGATTCACTAAAATACTTTTGTTCTACTTAAAAATTTTTGTCCGAATAAAAGTTTTCCTTCTACTTAATAAATATAATAATAAATAATAAAAATTGATCAATTATCTGCCTAAAAAATTTTCTCCTACTTAAAAAATCAAAATAGTTTGATTCTAAAACTTTACTTCTACTTGACAATCCAAGTCTGACTAAAATCTTTTCTTCTACTTAAAAATAAAATTTGTCCGCCTATAAACATTGTATTTCTTCTAAAATTATTCTAAAATTATTATTTCTTTTAAAATAATTTTATTAAAATCTCCCGAAATATTTTTTGTACTACATAAAAATTATTGTCTGACTCAAAACTTTTTTCTTCTACTCGACAAACAAATTTGTCTGACCAAAGAACTTTTGTTCTACTTAAAACTCACTTGGAATTTTAAGTACAAAGATTTTTGGTCAGACAAGAATTATTTATAATATTTTCAAACTTTAGAGTCAAGGCTGCCTGAGAATGGATTATCTACTTCGAAAATTAACTTTAATATTACAAATAATTCTTGTCTGACTAAAAAAGTTTGTACTACTTAAATAGAAAATTCTACAAAAACCATTTCTTTCACTTAAAGTTTATTGCTCGACATAAAAGTTTTCTTCTACTTCAAAAAAATGTGTCTGGCCAAAAATTTTGTTTCCACTTTGAAAAATCATGATATTTTTCCCCTAAAACTTTTCTTTCATTTTAAAAATTGTTGTCTGACTAAAAAATTTTCTTCCAACAAATTTGTCTGACCAAAAACATTTGTTTTACTTAAAAATGATTTATAATTTTATTTTTAAGTAGTACAATGATTTTTAGTCAGACTAAAAAATCAATGACTGACTAAGAATGTTTTTTCTACTAAAAAAATTAATTTTTATAAATATAATAGTATTTTTTATTTTTATATTATTTTATAATAGTTTTTAAAGTTTCACGCACAGTTTTCTCAAAAAAAATAACAAATTAATAATAATAGTAAAAATTCGAAAAAATAGTTCTTTCTTTGTTAAAAATAGAAAAAAATAAAATCTCCATAAATTCAATAAAATTGGAAATTAATTATAAATTTATAATACAGAAATCATAATTTTCATTGAATTCGAAATGATTCAAAATTTCTTAGAGAAATTATGAGAGACCGACTTAGAAACTCAGATGATGCTTTGCATTTTCCCTTATTGTTTGCTGAGCTGTGAGTCAAGGTAGAAGACCATATGTTTCTGCTTTGTGGCCACATTATACCCATTGTTGCTTCATATGAGAAACATCTCTCTGAATACAGTGCACACACATAAATACATATACTACATAGAAATTACTTGTAACAGAGCAGTAGCACCGAGAGAGAGAGAGAGAGACCATCTATGATGACAATTTTGGCTCTCGTAATTAATGGAAAAAGCAAAAATGCAATTGTTAACAAACTGCAGAAATCTATATGCTTGACAAACTCGCAATTGAAACGAGAATTGGCCCTTATATTTTCGTTATCAGCGAATATCGGAATTTCGCAATTTAACCATTTTTATTTTTACCTATACAGAATTCCCGCAGCCATCAAATTGAACATGCAATTCAAAATAATTGCTCTGAAAAACGTCACTTTTTTGGGGGGGGAATATATATATATATACAATTTTATATATAATTATTAATTGAATTGTCTGCATTTGAAATAATTTTTATTTAACCTTATATTCATGTAATGAATACTCTTATTGTTGAATTATTTATTTGTATACATTATACGAAATAAATACTACTTCAATTAAGTTCATCACAATGTTTATAATTACTTTAAAGGAAACAAATATTTTTCTACTTTCATTTTTGTATATATTTTTTATTTCTATTCTATTCTATTCTATTCTATTCTATTCTATTCTATTCTATTCTATTCTATTCTATTCTATTCTATTCTATTCTATTCTATTCTATTCTATTCTATTCTATTATATTCTATTCTATTCTATTCTATTCTATTCTATTCTATTCTATTCTATTCTATTCTATTCTATTCTATTCTATTCTATTCTATTCTATTCTATTCTATTCTATTCTATTCTATTCTATTCTATTCTATTCTATTCTATTCTATTCTATTCTATTCTATTCTATTCTATTCTATTCTATTCTATTCTATTCTATTCTATTCTATTCTATTCTATTCTATTCTATTCTATTCTATTCTATTCTATTCTATTCTATTCTATTCTATTCTATTCTATTCTATTCTATTCTATTCTATTCTATTCTATTCTATTCTATTCTATTCTATTCTATTCTATTCTATTCTATTCTATTCTATTCTATTCTATTCTATTCTATTCTATTCTATTCTATTCTATTCTATTCTATTCTATTCTATTCTATTCTATTCTATTCTATTCTATTCTATTCTATTCTATTCTATTCCATTCTATTCAGGGTGGCCACCGGACCTTGAAACCTTGAAAATCTTGAAATGGACGTGAATTTAGTCAAACCTTAAAAAAAACCGTGAATTGGACGTGAATTTTTTTAAAATCCTTGAATTTTAGTATTATATATTATTAAAACTGGAAAAAAAATTGTTTTGACCATTGGGAGCGTTCACAAATGATGTCACGCAATTTTAGGAGATTTTCAACAAACCCCCCCCCCCTACCCCCTGTCACGCAATTTTTGCAATTTCACATGAGAAAAATACATTGTGTCACGTTTAGAATGACCCCCCCCCCACCTACCCCCAAAAGTGTGACATCATTTGTGAACGCTCCCATTTTCAAAATTTTATTTTTTGAAAAAATAAAAATTTTTCAGGATTGCCACAGGTCAGGGAAATTAGGGAATTCAGGGAAAATTCAGGGAAAGTAAAATTAATAAGGGAAGTTAGGGAAAAGTCAGGGATTTTTATTTAAGTAACTGGAAAAAATTGAATTTTGGAAAAGTTACAAATGAATTGCAGAAATTTAATTTGTTTTCAAAAATAATAAAATTCTTCGCAAAAATTCAATTCTGTTCAAAAATTTAAAAAATTCTCATAGAAATTCAATTATCATTAAAAATAATAAAATTCTTCTCTAAATTTCAATTTATTTCAAAAATTTTAATAAAATTCTTTGCAAGATTTCAATTATTTTCAAAAAATTTTTCTCAATTCAATGATTTTCAATATCTACAGTTTTAATAAAATTTTTCAAAAGAATTCAATTATTTCAAAAAAAAAAAAATTTTGGATAAAATTCTAAGCAAACTTCGCAATAATTCAATTATTTTCATAAATAATAACATTTTTTTACAAAAAATTCAATTATTTTTATGAATAATAAAATTCATCATCGAATTTCAATTATTTTTAATACAATTTCAATTGAATTCCTCGAAAAATTTAATTATTCTTGAAAATTTTATTAAAATTTCTCGAAAAAATTCGAATTAACTATAATAATTTGTTGATAAAATTCTTTACGATAATTTAGTTTCGAAAAACATTCATTTATTCAATAAATTATTTATTGTTGTATTTAAATAATTGAATTCTTGTAGAATTTTCCAAGAAAAATTGATTTTGAAAATGAATATTAGTTAAAATTTTGAATCCTAATAATTGAATATTTGAAAAGCATTATAGAATGAAGTTTTTAGAAATACGTAATTGATAAAATACATAATTGAATTCTTTCGAAGAATTTTAACAAAATTTTTGAAAATAGAGACATTTTCGAAGAATTTACTTAAAATTAATTGTATTAAAAATAATTGAAATCCTGTGAAGAATTTTATTAATTTATTAAAGTAATTGAATTCTTGCAATGAATTTTTTCAATTTTTTTTTAAATAATTGAAATAATGCAAAGAATCTTATTATTTATGAAAATAATTGAATTCCTGCATCGAATTTTATTACATTTTTTGAAATAATTGAATTCTTTTGAGAACTTTTTATTAAAAAAGTAGATTGTGAAAATATTTGAATTTCAACGAAGAATTTCATTATATTCGTGAAATGTAATTAAATTCTTACAAAAAATTTAAGAGAATAATTCCATTTTTCTAGAAATTTACTTTAAATTGTATTATAAATAATTAAAATACTCAGAGAAATTTTATAATTTATGAAAATAATGGAATTCTTACAACGAATTTTATCAATTTTTTTTAAATAATTGAATTCATGTGGAAAATTAAATTACTTGTAAAAATAATTGAATTTATGTAACGAATTTTCTTACATTTTATTTAAATAATTATATTCTTTTGAAAACTTGTATTAAAAGTGTAAAATTTGAAAATTTTTGAATTTCAGCGAAGAATTTCATTATTTGTGAAATGTACCTAATTTAATTCTTGTAAAAAATTTTTGAAAATTATTTTTCGAGAAATTTATCTAAAATTGTATTAAAAATAATTGAAACCATGTGAAGAATTTTATTATTTATGAAAATAATTGAATTCTTGCTACGAATTTTATTAGGATTTTTGTAAATAATTTAATTTTTTTTTTTGAAAAATTTTATGGTAATTTAAATTATTACAAAATATGAAGAAGGCGATCACTTCGAGTCGAAGACTTTATTTCGTTAAATTTTAACAAATTTTATGGTAATTTAAATTATTACAAAATATGAAGAAGGCGATCACTTCGAGTCGAAGACTCGAAGTGATCGCATTCTTCATATTTTGTAATAATTTTTTTATAAGTTGTTAAATTTAAAAAAGTTTGAATTTGATAATGTTTCGAAGAATTTTAATTCCTATGGAAGAATAATAATTAAATACATACTTATTTAAAAATTTAGTTATTGATGTTTGCGAATAATTTTACAATTTAAGAAATTCGTAAGTAAATGTAATAGAATGTTTTTAATAATTTTTAGAGTGAATCAGAATATTCTTTATGGTCAGGGATAAAGTGAAAATCAGTCAGGAAAAAGTCTGGAAATCAGGGAAAAGTCAGGGAAAAATAAAATTAAATATTTGTGGCAACCCTGAATTTTTTAAAATCTATACGATTGATTGTTCAGAATCGTAAGAAAAGCCCATAACAAATTCGGCAATAAAAAATAATAAAAAATGTGGAAGTAGTTGAATTTTTTAATTATTACTATAGTAAAATTTGAACCAACAAAAAAACCTTGAAAATTTCCTAGAAACCTTGAAAAAACCGGGAAATAGACGTGAATTTTATTCACGAGTTTTGGTGGCCACCCTGATTAGTAATGAAGAAAGAAGTAAAAATAATGAAAAAAGGAGTAATGAAGAAAAGAAGTTGTAATAATCGTGATTTAAGAAGATTATTCCAAGGTTTGAATATAACAATAAATTGAATCTTCTTTACATCATCGCATTCTTAATATGAGCTCAATGAGATCATTAATATAATCCGACTGGAAAAATTAATTGAAATCCCCCAAGTATACATACATTTATATAGTATATAATTATAGTAATAGTTGTTGAATATAGTTGTTGAATTCACAATACGGGAGATTCAGTACAGAATGAGAGAGAAATGAGGGGGGCAAAGGGGTAGAGGGAGAGAAATCATTACTTCTGGCCATCGATTCAGAACTCACTCACTCTCTCTCTCTCTCTCTGTCTCTCACATGCAGAGATAATAACGCTACATAAGTCGCATTCACATAAACGTATAGTGCTTGGTGCTATATCTGTATTTTACGAACTGGACCATGTATTTTCGTTCAAATCCGATTGCCCAACTAGATTCACGCATCAAATAATACGTGTCACTGATGGATAGGCGCGCTCTCATACCTGTCATGAATTTTCTGCGTTGTATTTCATGACACTATATATATATATATACTGAAAGAGAGAGGAGGGGGGTGTACCACCGTTTTCCATTGTACGTTTTCATACCTCTATAAATTTCCAAAAAAAAAAACAGTTCTTCTTAAAGCTTTTTAATATCACGCTTTCTATGCACGATATTGTTTTCGTTTTGAAAAATCTTTTTCAAAAATCTTTTTCAAAAATCTTTTTCAAAAATCTTTTTCAAAAATCTTTTTCAAAAAACTTTTTCAAAAAATAATTACTGAGAAAACTAAAAAAATCGCTAATTTTATACTTAGAAAAAAAGAAACACTTCACCCACTAATCTTTTCATTTGTTTCAAAACTATTTCATTTGTTTCAAATAAACTTTACTTTCACAGATTTTCTAAGGATATTAAATTGAGACAAAAAAGGAATAAAAAGTGTACACTTTTTTTTTATTTGTTTTTAGAAATGTAACTTGTTTTTTGAAAAAATATTGCCGAAAATCAATTTTTAAAATTTTCATATTAGATAAATGTCCAGTAATTAAATAAGTACGAAAACTTGTAATAAAAAAAAAGGTGCACATGTGAAAAATATTTTTAATGTTTAAAAAACAGGAAAAATTTTGTACAACAGTGATTATAAAATAGACATAACATTTTTTATTTATTTAAAAAAAAATTAATACATTTCGTTAAAATTGTAATTACAGGGTTGCCACGCTTTTTCTTATTTCAAAATCCCTGATTTTTCCAGGTTGTCCAGGTTAAAAAACGGAATTTTTTTGATTCTTAAAACTACATTTATATTTTACAAAATTTATTTTTAATTTTATTTTAAATTTCATTTTTAATTTTTTTTTTTTATTTTACCCAACTTCCTGATTTCCAGACAAAACATTGACTTTTATTCCTGTTCTATTACATTTATTTACGAATTTAAGTAAAATTACTCGAAAACGTCAATAACTTCGTTTTTAAATGAATATTTAATCATTATTATTTTTTTTACAGAAATTAAGATTTTCAAAAATTTTAAATTCAATAACATATAAGAATATTATTATAATCATTAAAACTTGATACTATCATTATTTTATATTATAAAAATATTATTACTGTAATTTCTTCAAAATTATTTTCATTGCAATTCAATTATTCATTTCCAGAATTTTCAAATAAAATTCTTCTTTAAATCAATAATTTTTTTAAAAGTTCTTCACTTTGAGAATTTTTAAATCCATTTGTTTACAATTCAATTTTACCTAAAATTTCGATTATTCGGACATTCTTCAATTGAATAAATTAGAAATTAAAAACTTCAAATAATAAAAAAAAAAATTCAATTAAACTTTTTGAAAAAAATTAATTCTAAATTTCCTTAAAAATTTTGTCAAGAATTTCATTATTTTTAAAGACAATAAAATTATTCTCAGGAATTCAATTATTCTCAAAAAATTTGAATAAAATTTGTTCGCAAGAATTCAATTATTTTCAAAATTGATAAAATTCTCCACAAGAATTAAATTATATTTTCAAAAATAATATATTTCTTCGTAAATATTCAATTATTTTCAAAAATGATAAATTTTTTCGTAAATATTCAATTATTTTCAAAAATGATAAATTTTTTCGTAAATATTCAATTATTTTAAATACTAATTTTTACGTAATTTCGATTATTCTCACATTCTTCAATTAAATATATTAGAAAATAAAAACTTCAAGAATTAAAGAAAAATTTGAATTAAACTTTTTTAAAAAAATTAATTCTATACAGAATTGTTAATTAAATGTACGAAAATTTCAAATTTTCAAAAGATTTTAATTTGAAATCTTTTCAAAATTCAATTATTTCTAAAAATTTACGCTATATTGCTTTCAATATTCAATAATTATCTAATATTTTAACTAAAATTCATTTTTAATTTAATATTTACCAAAAAAAAATCCACGAGAATTCAATTATTTAAATAGAAAAATAAATATTTTATTAATTTAAATGTTTCTTAAAATTGGATTTTCGTAAAGAATTTTATCAACAAATTTTTAAATAATTGAATTCTCTTGACAAATTTTAATAAAATTTTTAAAAATAAGTTCATTTTTCGAAAATATGATTAAAATTTTAATTAAAAATAAATTTAATTTTTCCTTAAAGAACTTTATAAGAGTTTTTCAAAATAATTGAATAATTTTTTGTAAATTGTTGAACACAATTAAACTTCTGCGAAGAATTATATTAATTTTTGAAAATAATTGAATTCTTAAGACGAATTTTTTATTAAAATGTCTAGTTTTAAATAAATTGAATTCTTTTATGAAGTTTTATTGAAATATTAGACATTGAAAATAATTTCATTCTGGCAAATTTTTGATTTAAACAAATAATAAATAAATTTTTATTCAACTCAAATTATAGTTGATTTAAATAAAATTTTCCTTTGCATTTGAATAAAATAAATTCTTTCTCCAGTGAAAAAAAAATGTAAATATTATTTTCCATTCTCTATTCGAAAGAAAAACATAACTTACACTTTCTCCGAAAAAGAAAATGAATTCTATTTTTTGTATAATGAAATTTTTGTTTTTTTTTCCAACTCCACCTGTACCATATACAGTTTAGTATTTTCTCAAAAAAAAAAAACAAACAAAAATTACATCCGACATTTCTACAAACATTTAATATATTACTTTAGCTAGAAAAAAAGTCAGACAAGCAGAAAGTGTGTAAATCTTCCCTTTTAGCTTCACACACATACACACACAAAACTGCGGGGAAAATAAATTTTAAAAAACCATTTTTTCGAATGAATAAGATATTAAAAAATGTGGATAAAAGATTACTATGCGTGTAATCTGTATACATATATCGTGAAAAATATAATTTTCTTTTTGATATGCGAAGGGAAAACGAGTAAGAGGGGGGGGGTGAATATGGATATCTGCGTGAATATGCGCCTAGAGGCATCAGGGCGAAGTAAATTTGACTGAGATTAACATATTTTCTTGAAAAGGCAGACTCAACAGGATAGCAAAGAAAACACTTTTATATATATATTCAGGTGAAGTTTTTAATCGTATTTCTCTCGACTCTCGCACAATTAGTACTTACTTGCCGTCCTTCTTCCAAGAAAAAGTAGATTTTTATTATGCAACGAGTTTTTTTTTTTTTTTTTTTTTTTTCTTGATGTCGTTAGTAAATTATTTATCTCAAAGTGTACAAATTTAGATTTTCTCTTGAAATTTCTGTAAATAAATAAATTAAGTAAATAAAAAATCCAACGTATTTTTTAAGTAACATGTTTCGAATTATTAATTTATTAATCTTTTTTTAAGTATAGTACGAAATTTTTTAGTCACTCTTTAAATTAGTAAAAATGTTTACTAATTTCAATTAGTGACTGACTTTTTGCTTTTGAATTAGTAAATTTGACTAGAAATGAAAATAGTATTTTTTACTAATTTATTAGTAATTAACTTACACCCAGAGAAATGGTATATTTGTCTCAGAACCAACTAGACTTTTTATTTGTTTGAAATAAATTTTATTTGGTTTGAATAAAATTTTATTTATCTCAAATATATGCTTTATTTGTGTCGAATAAAATTTTTATTTAAAAGAAATAAAAAGTCTAGTTGGTTCTGAGACAAATATACGTTTATTTAACTCAAATAAAATATATTTGGTTGAAATAATATTTTTCTCTGGGTGTACTAATTCAAAAGCAAAAAGCCAGTCACTAATTCAAATTAGTAAACATTTTGACTAATTTAAATTTAGAGAGCAGACTAATAATTGTTGATCTGACTGAAAATTGAAAAATATAAAACAAAATAAAAACAACTATTAATTAAAAGGAATAAAGTATCATTTATTCGTATTCATAAAATCCGGGGTTTTTTTTTACTGCATAACTAACAAACGGTATATATAAAATTCCATTAGAAACTGTATTCATCACAAATGAAACAAATTTCAAGAATAAGATAAATGTAAAAAGCATGAAAAAGTTCCTTGATCTCCTGTATAATACTTTCCCAAGGCATTCCATTTGCCTTTGAGTAAGAAATTGATAAATTAAATAGCATATTTGAAAATAAAAAAATTTTTTTCGTTACAAATATTAATCATATCTTTTACTACTGTGGGAAAAATTTATTTTTTTTACTAACAAAATAAATTTAAGATTTATATGTGACGAAATTTATGTAAGATTTACGTGCAGGTTTAATAGAATTCTTCTGGAATTGAATGGAACTTGAGTTCAATTGCGACCCTCTATTTCCCTCTTCATGAATATCATAGACTATGTACTTTAGTGTATAGAGAGCGGACGAACAAAGTGCAACCACACACATTTGTAATGGCGCCAATGTCTAAGAGTCGATAGTGTACATACATCTAGAAGGAAAATGGCATTTGTACATGTAATTTCATTGGCCATCTGTTACAAAATGTTCTGCCATTAAAAAATTCTCGTCCTTAAAATTAATATCTTAATCAATCAATATTTTAATATTTTTATATCTTAATATTTCAATATTGTAATATTTTAATATTTTAATATTTCAATATTTTAATATTTCAATATTTCAATATTTCAATATTTCAATATTTAAACATTTTCATATTTTCATATTTTAATTATTTAATATTTTTGATATATTTTCTTTATATTATTACTCTAAAAAATTTATTTTATTCAAATAACCAATTACTTACCAAACTAAAAAAATTATATACATACAATTTAATTACAATCATTCTATAGAATCATTCTATATGAATTATTCTAGTGAATATTCTATAAAATTTCACTGGAACGACTCTACAAAATTTCAAGAATTTTATTATTTAAAAAAACAATAATTGAATTCCTGTATAAAAATTTTATTATTTAGAAATATAATTGAATTATTGTATTGCGAAAAAATTGGTATATAATTGAATTTCTGTGAAATTTTTATTATTTTATGAAAATAATTAAATGTTTGCGTAGAATTTAATAAAAAAATTTTTTAATAATTGAATTCTTTTGAAGAATTTTATTAAATTATAATAGATATTAAAAATCATTGAATTGAGGAAAATTTTTGAAAATAATTGAAATTTTGTCAAGAATTTTATTATAATTTTTAATAATAATTGAATTTTGGATAAAAATTTTATTTCTTATAAAGATAATTGAAATTTTGACGAAAATTTAAAAAAAAAATGTTGAACATAATATTGACTTTTTGCGAAGAATTTTATTACTTTTGAAAATAATTGAATTTCTGCAATCATTTGTAATTTCTCTAAAATTCTCTAAATTATATCGTACAATTTACGAACTTTTCGTCCTTTTTTAATCAAATTACGGACATTACGTGAAAGTGAATGTGAAAGTGAAGTGAAAATAAAATTTTAGTGAAAGTGAAAGCAAAAGTGAAAGTAATAATTAATTTAGGTGAAAGTGAAACTAAAAATGAAAATTAATTTAGGTGAAATTGGAAGTCAAAGTGAAAGTGAAAATTAGTTGAGATAAAAGTGAATGTGAAAGTTGAAGTGAAAGTGAAAATTAATTTGGGTGAAAGTGAAAGTGGAAGCGAAAATTAATTTAGGTGAAATTGGAACTAAAAGTGAATATTAATTTAGGTGAAAATGGAAGTGAAAGTGGAAGTTGAAATTAATTGAGGTGAAAGTGAAAGTAAAAGTGGAAAAGAAAATTAATTAAAATAAAAGTGAAAGCGAAAATTTAATTTAGGTGAAAGTTAAACTAAAAGTAAAAATTATTTTAGGTGAAAGTAAAAGTAAAAGTAAAAACTATTTTATTATAAAAGTAAAATTATTTTATTATTTTTAAAGATAATTGAAATGAGGCTTGGAATTTTTAAAAATTGTTGAACATAATTAAATTTCTACAAAGAATTTTATTATACCTTTTGAAAATAATTGAATTCATAAAAAGAATTTTATTATTTATGAAAATAATGGAAATTCTGCGATGAGTTTTATTATTATGAAAATAATTGAATTCCTAAAGACAATTTTATAATTTATGAAAGTAATTGAATCACTGAGAGAGGAATTTTATTATTTATAAAAATAAATAAATCATTGAATTCTTACGGAGGAACTTTATTTTTTATAAATAATTGAATTTTTGAGAAGAATTTTATGAAAATTGTGTTTTAAATAATTAAATTCCTGTGAAATTTTTATTATTTATAAAAATAGTTTAATGTTTACATAGAAATTTATCAACACTTTTTTTAAATAATTGAAATCTTTTCAAAAATTTTATTAAAATTTAACACAAATATTTAAATATCTTCATAAAATAATAAAAATTTTACAGGAATTTAATTATTTACAAATTTTTTTATAAATTTCTTGGTAATAATTCAATTAATTGTCATAAATAATCAATTTTTTCACTTCAATTATTTTCTTAAATAATAAAATTTTTCACAGGGATTCAATTATTTTCAAAATATTTCTATTATAATTTTTTTTATCATTATTCAGAATCTCAACAAGTTTTTTATAAAATTATTATTATTTTTTTTTATTTATTCTAAATCCTCATAAAGTACATTGGAATATTTTTATTATTATTTTCATTACTGTAATTATAATTGTTACTTTTATTATTATTATTTCTATTCTAATTTTTCTTTGTTATTATTCTCAATCCACAGAAAATTTATTGCGATATTTTTATTTATTTTTTTTTTTTAAATCTGAATCCTCATAAAGTACATTGAAATATTTTTATTATAACTTTTGTCGTTGTTGTTGTTATTATTCCCAATCCCCAGAAAATTACTTTAAATATTGTTAAATATGCGTTAAAAGTTTAAAATATTTAGAAATGTCTTAAAATATTTATAGGAAAAAGTAGGATTCTTATTTTGACAATCGATTTGTTAATATAAACTAACAAATTCAATTTGTTGTAATAACAATAAATTTTTTTAAACAAAAAAATTTCGTAAAAACAAAAGAAAAAAAGAAATTTGTTATTTTATATTCAGAATTATAATTTTTTTTTAAAAATAAGGGATGAGAATTATTGGTAATAAAAATAAAATTTGAAAAAAATAATAATAATAATAATAATAATAATAATAATAATAATAATAATAATAATAATAATAATAATAATAATAATAATAATAATAATAATAGTAATAATAATAATAATAATAATAATAATAATAATAATAATAATAATAATAATAATAATATAATAATTTGAAAAAATAAAGAATACATTTTATTTATTCGTATTTATATTTTTTTATAATTATACGAAAGGGTTTGCTTCGTTAATATTGAAAATAATATAGAATACAAATAATTGTTCATAATTTTTTTTTTTTTTTTTTACTTTCATTTTATTTGATTGAAGCTGAAAGTTGACAGTAAAGAGAGTAGGATTTATATTTATCTCAGGAAAACGACAAATATGTTTTGTATAATAATTTTAGTTGTGTTTTTGTTGAAAATAGAATGGAATAATTTAAAAAAGAATAAAGTTATAAATTTAAATTAAAAAAATTTTATTCAATATACATAGACTCTCTTTCTCTCTCTCCTCTTATATGAGTAGCTGGTATACATTTACACGGAATTAAACTATGAAATGGGTCAGCATTGGTCCAATTAATTGGACACATTTTGTATGAATATAAATGTCTCGTGCTACAGTAGCGGAGAACTAGAGTATCAAAATGAGATATGGTCCAAGTAGGTGCACATAAAAAATGTCCATCTCCCACCATTCATATATAATAATATTTACTCTTCCGATTATACTTTTTTTTAAACCAAAAAAAAAACATATTTTTACCCTTTTTCTATTTTTTGTTTCTTTAGTTTTGCATTTTATACACATTGTTCGACTTTTTTCGGCATTCTTTTTTCCTTTGTATTATTCTCAGTTTTCTTTGAAATTAAAAGAAATTATTATTGTTTATTTATTTTCTTTTATTTATTCTTAAAAAAAATAATTAATAATTGGTTGTAAATTGAAGGCCATGCGGTAAAAATAGAGAAAACTAATTATAATTTTATTTAATATTAAAAAATAACTAAAAACAATTAAATAAAATATACCAACAAATAAAATAAGCCATAAAAGATAAAAAAGCAACAAAAGAAAAAAACCAAAAAATAAAAAAAGCATGAAATATAAAGAAACCGAAAAATAAAAAAAAATCAGCATAAATAAATAATTATCAACAAGTAAAACAAACCAACAAAAATAAAAAAGCACAAAAAAAATAAAAAAAGCCTCAAATATAAAAAAAAACGAAAAATACAAAGCGAACCAACGAAAATAAAGAATCAACAAGTAAAACGAACCTACAAAAAAATAAAGGCAATAAAAAAATAAAAAAACGTCAAATATAAAAAAACCCGAAGAATACAAAGAACCAACAAAAATAAAGTATCAACAAGTAAAACGAACCAACAAAAAAATAAAGAAACAACAAAAAAAGGACCAAAAAATAGAAAGAACAACAAATAATAAACAAGCAATAAAAATTGTTAGTAAAAATCTTCGAAACAATTTAATTATTTTCGTAAAAAATAAAATTCTGCGAAGCAATTCAATTATTTAAGAAATTTTAATAAAATTTTTTCCAAGAATTCAATTCTTTTCCGAAATAAACATTTTCACAAGAATTCAATTATTTAAAAAAAAATGTTTAAAAATTCTTCAATTATTTACAATTTTTTAACGAAATTTCTCGATGGAATTTAATGTTTTTAAAAAAGTTTTAAAACATTATGAGAAATTCAATTATTATTTAAAAAAACTTAAATAAAATTTTTCACAAGACATTAAAATTATATTCATAAATAATAATATTTTTCTCCGGAATTCAATTATTTTCACATATAAAATTCTTCACAGCAGGAATTCAATTCTTTAAAAAAAATTTTAATAAAATTCGTTGCAAGAATTCAATTATTTTTTATACAATTTTAAATAAAATAATAGAAAATTGCATTCATTCTTAAAATTTTTTTTTAAATTCGCCGAAAAGATTCAATTATTTTAAAAAATTTTAATAAAATTCTTTTTAAGAATTCAATTTTTTTTTAAAATTAACATTTTCACAGGAATTAAATTATTTAAAAAAAAAATTTAATAAAATTCTTCGACAGATTTCAATTATTTTCAAATTTTTTAATGGAAAATGATGGAATTTAATTTTTTTAAAAAAGTTTTAAAACATTCTGAGAAATTTAATTATTATTTTAAAAAAATTTGAATCAAATTTTTCACAAGAAATTAATTATTTTCATAAATAATATTTTTCTCTGGAATTTAATTATTTTCACAAATAAAATTCTTCACAGAAATTCAATTCTTTTCAAAAATTAACATTTTCACTGGAATTCAATTATTTAAAAAATAATAATATTTTTTAATATTTTTTATAATTTTTTTTTTTATTTTATTTTATTTTATTTTTTTATTTTTTTTTATTTTTTTATTTTTTTTTTATTTTTTTTATTTTTTAATATTTTTTTTTAAATTCTTCGTCAGATTTCAATTATTTTCTCACAAAAAAAATTCTTCATAGCAGAAATTCAATTGTTTAAAAAATTTTTTAATAAAATTCGTTGCAAAAATTAAATTATTTTTAAAAGTAAAGAATGTACAATAATTTAAAAAACTTGTAATAAAATTCTTCCCAAGAATTCAATTCTTTTCAAAACTAAACATTTTCACAGGAATTCAATTATTTAAAAAAAAATTAATAAAATTCTTCGTTAGATGTCAAATATTTATAATTTTTTAATAAAATTTCTCGATGGAATTTAATTTTTTTGAAAAAGTTTTAAAACATTCTGAGAAATTCAATTATTATTTAAAAAAATTTGAATAAAATTTTTCACAAGAAATTAATTATTTTCATAAATACCTAATAATATTTTTCTCCGGAATTCAATTATTTTCACAAATAAAATTTTTCACATCAAGAATTCAATTCTTTAAAAAATTTTTAAATAAAATTCGTTTCAAGAATTCAATTATTTTCATAAATAACAAAAGCTTGTGGCAGAATTTCAATTATTTTTTATACAATTTTAAATAAAATGATAGAAAATTGCATTTATTTTTTTAATTTTTTTTTTAAATTCGCCGAAGGAATTCAATTATTTAAAAAAATTTTGATAAAATTCTTCATAAAAATTCAATTTCAAGAAATATTCAATTATGTAATAAATTATTTATTTTTGTATTTAAGTAATTGAATTCTCGAAAAATTTTCTAATAAAAATTGATTAAATAATGAATTTTCCTTAAAATTTTAAATTATAATTTAAATACTAAGAGCATTATGGCGTGAATTTTTGGAAATAATTGAATTTTGAAAAGGGTTCAAAATTAAAATCTTTAAAAATTTTAATTTATAGTTACAATATATGCTTATGATATAAAATAATTATTTTATCACTCTGTCATTTTAAATTTATCATAAAACATTTGAGAATCTTAATTCCTATAGAAAAATAATAATGATTAAATATTTATTTAAAAAAGAAGTTATTGATGTTTTCGAATTATTTTACAATTAAAGAAATTCATAAATAAATGTAATAGAACATTTTTTTGAGTATCCAATAATTTTTAGAGTAAATTAGAATATTTTTTTTTGGTTCAGGGAAAAAGTTAAAATTTTGTCTGGAAAATAAGGGAAAAGTCAAGGAAAAACAAAATTAAATTTTTGTGGCAACCCTGTTTTAGTAATATAATGAAATAATGTAGCAATTATATTTATAATTAAATAAACATAAATTGTAGGTACAATCTACAAATTAAATACACAATCCCTTCAACTTTATAATAATACATTACAAAATGAAAAAGACTATATATATACATAGTATATTCATTATCGCTTTCTCAATAGCTGCAAAAAAAAAAAATAGAGAAGAGTTTACTGCGGATTAAAACTGTGTTAATTAAAATATTAATTAGGTATATGTAGAGATGATATGCAATCGTTTCGCTATATATCTCTATTCATATGAAGCTTTTCACCTATAGAAAATCGGAAATGAATGAAAAGAGGTAACGCGAACTGCAATATAAATTCCGCCCTGATTATTGTATTGAAATTTGTAATAAATTATGTCAGGAAGCTTACGTTCAAATTTTAAGGTATTTATGAATTAATTTCACTGTTAACAAACCGCTATTGATATATCTCTGCGCCTTCATTAAATCAATTCCAAATCAAATGGACCGTTCTTCTTTTGTCAATTATAAATTCATGAATAAAACTGATTTTTACCCTCGGTAATTATTTTTCAAAAAAGAAAATTCTGTTCTGATTATTAGCAATTTTTTTTTATTTTTTTTTTATTTTTTTTATTTATATTAACAAAACAATGATTAATTATTTCTTAATAATAATTAAAATTATAATCTTTTCTATATTTACTCTCAATGAATTTTTAAAAAAGAAAATTATGTTCTGATTATATTCATTTGTTCAATTATTTTATTTACAAACAAATATTACGCGCAGAATGTGATATTTAATTTATTATTATTATTATTTAAATTACAAAAATTGTTATTTCCAAATATAAATTGAACAATTTCAATGATCAAGATTCAAAAAATTCACTTATTATAAGTACATAATTAATTATTATTGTTTATATTTTTAAAAATTTTAACATAATAATTCTTCGCAAGAATTAAATTATTTTCATAAGAATGCTACTGAATTCTCCGGAAGAATTCAATTATTTTTATAAATGATAAAATGTTTTGCAAAAATTTAATTTATTATTTTCAAACAAAATTTCAATAAAATTATAATGAAAGGATTCAATTATTTTCTAAAATTTTAATAAATCCTTTAAAACAATTCAATTATCTTTGCAGAAATTCAATTATTTTCAATAAAATTATAATGAAAGAATTCAATTATTTTTAAAAATTATAATAGGATTTTTCGAAAAAATTCAATTATTTTTTTCAGTAGTAAAATCTTTGCAAAAATTAAATTATTTTCAAAAAATTTGACGAAAAAATTCAATTATTTTCTGAAATTTTAATAAATTCTTTGATACAATTCAATTATATTTGCAAAAATTCAATTATTTCCAATAAAATTTCACGAAAGAATTCAATTATTTAAATTTTCTATAAGAAATCCTTTCTTACAATTCAATTATTTTTTTAAATTGAAAAATCTTTGCAGAAATTCAATTATATTCAATAAAATTTCACGAAAGAATTCAATTATTTTCTAAAATTTTAATAAATCCTTTGAAACAATTCAATTATCTTTGCAAAAATTCAATTATTTTCAAAAAATTTGACTGAAAAATTCAATTATTTTCTAAGATTTTAATAAATCCTTTGAAAAAATTCTATTATTTTCAATAAAATTTCACGAAAGAATTCAATTATTTTCTAAAATTTTAAGAAATCCTTTCTTACAATTCAATTATTTTTTTAAATTGAAAAATCTTTGCATAAATTTAATTTTTTTTTAATTGTAAAATCTTTGCAAAAATTCAATTATTTTTTAAAATTTTAATAAATCTTTTGAAACTATTCAATTATCTTTGCAAAAATTCAATTATTTCCAATAAAATTTCACGTCAGAATTCAATTACTTAAATTTTCTATAAGAAATCCTTTCTTACAATTCAATTTTTTTTTAAATTGAAAAATCTTTGCAAAAATTCAATTATTACCAATAAAATTTCACGTCTGAATTCAATTACTTAAATTTTCTATAAAAAATTCTTTCTTACAATTCAATTATTTTTTTAAATTGAAAAATCTTTGCAAAAATTCAATTATTTACAATAAAACTATAATGAAAGAATTCAATTTTCTTTTTAAACTTTAATAATATTTTTCGAAAAAATTCAATTATTTTCTAAAATTTTAATAAATCCTACGAAACAATTCAATTATTTTTTAATTTTTAATAAAAATTTTCGAAAGAATCCTATTTTTTCTAAAATTTTAATAAATCCTTCGAAACGATACAATTATTTTTATAAACATAGGAAAATTAATCGCAAACATTAAAATATTTTTTATAAATAATAAAATTTTACTCAAAAATTCAATTATTTTAAATACAATTTTAATAAACTTTAATAATCAAATATTTAATTATTATAATTATTAACAGACACGATTATTTTCAAAATTAAAAAAAAATTCTTTGTTTAATTCAATTATTTTTAAAAATTTTCAATTAAAATTATGTTCAACGACAAAAAACTTAAAGAAAATCTTTAAAATCAAATAAAATTATTAACAGAATCGATTATATTTTGTAAAGAAATTTTTTGAAAGAATTCAATTTTTGTCAAAACCTTTAATAATATCTATTCTTCGAAAGAATTTAATTATTTTCTAGAAATTTTAATAAAATTCAATAATTAAATGTTTAATTTCAATTATTAAGAATTAAGAAAGACGATTATTATTTTAAAAACAAAGTAATTGTACATAAAATTCAATTCTATACTTTCAAAATTTTCAATTATAAAATTATTATTAATTAAATTATGAAAATTGTTATTTGTTGCTTTTTTATTTATTGATACTTTTTATTTATCGCTTCTCTTAATTTGTTAAATTATTTTATTTGTTTCCTTTCTTTTATTTTTCAATTTTTTATTTTTCGCTTTTTTAATTGATGGTTTTTTTCATTAATTTTTTTATTTGTCGGTTCTTTTATTTTTGTTGATACTTTTTTATATTTGTTGGTTCTTTTTTATTTGTTCCTTTTTTTAATTGCTTATTCCTTTTATTTCTTGTTTCTTTTTAATTATTAATTTTTTTTTGCAACTCTTTTAATTGTTCCTTTTTTTAATTTGTCGGTACTTTTTTTATTTGTTTCCCCTTTCAATTTATAGAATCATTTTA
Source organism: Leptopilina syphax (assembly GCA_032872505.1). Taxonomy (NCBI): domain Eukaryota; kingdom Metazoa; phylum Arthropoda; class Insecta; order Hymenoptera; family Figitidae; genus Leptopilina; species Leptopilina syphax. The sequence goes on from CM065469.1 coordinate 30,100,149, forward strand.
TTTTGTTGCTTTTTTAGATATTTTCTTTTTTTTACCCCACGTCAATATCAACTGTTAATTATTTAATTTTTTTTTCTTTTACTCCTGCTTTTAAAACCTTTTCTTTTTCCTGTCGTGATCAATATATTAGATCGATTTTGCGTCATGTGCAGTCAGTCTCGTGGAATTTTCTGCCCTCGAGAGTTTCGCGAAGCCGATCAGTCCAAGAGAGCATTCTTTGATGACCGCAGTGACAAGGCGTCTAAGTTGGGTCGATCGAAGTATATAGTATACCCTTTTTGCACAAGAGGCAAATCCTCCTGGTGAAAATACATGTTTTGCATCTTTGACAATTTGAGTATTTACAAATTTTCTAATATAATCCTGATGACAAAAAATTTTTTTTTTTAAATTTTATTTTAGATTTTTTTTTTATTTATTTATTTTTATTTAAAAAAAATTGATAAAATTCATCCAAAATTCAATTATTTTCATAAATAATAAAATTTCCACAAGAATTTTCAAAATATTGCATTTTCAAAAAAATTTCGAAACAATCAATTATTTAACAAAGTTTTATACAATTCTTCAGAATAATTCAATTACTTTCCCTAATAAAACTAACACTTTTCATGGAAATTCAATTATTTAAAAAAAATTTTTGATAAAATTCTAAGCAAGAATTCAATTATTTTCATAAATAATAAAACTCATCAAAGATTTTTAAATATTTTTATAAATTAATTAATCGAAAAATCCAATTATTTTTACACATAAAGTTTTCCACAAGAATTCAATTATTTAAAATAAAATTTTCATAATATTTATTATATGTCGAAAAAATTAATTATTTAAAACAATGTTTATAAAATTCTTATGAAGAATTCAATTATTTTCAAAAATAACAAAATTTTTCACAGAAATTGAATTCTTTTTAAACATTTTAATAAAATTTTTCGCAATAATTCTACTTTTTTCATAAATAATAAAATTCTTCTCGGGAATTTAATTATTTTTGAAAACTTTAATAAAATTCTTAGTAACACTATTCAATTATTTTCATACATAATAAAATTCATCTTAAGGTTTCAATTATTTGCAATGCAATTTTACAGGAATTGCTCAAAAATTCCTTTCCAAAAATTTAATTCCTCAAAAAAATTAATTATTTAAAAAAATTGTTTTTTAAAGTTCTTTGAAAGAATTCAATTTTTTACAAAAATATTAGAATTTTTCACAGGCATTCAATTATTTTCAAATACTTTAAGAAAATTTTTCGAAAAAATCAATTATTTTAAATATAATTTTAATTAAATTTTTTTGAAATAATTCAATTTTTTTTTTTTGCTTTTAATAAAATTCTTCCCAAGAATTCAATTATTTACATAAATAATTCTTCGAAAGAATTCAATTATGTCGATAAATAACAAAATTATTCGCGAAAATTCAATTATTTTGAGGCATTTGAAAAAAAATTCTTTGCAAAATTCAATTATTTTCATAAACAACAATATTCACAAAAAGAATTTAATTATTCTGAAAAATAACAAAATTTTTCACAGAAATTCAATTCTATTTAAACATTTTAATAAACTTTCCCGCAATAATTCAATTATTTTCAAAAATAATAAAATTCTTCTCTGTAATTCAATTATTTTTGAGAATTATAATAAAATTCCTAGCAGGATTTCAATTATTTTTAATACAATTTTACAGAAATTGTTCAAAAAATGTAATTATTCTTAAAAATTTAATTTTAATTCCTTGAAAAAATCAATTATTTAAAAAAAATGTTTTTTTTAAATTCTTTGAAAGAATTCAATTATTTTCAAATACTTTAAGAAAATTGTTCGAAAAAATCAATTATTTTAAATATAATTTTAATCCAATTTTTTTGAAATAATTCAATTTTTTTTTTTTTGCTTTTAATAAAATTCTTCTCAAGAATTCAATTATTTACATAAATAATTCTTCGAAAGAATTCATTTATGTCGATGAATAACAAAATTATTTCAGAAAATTCAATTATTTTGAGGCATTTTAATAAAATTCTTTGCAAAATTCAATTATTTTAATAAATAACGATATTCATTCAAAGAATTCAATTATTTTCAAAAATAACAACATTTTTTCCAGAAATTCAATTATTTTAAACATTTTATTAAACTTTTCCGCAATAATTCAATTATTTTCAAAAATAATAAAATTCTTCTCTGTAATTCAATTATTTTTGAGAATTATAATAAAATTCCTATCAGGATTTCAATTATTTTTAATACAATTTTACAGGAATTGTTCAAAAAAAGTAATTATTCTTAAAAATTTATTTTTAATTTCTTGAAAAAATCAATTATTATTAAAAAAAATGTCTTTTTAAAATTCTTTGCAAAATTCAATTACTTTCATAAATAACAATATAGATCAAAAGAATTCAATTATTTTTAGAAGTAATAAATTTCTTCTTGAATATTCAATATTATTTTAAAAAATTCTAATAAAATCGTCCGCAAGAATTCAATTATTTTCAAAAAAATTTAATAAAATACCACAAAGACATTCAATTATTGTCAAAAATTTTAATAGAATTCTTTATGAACTTGAATTATTTTTAAAAACTTTTCGCAATTCAATGATTTTCAATATCTACTATTTTCATAAAATTTCCAAACAGAATTTAATTATTAAAAAAAAATTTTATAAAAATCTTCGTAAGAATTCCATTCTTTTCATGAGTAATAAAAATTTCTCAGAAATTTCATTATTCAAATTAGAATTTGCATAAAATTAGTCAAAAGAAATTAATTTATTAAAAATTTTTTATAAAATTCTTCGCAAGAATTAAATTATTTAAAAAGTTTTATAAAATTCTACGCAAGAATTAAATTATTTTTATAAATATTTAAATTCTTTCATGAATAATAAAATTCGTTGCAGAAATTCAATTTATTAGCGGGACATAGAAAGAAGTAAATATTTTTGATAAAAATTAAGAAAGTGTCAGATAAATAAAAAATATGAAATGGAATTTTTGTCATTTTTGTAAATTGTCTAAAACGAGTTTTTTTTTGGTCGTCAAGTTTAATTTTTCAATTTATACATTTTTCTACTTTTTTTATTTTAAAAGATACTTATTTTTGCTACTATTTTAAAATTATAATTATATCTATCGATTACGAAATCTAAAATTAGGAAATTTTACTAGTAAATAATAATTTCTACTAATTTATTAATATAAAATTTACCAATTCAAAAGCAAAAAGGTAAATTAATGTAAAAATTTTTACTAATTCAAATTTAGAGTGTAAATTGAAATATTCACATTTATTAAAAATAGAGTAAATAAAAAATTAGTGACAATGATATATACTTAAAATAATATTTTTGTTTCAACCATATATTATGTTTGGTCCAAACAAAACATTTCCCTGGTCGCGTAAAATCCGATCGAGACGAAAAGGCATTTTTTATTCACTGAGAGAATTTGCAAAAAATCGATTTTCCCTTTTCTTCTTCTTCTTCTTCTTTTTTTTTTAAAGCCAAGCAAGTGTAAAGCACCCTTGCAAGACTCGTTTGATAAAGTTTTGAGGGTTGAAAACGTCGTTTCTCGAGACACAAGCGACAAAAAGCGTATATGTATCGCGGCTGTCATGCGTAAAACAAAGTGCCAGCATTGTTGAGAAAATTGCCTCTGCAATCTTCAAGCTTCCTCTCACGACATTCTCGTCTCCAACCTTTATATTATACATATATATGTTGGTCAAAGTGAGCGTTATCTGACCGTCGTCGTCGTCGTCGTCGTCGACGGTGGCGGCGACGTTGGAACGAGAACAACCCCAATCTTTAAAATCTTATTTGAAATTGATGCGACGTCTGAACTCATCAGATAATTCTCGGCTATAGCACCAAGTCTTCTTTTTTTTCTTCTTTTATTTCCTTTTTTCTTTCTTCTTCAAACCTAATCATCAATTTGTAAATTAATTTTTGTTACTATTTTAATTACTATTTTATTTATTATTTTACTTCTTTGTTATTACTATTTTACTTATTATTTTACTTCTTTTTCGATACTATTTTATTTATTATTTTACTTCTTTTTTATTACTATTGTACTTATTTTTTGTTAATATTTTACTTATTTTTTTTGTTAATATTTTTGTTACTATTAGTTTTTATATAGTTACTGTCAATTATTTATTTCTCATTTATTATAGCACTCACGTGTGACGCGTTCTGACGAAAGAAAAAAAAGGAAAAAACAAAGAAGAAAGAGCAAAAGAAGCAAAAACATTTAGGTTATGTTTATGATTTTTCGAATAAAAATGCAGAAAGAGAAATAATTACTATTACAAATTATTAATTTTCGAGTCTTCATGAGATCTAAAATATTCTTTAAAAATTGGTTTCAAATTTACATAGGTACTTTAAAATAGAACTTTTAATGAAGATAATCTAACGCAAACATAACCTATAATTCATTTGCTTCTTAGGTAAGTACCAGTAAGTACCTTAATCAATTCGATTCAATTTTGATGTTAAATAGCATAGAAAATGATTTAATTAATTAAAACGTTTTTCTTTTATTATAAAAACAAAATGAAATTCTTAATTAAATTCAATTTTAGCTTTTGACGTTTTATTAATAATTACATTCATTATTAAATATTTTACACAGAAAAAGAATTTATTTTCTTAAAATAACCGTTTATTATTAAAAATTAAATATTTACTTGAATATCAAATAAATTTACTTGAATCTAATAAATTTACTCAAATCAAATAAGTATTAACTTTAATTAAATAAACATTTAATTGAATCAACTAAGTATTTACTTAAATCAAATAAATTGTATTCGAATTAATAATTTCCCCAAAATTTTTTTTTTGTAAATTTTTATTTAAAAACTAAACGTAATATTTTCAATACAAAAGTTTATAAAAATTTGCTTAGAAAAATATTTTTCTTCTAAAATCGTTGATTAATTAAAAACGTTGTAAACTTCACCAACGTGACAATTCGTTTTTAAATTTAATTTCCAAATGAGATTAATTGATTTTATAATTATTTATTTAAAAGTTTTATTTTCAATAGATAATCAATTTCAATTAATAAACTTCACATTTTCGATGTTAATTTCATTTTTAAATTTCTCTTTAAGTTTGAATTTTCTCTTTACATTTATTATTTATTTTAAATTTAAAATGAAGAGAGAATTTTATTTGAGGAAAATTGTTATTAAGATAAAAATTATTCTTATTTTTAAATTAAGGAATTTTTATTAAAAATCTGAAGTTGATTTATTTCTATAAAATGACCTATAAAATGGTTTTTAATTAAAAATAATGAGAAAATTTTATTTTAAGAAAATTTTTATTGAGAGAAAAATTATTATTTAAAAAAAAAATTTATTATAATTAATTAAAATAATCATTTTATTTAATATCTAAAATTGATTTATTGCTAAAATATGGTCTTAAAATGGTTTTAAATTAAAAATAAAAAATTTTATTATTTAGGAAAATTGTTATTAAGAAGAAAATTGAAATTATTATTAAATTAAGGAAATTTTATTAAGAATCTGAAGTTGATTTATTACTAAAATTAACTTAAAATAGTTTCAAATTAAAAATAATAAGAGAATTTTATTTTAAGAAAATTGTTATTGAGAGGAAAATTATTAATATTATTTAATTAAAATAATAATTTTATTTAATATTTGAAAAATGATTTATTGTTAAAATATGATCTCAAAATGATTTTAAATTTAAAATAAAGGGAGAATTTCATTTTGAAAAATTGTTATTAAGAAAAAAATTACTATTATTAAATTATTATTATTAAATTAAAAACTATTATTAAATAAAAAATCTACCTGACATTCCACTGAAAAAAAATTTATTTGTTTCAAATAGCCGATTGCTTGACAATTATCAATAAAATATTTACTTGAATCAACTAATTTTTATTTGAGTCAATTAAATTGTAGATATTTGCTTCAAATATACTGAAATTATATTAATATTTTTTTAATAGTTTTAAATTTAGCGCCGTTCGGACTGAAATTCAATAAAAAGAAACACCGGAAACTTTCTTTTGATTGGTCGTTGCTAGGCAACTTGATAGACGCTGAGAAAAAATTCCCACCAATCACTTTTCGTTTCCAGTTAATGTGAATCCAGTTCAAGAAGACTAGAAACAGGAGGTCCAACTCCGGTAGTGGGGGTACGTGATAATTTGGTTTCCGGCAATAGGCCGAGAAACTGAATACCCTAAGAGGCGCGGTAGCCTTCTGCGCATACCCAACACATGCTTACAGTCTTGTATATGTGAGTTTCCATGTTCTTGTCGTGTGTCAAGTCGTGTGTTTTTGTTGACATCGGTTTTGACATTTTAAATTAAATTGTGTTATGTGTTGTGATTAGTATTGTTAAATTTCTGAAATGTGATTACATTATTATAATACAGTTTTTTAAACATATGAGAAATTAAATATTAAATATTAAAAAGAAAATTAAAGTGATATGTATTTTCAAAATATAAAACATGTGCATTTTATAAACAATATATTTATCGTTTTGTTACATTAAATAGATTCGCATGGGTAGTGCAAAATCTACTATATTTATATCAAACAAAAAATATATATTTATTGTTTTGTTTATAAAATTTAAATATTGTAAGGTCATAAAAATAAATTATTTTTATTCAGTTGATTTGTAAAACTTTATTTCTATACAAATTAAACAATACATACACATAAATAAGCCATGATTCGATTAAATAATTGTAGCTTATAGAATTCATACAGAAATTGTTCAAATTTCAACTTCTCATACACAATTTCATTTATAATCAAAAGTATGACTATTATAAATTTTCAATTTAATAAAACAGTTGAGTATAAAGAATTAATTAATTTAGCCCTCTCTTTAACATTTGTCAATGTGAAGCGATTTTTACATGACAATTTGGTAAAATAATGTATCGACTACTAATATTAAACAGTTTGATTTTATTCAAAAGAAGGGACAAATCGCCTTGTATTGACAATTATTTATGAGGATGGTCATTTTTAAATATAATCAAAATATTATGCAAATAGATGTAAATAAACCCTAATTCCATTAAATAATTGTAGAAAAAGTAAAAAGTTCCTGACTATTATAAGTCAAATTTTACAGAAATAAATCATTCAATATAAAAAAATAATTGATCAATGTATATAAATAAATAAAACTTTTGAATTTAAAGTATAAAAAATGAATATATACAATTACAACAATTTCAAATGTACAAATTAAATTTTAACCAGGGACCGATACTGAAAGGAAAATTAAATTTAAAAATATTTATTATTTAATTTAATTTAAAAAAATTAAATTAAAATATTCATATTTTTAATGCAGTTTCGGATCAACGCGAAAGTGAATTAACAAAATGAATTTAGATTCGTGTCGATTTAAAATTTATTTTGTTAATTTACTTTTGTATTTAATCTGATACTAAGACAAAACTAGACTTTCATGATGGTCCTTGATTTTAACAAAATTATAGTGCTCCTAACTTTTAGAAAACTTTTTGTAAAAATTTCATAATTCTACCTAATGTACAGTATGACATTTCAATTCCAATATCTTTCATTTCGCCGAGTAAGAGTAGATTTTTATATTTTGTAATAAAATTCGCTAAAAAGTTTAAAAATATTACGAGGTAATTCAACATTTACTAATATTCATACCAGAGCAGAGAAAAATTTAAATTAAACGTTTGCATCATGAAAATCCCCACACTACCTATATTATAACAATATTTTATGTAATTTTATATTTACTCAGCATCTAAGCAAAACATTAAATTAGAAGTAAAACTATTATTTATTATTTCTAAAATATTTTCAATGACAATTTGCGTTTGAGGTTTATCAAATGTCATTCAATTAACTAATTTTCTATTATAAATTATTTTAATATTCAAGTTTGTTTCTAAAATTACTGATAAATAATTATTTAAATCGTTTTCAATTCTCAGGAATTGTATATTTTTACCTTTTTCTATTGCGTACATCCATTTTTTATTTGGCAGTTTAAAACTATCCATTTTTTGTTCCAGAAGACTGTAGAGAGGTTCTGAATATTTTTCCATACTTCGATTAATTGTTGATAGATTTTCTTCAGTTTTTCCTTTTTTTTTTTTACTAATTCCTGGTCAGCGGAATGATAAACTTTTCTCGTTTGCAATTTTTTGGAATTTTATAAATGCACATTTTCCATTTTCATAAACTTTTCCCTTACATTTAAAGGTTATGTTTATTCTGCTTCCTTCATTCCTCTTCTCATTTTCTACATACAACACAGGCAACATTTGATTAAATATATTTAAAGAATTATTTTACGTTTAAACTATTATACTTTTAAAGTGTCTTAAATATTACATACCTTGTGTATAGGAATTGCAACAAAAAATTTATAATATATATAACCACTCTGTTTTGGAGCTTGTCATTGTTCGATGTTACGTGCGGATTTACGTTATTTACGCGCAGGCGTAAAATCCGCGATTTGATTCGATGTTCAATCTTGGTTTAATCCTTTGAAAAGGAAGGCGGAAATATTCAAAATAAAACAAGTTAATTTCCGTTAAAACGGAGGGAAAAACCTCGAAAATAAGAAAGATCAATTAATAATTAATATTAATATCAATTAATTATTAATCCGACTCATTTCACGAGTAAACCCAATACATTTATTATATATTAAAGTCAAACATTACACAAGTCGAAGTTATTCTTAAGGCTATTTTTGGGACTACTCTGAAGTCCGTTACGAAAGAACTCCAAAATAGAACTGATTTCGTAAGAGAGCATTTGGCCCTTGGTCCATGGCAGAATCTTTGCGCATGCTCTGTTATAATTTGTAAAGTCTATGAAGTGTTCAGAATCACAACACCAACACTGCACTGCACTAATACACGTACAAACATACCCTATGTATTGAAAACATGTATCACAACAAGTGAACATAACCCTTTTGCATTCACACTAATCACACAATTATTAATTATTTACATCATATCTAGTAACAATAAATCTATTATACTGCACTCATCATATTTAAATATAAACAACAATTATAACGATAACCAATTTGATAATATATCATAATATAATATTATAATTATATTAATACGTTACAATTATATATATATATACATATATACATATATATATATATATATATACATATATATATACATATATACATATATATATATCCAATACCATAATATTACAACAATCAATCAGATAAAGTTTACTAATAATATCGTTTTCAAATAATACATTCATACTGCACAATTAGCAACGATATAATATTGTTGTTAATTGTTCATAACGTTCACATTATACAATTGATAATTAAGGTTCGTCGCATAATGAAAGTCTATGTGTACGTGACTTTTCGAAGCCATTTCTGTGGTCACAAGTATGGTAAACACATGTTGCATTGTCCTATAGAAAAGGACACTTGAGATATTTTTTATATTCTTTTCGAGGGTTTCTCGGTTTTATGACACTAAAGAAACTAGAGATTACATTTTCTTTCGCTATTCTACTTGATTTATGACAATTCTAAGAAATGTTGATTTTCAGATACATATTCGGAATTTGGGAACTATTAAACCGTGAAGTATTATATTTTACAATAGTCAAACTTTCTTGTTTAGTCTCGTCAATATTTGTCTAAAGTCGTGAGAAAATACTAAAATAATTGAGTTTATTAACGAAATGTTATAATTTCGCGCTTTGATAACTCGTAAATCGATATATCGAAAGTTAACGAGCGAGATGGTAGTCGCTCGTAACACCTTCCCCCTTAAAGAGAATTTTCGCAAGAAAATTATAAAAGAAATTTCGCTTGGGTATTTAAAAATTTTTTTGTTTATTTTAAATTTGTCTATAATAACCTAAAATTTATTTTCTGAAACAATCATAACTACAAAAATTGAGATATAATTATTAGATTGATTCTAACTTGTCTTTTAAGTTCAAGAATAGGAGAGAAGATCTAAAAATGAAAGGAAAATTTTCTTTTTATTTTACTGTAAATATTCCAGAATTTTTAAAATAATTTCATACAGAACATCAAAAGAAATAATTTTCTTTTCTACTTTTTCACAGTGAAAATTTTTGAGGGGGTAAGAAAGAAGGGAAAAAAAAAGGTGAAAATTGAAAGACATGGTACGAGCAAGTCCCAGTTGCTCGACACCCCCTTCCCCCTTAAAGAGGATGATGAAAAAAAAGAATCCTGTATTGCAGGTAGTTAGCCTGCTGACACAGAATCGGTTTTATAAAAATGTCACTGACTTAAGAAAATGTCTTCGTTTATACAAATAGTAAAACGGTCATAAAGAAAGGGCTTTTCTTTTTTAAAAATGAAGTTCAAAACTAAGTTTATTTAGCAACCTCTCTTATAGTTATGGAAGCATTTAAAATAACATTGTAAATTTTCTGATTAGGGACCAATACCCACTTTACGTTAAAATACTTTTCACGATTTCGACAAACACCATCCCCATCCTCACCACCCTTGACCTCTAGGCAACACATGCCATGTTCGCAGGTGGTGGATTCGGGTGAATGTAACTATTAGAAAAATGTTCTTATTTTACAAGGAGAATTGAAAGGTTGAAGAGAGAGTTATGAAAATTCCAGTTTCCTATTACAATTCAAATTTTCATTTTGAATGTTTATCAATGCGACGGCCACTCAACCTTATCTGGGAACGAAACCACGAGACGACCCTTTTGAACACTGGCCCTTTTGTTCTCATGTCTTTCCCGACCTCTGTAGCGTGACTCCCGGCTAATGCTATCCACATCACCTTTATTAATTCTAGTAGTGTGATTACTGGCCAGACTCACCACTACCCTGTGACTCCGTGCCGAGGCCGTCCTCATCAACATTCTACCTTTTGTCTCGGTCTCGCGGTCACATATCCCCAGAACCAATAAACCGTCCATTGCATCAAAACCTTAAATTGGTTCGCTAATTTTATTTGACTCCGAGCAATTGCATGGTTCTACCCGGCCTTTCGTCCTTCGTCATGTTTTGTAAAAATAATTAATAAAACACAGGTGTTTTGTTCATAGAACGTGTCACCTCGTGCAAAATAAATCCAAACTAATTGATTTTTCTTTTGTCAAGTCGTTTGTTGTCAATTGGTATACCATGCCAAGTAGAACACACAATTCGCAAGGGTCTCACCGAAATTGCAGGGTGTCCAGTGAATTTTGACTCTAGAATTCTCAGATTTATTTATTAATTTCTAATATTCTAAATATATTAAATTGAGTATTAAAACAATAAAAATTAAAATGAGGATTAAAATAATCGTACCTAATTGAAAAGATTTTAATTTTAGATATATTAAAATTTTAGATAAACTTAAAAACAATTATTTTTCTCAACATTATTCAAACCTTAATGAGAGAACAACTTTCTTATCTCGGTGAAATTGTCTAGATTTAATATAGTTTAAGTTATACATAAAACAGGTATACTTTTAAAATGAAAAAAAAATATTCTTTAATTCATATATAACTCAAAATTTGGTGCATAGAAAAGTAAAACATATGTTTGTTTATTTCCTCTGCAAAACTAATTATAATATGTTTATCAAAACTTAAAATGTAGACTGAAACTTAGTTTGATTGCTGATATATGTTTTCTTAAAAATTTGTTGAAGAATATAAGGCTTAGTATAAATGTTCTTAAAATTTTTTTTTTTTTTTTTTTAACAAATTAATGAAACTTTTCAAATTGCATTTATATTTAAAATTTCCGTCAATTTCTAGAATTTTCTGTTGTAAATAAATTCTCACACGTCAGACACCCCGAATTATAAAGATTCAAATCTTCCAAAATGATACCAAAATTGTCAACAACTCTCCCCTCTTCAAAGTACAACTTTCAAATTTTCTTATTGATTTCAATACGTTTAAAAAGAATAAAAATCTTTCTTTAAACTTTCTTTCTTTACTTAAACAGAAGGACTTATTAGATCTCGCGGTAAGGAATATTTTCCCTCGTTCGTGTGTCTCAAGGGTGGAAGATCAAGGATAATTTCTTCATTCTGAAACCCTAAAGGAGGCAGAATTCTCGTGCAAAAATTCCATTCCCAAAATTTCAAATGAAGAAATACCAAAATCCTCGGTATTAATATGAATAAATTGCCTTTCTGCCATATACATGTAATACAACAGACTTTCAAGGTTTCAAAACACCCTTTCTAACACCCATTAAGTGGAAAATAATAACGTTGAAGCGCATTAAAACAAGAGAAAGAGAGATGCCCTTTTTTTTGTGCAATAATCAGGTTCTTTGCATGTAAAGCAGTGCTTATCTTTTAAAAAGGAAATTGGTATGTACTAAACAAATTTTCATTGATTAGTCAGGTATTTTCGTGACATTAAGGGTTGAATATTTCGGACAAAGTTTTAAAAATTAAATTGACACTTGTAGAGATAGAGAAAACAGCCGTGGAAGTAAAAGAAATTGCGTTGTTGCCTTTAAAATTGTCTGTTTAAAAATATCATAAAACAGTTCAAAAATATGTCTGTCTTTGTCATGTCACGTCATTTTTACATTACAATAAAATTCCATTATTTGCATTAATTTCACCACAATGTACGGAATATTCACAATCATATATTCATTAATATTATTCACAAAATTTTTAATTCATTCACACCATTTGTCTCTTCTAGACTTTACCTTAAATCAATTATATACAATCGTAAAAACAATTAATTCTGACAACTTAAGAAAAATACTAAAAATTTTAATTAATTCAACATTTTAAATACAACAATCTATTATTTAAATTAATAAGAAAGATGTTAATTCACAGAATTAAAAATATTTAGAAAAACTAATTCGAAAATATTGTAGTTACAAAAATGAGAATTAGTGTCATTTTATATTATTAAAATATTTTAAAGTACTTCGTATTATACAACAATTGACTAAATAAAAATGTAAACATAAAAATATATAAAATATTTCTTAATTTATAAGTATTCTAATTATTCAAAATTGAAAATAAACCATTTTTATCATTTTAAAAATATCAATTTTAAATTTTCTATATCTTAAATAATTTGACAATTAAATATTTAATAAAAACAATAATTATTGCCTAATTAGTTTGACTATATACTAACTATATCAAATTTTTAACTAACACAACACATTTAATTTAGACTCAACAAAACAATAATATATTAATTATTATAAAATACATATGTCAATTATGAAATACTCAATTATCAAAAAAATAAAAATGCATCTAAATAATTTATTAAATAGCAAAAATAAGAAAACTAATTGTTTCACACGGAAATTTTAAAACTTTCCAAAAAATTTCTTAATTATACCTTTAAATAGTGTAAAAATCATAACCTCAGAAGAGACAAATTATAATCTATAATTTCATAATCATACGCTAATCATACCTTTATTTTATTATTCCAAAACACTACGTTTCACGCACTTCACAACGAAATGATCATAATTTCAAAATTTGAAATTTATTCTTTCGCGCACACACTTTTCCACTATATTCTTCTTACTTTTGGAAACAATATTCTTCTTGTAGTTGGTTGACCTTGTAGAAGTCCGCTCAAAAAATATTGAAAATCCAATTTATTGGTTCAGGAAAAATCAGGTATCAGCATCTCTTCGAAGTACAGAACTCAGGAAAGGAGGATACTCCCAGTTGAATATTGAATAAAATTCTTAAAATTTGTTTTTATTATTCAAGTTGACACTCAATCGACGTCCTAATGCAGCAGCAATATTCAGTCCAGGATAACAAATTTTGAAACTTGTAGTTTTGGTTCTCCAATAGTTCAATTCCATGATGTCCAAAGTAAAAAGATTAAATATTTCACTTCCATTTATATCAACTGTTTTATAGTTTATTTTATGAAATTCTTTAAAATTTTAACACTGTTAGATTTACAACCCGTAAATTAATTATTTTCACAATTGTTCTTTAAAGTTCAAATTCACATAAAATTTCGAATAAAAGTCACAAAATTTGCAAAAATTTTAAATTTTTCCGCACCAAGATCCCGACGTTGAGCCCCCAATTTGTTACGTGCGGATTTACGTTATTTACGCGCAGGCGTAAAATCCGCGATTTGATTCGATGTTCAATCTTGGTTTAATCCTTTGAAAAGGAAGGCGGAAATATTCAAAATAAAACAAGTTAATTTCCGTTAAAACGGAGGGAAAAACCTCGAAAATAAGAAAGATCAATTAATAATTAATATTAATATCAATTAATTATTAATCCGACTCATTTCACGAGTAAACCCAATACATTTATTATATATTAAAGTCAAACATTACACAAGTCGAAGTTATTCTTAAGGCTATTTTTGGGACTACTCTGAAGTCCGTTACGAAAGAACTCCAAAATAGAACTGATTTCGTAAGAGAGCATTTGGCCCTTGGTCCATGGCAGAATCTTTGCGCATGCTCTGTTATAATTTGTAAAGTCTATGAAGTGTTCAGAATCACAACACCAACACTGCACTGCACTAATACACGTACAAACATACCCTATGTATTGAAAACATGTATCACAACAAGTGAACATAACCCTTTTGCATTCACACTAATCACACAATTATTAATTATTTACATCATATCTAGTAACAATAAATCTATTATACTGCACTCATCATATTTAAATATAAACAACAATTATAACGATAACCAATTTGATAATATATCATAATATAATATTATAATTATATTAATACGTTACAATTATATATATATATACATATATACATATATATATATATATATACATATATATATATACATATATACATATATATATATCCAATACCATAATATTACAACAATCAATCAGATAAAGTTTACTAATAATATCGTTTTCAAATAATACATTCATACTGCACAATTAGCAACGATATAATATTGTTGTTAATTGTTCATAACGTTCACATTATACAATTGATAATTAAGGTTCGTCGCATAATGAAAGTCTATGTGTACGTGACTTTTCGAAGCCATTTCTGTGGTCACAAGTATGGTAAACACATGTTGCATTGTCCTATAGAAAAGGACACTTGAGATATTTTTTATATTCTTTTCGAGGGTTTCTCGGTTTTATGACACTAAAGAAACTAGAGATTACATTTTCTTTCGCTATTCTACTTGATTTATGACAATTCTAAGAAATGTTGATTTTCAGATACATATTCGGAATTTGGGAACTATTAAACCGTGAAGTATTATATTTTACAATAGTCAAACTTTCTTGTTTAGTCTCGTCAATATTTGTCTAAAGTCGTGAGAAAATACTAAAATAATTGAGTTTATTAACGAAATGTTATAATTTCGCGCTTTGATAACTCGTAAATCGATATATCGAAAGTTAACGAGCGAGATAGTAGTCGCTCGTAACATCGACGTTCTAATACTAATGCGAAGCAGACACACATGGAATTATAGAAACTTGTAATAGTGTTGGGTGCGCAGAAGGCTACCGCGCCTCTTAGGGTATTCAGTTTCTCGGCCTATTGCCGAAAACCACAATCATACATATTTGTCCTGTACCCCCACTACCGAAGTTGAATCTCCTGTTTCTAGTCTTCTTGATCCAGTTCCACTTGTTCCCTAGTGTTCATAATTTGACACTCACGTTGTTTGATCCATTTCTTTTCTAATATTTATTTCATGCTCAACAGGGTTTACTTACGTAGTCTGTTGTTTTGCGTTATAAAATTAAAGTGGTCAAAATAATTGTTATTTTTGCCTGAAAATGGCAGGATTTACAGAAAGTGCTTTAGTGAAAAAGTTAGTGGACCTTAATGCATCACAACAAAGTATACAGACTTTATCTCTTTGGTTAATCCATCACAGAAAGCATCACCCGGTTATAGTGAAAGTTTGGTTTAAAGAAATGTGTAAAGGTATGTTTTTATTTATGTCTTGTAAATAAAATAAATTCTTCTCCATTCACTGGAACTTTTGTTTCTCATTATTCATTTTTTCACCATTATTGCAAAGTTTTGTAAAATTGTAATCTTTCTACCTAACCTAAATTTTGAAGGTTAGTTCCTGGTCTACTTTCCTTGAAAATCAGCAATTTGTCTTTCTTTTTATTATCTCTGCTTTCTTAATCTGATAAATTTCGTTATTGAATATCTGTTTAGAAGAAACATTTTTTTCTATTTCTGCTTTATCTCATGTCTTTCCTTTTTTTCTCTTATGTCTCTTTATTTAATTTGTGTTCATATGGTAGACCAGTGAACAATAAAGAACTTTGACAATTTGATAATTATAATTACTAATTACTAATTTTAGTTAAATTCTCCTATCAATGTTTGAAACTATTTTGAATCGTTTTTTCTTTTTTTTCAGTTAAGGATAGTCGTAAATTAATGTTCATGTATTTGGCGAACGATGTCATACAGAATAGTAAGAAAAAGGGACCAGAATTTGGTAAAGAGTTTGGATTAATGTTACCAAAAGCCTTCGAACATATGAAAGGATTCGACGATAAAACGAGAGACAGACTGAATAGACTTCTTCAAATTTGGGAGGAGAGAGGAGTTTACGATAAAAGTCAAATACATGAATTTAAAACAGCTTTCAATTCGGCGATTGATAATAAAAAGGAACCTGGCACTCCGCCTTTAAAGAAGAAAAAATTGGACGTTGAGAAGACAAAAGTTTCGGCAAAGGTTTTTAATAATTAATTATAATTTTGTTTATTATTTTTCCTTTGTCCTTTATTTTGTTTACTTTTTTTCTTACTTTTTTTATTAGTTTGTTTAATTTTTTTTTATTTTACTTACTTTTTTCTGTTACTCTACTTGTTTCACTATTTTTCTATTTTACTTTCTTTTTTGTTACTTTTTGTTTTATTATTTTTCAATTTTACTTTATTTTTTTATTTTTCTATTTTATTTTTAATCGATTAAAAGAATATTAAAAAATCTATTTTTTATTTATATGTTTTCATTTTACTTTCCTGCTTTTGTTACTTTATTCGTTTTATTATTATTATTTGGTTGTCGAAAATTCTAATTGGTTTTAATTTGCAGAAAGAGAAAAAGGAGAGGAAAAAAATCGGAGACAGAAATTGAAGTTGACGGCACCAAAGAATTACACGTTACTTTAAGTCCAAGAACACCAGGAGGCGATCCACCGGACACAGAAGAACTTATCAAGGCTCTAATGGTTCATATCAATTTTATAAATATCTTCCGAATTCGCAATTTTGTATTGATTCAAATAAATTACTATTATTTTGAAATGGAAAATCTAAAACTATGAACGGCGACAGAAACCCTAGCTTTTTTTTCACAATCAGCTGTTAAATTCATTTCATTAACATTCAATTTTCAAAACGTATGGGTTAAATTTTACTTTGAATCTTTTTGACAATTTTATTCAAAAATTTTAAAAAAAGCTGAAAATTGATCGAATTAATAAAGAATATTAATTAGTATTTATTATTTAATAATATTGAATAGGTGTAGTTTTTCTTGGGTGTATTTTTTATCAATTCTATTAGAATATTAGATTAGTATTTTTTTCGAATTTTGAGGAAACAGAAGAGTGCAATGATTATTGTTGCAGGATCTGGAAAATACGGCGTCGTCCGATGCGGGAGTTCGAGAAAGAATTGCTTCGTTACCTCCTGAAGTTTCGGAAGTTTCACTATTAGCCAATTTGGCTGACAGAGCAGCGGCCGATGAATTAAGTGTCGCCGTTAATGAAGCTGCCGCGCTTTTAGCGGATTATAATGGAAGGTTACAGGCTGAAATGGAAGACAGAAGAAGACTTCTTGCAATGCTCAAGGATTACACCCTGGCTCAGAAGCAATTACTGCAACAGGCGCAAACAACACTAGAAGTATGCCTTCTTTTTATAGATTATAATTTTATTCCGAGGCCACGATTATACCAGGCTTCGCACTCATCTACTAAAATTCTTTTTTTTGAGAATTTCCACTACTTTAAATTCACTAATACTAGAAATCAAAAAACTATTCTCAAAAATTATAATCAAATTCTTTAAAACAATTCAATTATTTTAAAAAAATATTCGAAATTCAATAATTTAATTATTTTCACTAAAAATAACATTTTTAATGGAAATTCAAATTTTTATAAACATTTTTGATAAAATTATAAGCAAGAATTAAATTATTTTTATAAATAATAAAACTCATCGAAGAATTTCAATTATTTTTAATACTATTTTAAATTAATTAATCAAAAAATTCAATTATTTTCATAAATAAAGTTTTCCACAAAAATTCAATTATTTACAATAAAATTAAACGAGTTTTTTTGGTCGTCATTTGACCAAAAATATTTTGGTCAAAAAATAGCTACTTTTTTTAGTTTGAAAGCTACTTTTTGCTATTTTTTTAAAATTAATTATCGAGTGCGAAGTCTGTTAGACTTTTTTCGACTATTTTCCGAAAATATGCTTTAAAAATTACAATATTAATTGATTTTCTTTTGTTTTCAGGATTACAAAGAAAAATTAAAGAAAGTTTGTTCAGTGCGAGCGGAGGTAAAATCACACATTTCGAATCTTCCCGATTTAACGCAACTACCAGACGTCACCGGCGGTCTGGCACCTCTTCCTTCAGCTGGCGATTTATTCTCAATGCACTAGGCAAAAATGATTGAATTGAAAAACATGCTACTTTATTGGTTTGTTAAACCCCCCTCCCACCCCCCTAAAGGTAAATATAAAAAAAGCGAAGAAAAGAATTATTTTTACCTTCATTGAAATACACGTCAGAATCAAAAATCTGAGCAAAACGTAGAAAAAAAGTAATAGTAAAACCACAATATAATTCTATTAGTTTTTGTTATTACACTTCTATACACTGATTGACTGCAAAATTCCTTGTAGGCGTATACGAACAGAGAGTGTATGACTGAAATTAATTGGAAGTGTGCGATCCTTACAAAAAAAAACAATGTTTCATTATTGAAGAGAGAAAATTTTCAGTAGTGCATGCTTTTTTTGTATAGTGTTTCTTACTCTGAAAAGATATTTATTTAATGTCACGATATTAAATTTTGTGACAAATAATTGAATTTCATTATGTGAAAAAAAAGTTAATCTAGATGCAAATAAGTGAGTTTAAAAATAAGAAAATTATTTTTTTGAAAATTCCCCCCTTATAAGAAGAGAATTTTATTTTGTCGATGATGAAAAAAATATTTGTAGCGAGAATTTATTTAAGTTGTTAAAATTGAAAATAACACTTTGATTTTTAATAACCATTTGATCCTTGTTGGCAAAAATGTCGATCAAAAAAAGACTTCCATAGTATAAGTAAAAAAAAAGTTTTACAAAATTACTTATTACTTTTAGAAAAAGAAATCTTCTTCTAAATTCAGTATATTCAATTTAGCCAACAATTTTGAAACAAATCGCTTATTAATTAGCTTGACAAATATGTTGTCAAGCTGTGTATATACTTTTATATTAATATTATATATTTGAAGGAAAATTTTTTTTTAATCATGAACAATTTATATTATTGTATTGGAATTTTTTTTTAATCATGAACAGGCGTTTAAAAAAACAGTAGAAGCATGAGGCCCAAAATATGTAAAAGAACAAATAAACCATGAGTCTGTTATAATTTTTAAATTGTAAACATTCTGAGAAAGTGATATGAATAAATGTTTTGCAACGTTACAATAAATGAAATTTTTATTCAACATTTCTTTTGTTCTCTTAGCTTTACATTTCTTGTCAAGAAAAAAATACTTAAAACTATTTCATTGACAATAATTTTTTTTTTTCTGTACATTTTTGAAATTTATTTACTAAGGACAGAATACGATTTTTAACGTATACTTTTGACTCATACTTCTTCTTCTTTAGGTTCGTTGAAGAAAAAATTAATTGAAATAAATACTGTAATAATTAATTTAAATTTATAGTAAATTTTTTTTCGAACTACGGTCGCTAATATTACGCAATTTTTACAATGAGTATCGAAAAATAATTACAAGAAGAAAAATATTAATATCTGAACCCTTTTTTTTATAAACAATATTGTCTTTAAATGTTTAATTTTCTTGTCTCGTGGAGAAAATTAATTTTTTTCTTATGTCTCATGGGGATGAGGAGGTCTTGTCGGTTTTAGTATAAGTTTACCAGTGTCGTCACAACTCATATTGAAGTCACCCAGAACACTTCGTACTCTCTGGGTTATAATACTTGGAGCTATCACTCGTCTGTGCACGCCCAACATAAATAGAATTACTGAAATGATATAGAAATATTTTAATTATTTGAAAATTCATCCTAAGAGAAAAAAGAATTTACAATCCATATTAAAAAAAAAATTCCTTTTTATTAATTGCTTGTCAATTTTCGACATTGATCGTTGTGTCAATTTTTCTTACCTAATATAACGCTAGCTATTGCAAAAAAAGGATGATTATATAGACTTTGCGTAAACGAGACTGCTGATGTATTTGGATCGCTCAACCAGTGCCAAGCACCAACTGCAGTGCATATAGAAATAAAACCCAGCAATACTGCAAATTGAGATAAATATGTGAATATTGAAAAAAACGTCATCAAAGAGAAATTTAAACGAAAAAAAGATTAGATTTAAAAACAGATAAATAAAACAAAAGGCAGTTGTTCAATAGAACAAGTAAAAAAATTGAATCATACAAAAGGAAAAAAAGAAGAAATTCAACAGAAGTTAAAAACAAAAATAACAAAGTTTACCTGCAGAAAGTAATAAACATTTCGACTTACTTCTCCATCGCAGAGTGGCTGGTTGTAAACTGGAAATAACTTCTGTGAGCCTCCTTTCAAACGCCTTCAAATCTATTTAGAAGAAAGTTTCCTATTATATACAAAACAGTAGAAATTTGCTTTACTTTTGTCGTACATTTATATTTTTGTCAAGTGAACATAACCTAAAAATCGAGTCTCGCACTTTTGATTCAAAAGACGGGTGGGTAAATTCTTTTTTCTCACGAAATTCATATTTACCTTCACACACTGTTTGATCTAGCGACATTTTTCATTTATTTTCTACTCTATATTTACAAGTTTACGTAAAAAATGCGAGGAACACTTTGGACCAAAACAATGATCTGTCAAAAAAAAAACAAGCAGAACACTTTTTATGCGCGAACCGGCTTATTTTGCGCATGACTTACACTTGCCGTGTTTATTGGTTGAATTAAAGTGTCCAGTTTGGCGCTTTTTCAACAGTGGAAAAGTTTATTGTTGTTGTGTTTTTAACGACAATTTCAATAAACAATGAAAGGAAAAGAAATGTAACAAATGAAAGGAGCTAACAATGAGAAACGATTAGAAGTAGCAAATGTGGATGAAATGGACGAAAAGAAGTTAGAAGAATTTGAAAGGTAATTGTCACAATAAATTGAAGATTTTTATCAAAAAGTACTTATTTGCAGCAATTTTGGCACATTGCCTAAATATTGAAACAATGTGATCATTTACTAACAGTGATTCTTAATCATAGTCATCATAGTTTAAATGCTAATGATATTTTTTTCTATGCGTGCGATTTCAGGATTTCACCGAGATTTGTTCTTGTTGACAATTTGCCCTTTAAAAATGGCGAATATTTTCGGAAAAAGTAATTAAAAAGAAACGTGTTTTATCGATCTTATAAGGATGACCGTCAAAAATTGAACTTAAAAGGTCACTATCCCTTGGTTCATTCAGAGTCAATATTATCGACCCTGATAGTCTTTTATGGTTTAACAGAGGCGATTGTTTCTATGGTGACCCTCGATCGAAGACGGGCAAACTCTTTCGGCGCACAGGTAAATGAAACCTAAATAGACATAGCCAGGTGTAGACTTTCTTAGCCAAGAGAGCGCAGTCTTAAATATTGACATAATCCACCATGAACTTCGTTCTTCCGCACCAGTCAATTCTTAACTTTCCGGAACTCTAAATTTTTTACCAAAAAAGAAAGATTTTACACACAGTTTTTTTAAAATTGATTTTTCAAAAATGTTCATAACACGTTACATTTATTATCAAATTTTGACTCGTTTAATTAAATTTCGTAGGAATTTTTGAGTTTGCGCTTTATTTTTTTTGTTACGTGTCCAAAGAGAATGCTTGGAAAAACTTCTCTGGTGGATCAAAAGAAATTACAATGGGCTAAAGAAAGAGGTAAAAAATAAATTTTTAATTAATTAATTACATAATTTTTTTTTCTTTTCCTTTTTGGTTAATAAAGAAACTATAATTGTTCTTTTATTGAAATATAGAAGAATTGGGAAGACTTGGCGGAAGTTGGGGTCCTATGAAATTTTCCGATTCGATTCGTTCAGCTGTACGGTGAGTAAAAAAAAAATATTTCTCTTTTTTTCAATAATGAATTTATTTCTTAATTATCTTTTTTTTTTGCAAGTTCGAGAATATGCCTGACGGAGTTAAATAGCAAGCATCAATTTCCTCTCCGCGAAGGCGCTCATTACGGAAGTACCATGAGTTTGAGAAGTTTGGCGTCTGACAATTCTGGAATTTGCACCTCAAGTATTCAAAATTTGGATTTCTCGAATGGTGGTGTCATTACTCTTCATGATAAAATTGAAAATCATCACACAGCGAGACGAAGGAGTCCCAGTTTGCCTCCGATTCATAACAATAAGGAACAATATCAACATTTTCTTCAGGTGATTTTTTTTTCTCAATCCCGAATTTTATTTGTATTCTTTTTATTTTTTTTTATTCTTTTTCTTTTTTTTGTATTTTTTTCTTATTATTTGTCTTCTTTTTCATTTTTTGTATTCTTCTTCCTTGTTTCGTATTTTTTTTCTTACTATTTGTATTTTTTTTTCTTATTATTTGTATTCTTTTTCTTTTTTTTGTATTTTTTTCTCATTATTTGTATTCTTTGTCTGTAACTCGAATTTGTTTTCTTTTTTAGGTTCGATCCCAATTTTTATTATTTGCATTAAGTGAATTAATGTGTCGAAAAAGGTGTTAAATATTTGAGGAGGAAACTTATATAAAGAAAAAAGACATTTATTCGAATTTGAAGAGCAATTATTCTACTTTTTTCGTTTATTATTCTCTTCAGAATAAAAGATTTATGGGCGTTTATTTTTATAGCCGAAAATCGGAATATTAAATATGAACAAGTCATAATTCTTACAAGTAGGGGAAAAAAAGTAAAGTAACTTTTATTCATATAGTTGAGATCGATCCTTCTCAACCACAATGGTTCGTTGACCTATTCGTCTTAACGTGCGCCTCCACCTTGAGCAGTAGGTGATATTAATCACGAGTCGCCAGTTCATTAGGGTTTCAACATTAAAAATTCATTTCTACAAATTCGATCGCAGTTCAATATTTACCAGAAAATATTATTTTTGTCCTCTACTAATTTTCATCATAAATTGAACTGCGAAAATATTTAATTACACAAAAAAAATACTGAAAGAAAATTTACCTAAAATTTGTAATTTGTAATTTTTATTTTTAATTTTTAATTTGTAACTTCTAACTTCTAATTTTTATTTTTTAATGTTAATTTTTTAATTTTTAATTTTTAATTTTTAACTATTAATTTTTAATTTGTGAAATATTTTTCGTTTTAGAACGAAATGATAACTTTAGCACATATAAGGAAGAAGCGTTTGATTTTTAGTAGCTCGTAAAATGAGGTGGTTTGCCATTCAGCAACAAAGTGGTACGATTATCGTGATAGAGGGAGATTTGGTTTGGTATAATTTTACTTCATTTGAATACCAAGTCGTGTCAGTTTTGAATATAAATTATATGTGTATATGTGACTATTTGAGTGTTTCTTGGTCACGCGACGTTCCATATATTTCTTGTAGGAACAAAGAGCTCTCGGTGTCGACGGGGTTCGTTATCAGCCGAAACCTCAGAAATACAATCATCATCATCATCATCATCATTCCACTGCTCGACACAATAATCCAAACGATTCCTGCTGCCATCCCTACGAGGAAAAAGAAGGCGAGACTTCCGGCTACGCCAGTGATTCCGTCGAGGCGACTGTCACTTCACTCCAAGGTACTTCTGCATTTATCAATTTTCTTTTTTTTACATTTTTTGTGTTTTATTTTTTATTTGCACAAACTTTATTTTTGTCTTTTTGCAAACTTTATTTTTCCTTGTGTTTTGATTTTTATACTGATTTGTAAATGATTTTTATAGATCCATTGATGTCTTGCAAGTCGTCGGACATTGTTAGCAATGAGAAAACTTGGCAGAATCCTTACTATACTGATGAGAGTTCATTACCACCGTCGAGAAGAATTATTAGTATCAAGGGCAGTGAATTTAATCGCCAACGATGGGGAAGTATTTGGGGTCAGGATCCTCTGAAGGGAGATCCGCCTCCACCTTCCTGGTTGGAAAGAGGCCTCTCTCGTCTGGACCATTCTAGTCAGGTGAATTTTGCTATTTTTAAACATTTATATTACCAGTAAATAATTTATTGTATTCGTGACGCGCTCTAAAAAAAGGTAAAAACAGGGTTTCCACAGGTCAGGGAAATCAGGGAATTCAGGGAAAAGTCAGGGAAATCAAGAAAAAGTCAGGGATTTTTATTAAAATTGCTGGAAAAAATTAAATTTGCAGGATTCATAATTAATTTTATTTTATTTTTTGATATATAATATTTAATTAATTATTAAAAATCATGGATTTATAGAAGAATTATCGTTAAAAACACTAAAAAATTGTATTTTAAAGAAGTTACAAATGTTAAAATCAATTTTGTTCAAAAATTTAAAAAAAATCCAGTCAAAATTTCAATTATCTTTAAAGATAATAAAATTCTTCTCCAAAATTCAATTATTTTTATAAATAATAAACATTTCACAGGAATTCAACTATTTACAATAAAAATCATCATAGAATTTCAGTTATTTTTAATACAATTTAAACCGAATTCCTCGTGAAATGTAATTCTTCTTGAAAATGTTATTAAAATTCGTCGAAAAAATTTGATTATTTAAAAATTTGTTGATTAAATTCTTTATAAGAATTCAATTTTGAAAAAAATTTATTTATTCAATAATTTTTCATTTTTGTATTTAAATAATTGAATTCTCATAGACTTTTCTAATAAAAATTGTTTTAAAAATTAATTTCAGATAAAAAGTTAAAAATAATTGATAGTTGTTCATTTATTTCTTTCGAAGAATTTTAATAAAATTTTTTTAATTAATTACATCTTTCGTAGAATTTACTTAAAATTGTATTAAAAATAATTAAAATCTTGAGAAGAATTTTATTATTTAGGAAAATAATTGAAGTCTTGCAACCAATTTTATTACATTTTTTTAAAATAATTGATCCTTCAATTCAATAATTTTCAGTATTCTACTATTTTAATAAAAATTTTCAAAAGAAATTCAATTTATTATTTTTAAAAAAGTGTTAATAAAATTCTAAGCAAAAATTAAATTACTTTCATAAATAATTAAAATTTCACAGGAATTCAACTAATTACTATTTTTTTTTATAAATTTCTTCGCAATAATTCAATTATTTGCATAAATAATAAAATTATTAATTATTATTTTTAATACAATTTTAATCGAATTTCTCAAAAAATGTAATTATTCTTGAAAATTTTATTAAAATCGTGAAAAAAATTCAATTGTTTAAAAATTTAAATGCATTATAATTTAAATTTTCAAAACTAATTGAATTTTAAAAAAGTTTTATATTTAAATCTTTGAAAATACATATGTAGAATTATTTTTAATAAAAAAATATAATTGAATTTTTTTTTTTTTTGTTGAAATTTTTTCAAGTTTTTTTTTCTCTAAATATTTATAATTGAAGAATTTCTAAATAATCGAAATTTTGTAAAATGGAATTGTAAACAAATGGATTTGAAAATTCTTAATGAACTTTTGCAAAAAAGTCCAAAAAAAAATTGATAATTGAATTCTTTCGAAGGATTTTAATAATATTTTTGAAAATAATTACATTTTTCGAGGAACTCATTTAAAATTGTATTAAAAATAATTTAAATTCTAGGAAAAATTTTATTATTTATGATAATAATTGAATTCTTACTACGAATTTTATTACATTTTTTAAAATAATTAAATTGATGTGAAATATTGTATTACTTATAAATATTTTCAAAATCTACTATTTCAATAAAATTTCTCAAAAGAATTCAATTATTTAAAAAAAAAATACATAAAATTCGTTGCAGGAATTCAATTATTTTTATAAGAAATACAATTCTTTACTCTTTACAGGATTTCAATTACTTGCAAAAAATTTCATATAATTCGTTGAAAAACCTTAAAATTATTTTCACCCTCCTGAGAAGTGTTTTATTTTCTGGTTTATCATTTTCGTTGACAGGTTTTGGTTATCAATCATGACAGTGCAAGCAGTCCTGACAGTTCGACGACGGGATCGACCGGCTCCAACAAAACTTACTTGCGAGGCCAAAATTTGCCAATCGATGCTAACGTTCTTCAAGAACGCGAGAGTCGGAGACAAAAGGCCGTTGAACTGCAGAATGCTATAAAACAGCAATTGGAGGAAAGAGAAAGACAACGACGATCTGAGAAGGAAAAAAAATTGAGAGAGGAACGAGAAGAGGAGGAAAGAATAAAAAAAGAATGGGACAAGGAAAAACAAAGGTCTGCTTTCCTCTTTTCTTCATTTTCCGAATTGATTCCTTATTTTTTAACAATTTGTGTCAATTTTGTCAATTCTGTTTTCAATTGTGTTAATTTTGTCAATTTTGTCAATATTGTCAATTTCATCAATTTTATAAATTTTATGTATAAATTTTTATCCAATTTTATCAATTGTGTCAATTACGATAATATTGTTTAGACTAGAGGAAGAGCAGAGGAGACAAAAAGACAAGGAAACCGCGAAACTGAAGAAAGCCGAAGCCATGAGGGAAGTAATCGAAGCAGCAGAGCGCCTAGCGAAAGAAGAGAAAAAGCTCCGGCGAAAACGTGACGTCAACGAAAATAGTGAATCAATTAAAAATTCGTATGATTCCACAAAAGATCGTTTTTCAGAACGAGAATCATCCCGATTAGAACAGATTGAATCCCAAGTAGAGAAGGATAGAAAAGAAATGAATAACCAAGGAGAAAACACCACAATAATAAAGGACATTGAACTCAATACTTTCGATGAATCTAGAGATATATCCAAAGAGAAATCCAATGATACATCCAGAGATAAATCCAATGATAAATTCAAAGATAAATCTAAAGATTTAAACTCAATTCGCATTCCAGTTAGCAAGGACGTGGCGATCGTTCTGAGCGGAAGACTCGATGATCCGGAACTTTTGAGTAAAGCAAATCTTCAAGTTGTCAATCTTGTCATGACACCATCGCCGAGGAAGAACGATGTCAATCAAATTTTGAGCGGATTAAACGCATTTGTCAATTGCAATTCGAACTACGTAACTTGTGCTAAAACGAAAGCTTCTCCCAGATTTGTGGAGAATCGACTACTAACACCGAGTAAATACAGAACACAAAATTCAAGAGACTATGGCACGCAGACTGACACTGAAAAAGAATTTCTCGATCTGCAGAGTAGAATACAAGAAATGAATATCAATTTCACGAAAGAGAGTAAAGAGGCCTCTAATAATAATCAACGAGATGTTGAAAAGTAAGTATTTTAGAATTGAATTAAAAAAATAGAATTAAAGAAGATTTAATTAAAGAATTAAGGAATTTAAGAAGATTTACTAATAAATTAATACTAACAGGTCGACTGCCACCAGCGCCGCCGAGGAAATGACAGTAAAAACTTTACCCAGAGTTAAGAAGGAACCCCGGACGAGTCTCGCCTCACGACCACGATGGAATGCTAATCGGTAAATTATTTATCATTTAAATAAACTCGTCATTTACTTGAATAAATCTTCGGAACGGAATCAAGAATTTTTAAAGTGAAAACAGATCTTCTTAGTCCAGGTACAAGATATCGGACGCAAAGTGAAAAGGACCCGCACTATCAACGTCGTATGAGTATGAGACTCAGAAGACGTCGCACCGAAAGCAGCGACGAAGGTTCGAGGTAAAAAAATGTCTTTAAATTATCGTTTACAGGCTTCGCACTCATCTACTAAAGCCTACTATTTACTACTTTTTTACATTATGCTACTATTTGCGTACTTTTTTTAATTTCAGCCACTAGAAGATACTATTTCTAATTTTTTTGAGAATGTCCACTATTTTAAATTCGCTAATACTAGAAATAAGAAAACTATTCTCAAAAATTATAATCAAATTCTTTAAAACGATTCAATTATTTTCAAAAAAATATTCAAAATTCAATTATTTTCAATATCTAATATTTTCATAAAATTTCGCAAAAGAATTCAATTATTTAAAAACAATTTTAATAGAATTGTACGCAAACATTTCAT
Source organism: Leptopilina syphax (assembly GCA_032872505.1). Taxonomy (NCBI): domain Eukaryota; kingdom Metazoa; phylum Arthropoda; class Insecta; order Hymenoptera; family Figitidae; genus Leptopilina; species Leptopilina syphax. The sequence goes on from CM065469.1 coordinate 30,128,631, forward strand.
TATTTAAATAAAAAATAAAAATTTCAAAGGAATTCACTAATAATAACATTTTTCATGGAAATTCAATTGTTTCAAAAAATGTTTGATTAAATTCTAAACAAAAATTCAATTAGGATTTTCATAAATAATAAAACTCATCGCAAAGTTTTAATTATTTTCAATACTATTTTAAATTAATTAATCGAAAAATTCAATTATTTTCATAAATACTAAAATTCTTCTAAGGAATTCAATTATTTTTAAACATTTTAATAAAATTTTTTGCAGAAATTCAATTATTTTTAAACATTTTAATAAAATTTTTCCCAATAATTCAATTATTTCAAAAAAAATGTAATAAAATACCTCACAGACATTCAATTATTTTTAAACATTTTAATAACATTTTTCGCAATAATTTAATTATTTTCATAAATAATAAAATTCTTCTAAGAAATTCAATTATTTTTTAAAATTTTAATAAAATTCTTTGCAACTATTCAATTAATTTCAAAAATAACAAAATTTTCCACAGGAATTCAATTATTTTGAGGAATTTCCATAAATCTTTACAAAATTTAATTATTTTCATAAATAACAATATGAATCACAAGACTTCAATTATTTTAAAAGTAATAAATTTTTTCTTGGAAATTCAATTATTTTAAAAAATTCTAATAAATTCGCAAGAATTCAATTATTTTCATAAATAATAAAATGCTTTCATGAATAATAAAATTCGTTGCAGGAATTGAATTTATTATCACGATAAGAAAGAAGTAAATATTTTTGATAAAAATTAGGGAAAAGTGATGAAAGTAAAAAATATGGAATGTAATTTTTGTCAGCTTTGTGAAGTGTCTAAAACGAGTTTTTTTTTGTCGTCAAGTTTAATTTTTCGATAGTTACTTTTTTACTACTTTTCTTAGTTTGAAAGCCTACTTTTTGCTACTTTTTAAAATTAATTATCGAGTGCAAAGTTTGTGTTTTAATGAAAAAGCAAAAATTCACACGCTCCGAAATAATGTGAAGCATAACATATAAATTCTCAAAAAAAAAAAAAATTGTTTCAAAGATCGCCGTCGCCAGATCCAAGGAAAAATAACAATTCCAAACAGAAGATGAGAATTTTAACAAGACGTAAGGCAAAGTTGGATAGTTACGACGCTGATTTGTCGATGGATAGTCTCAACTCTACTATACCATTGCGTTTTGACGAAAACGGGAGAATCAATATTGTGGAGCATAGAAACGAGCATGGAAACATAAATAAGTATAGTCAATCTTCCAACTACCAGTCAAATCTTCTACAGGATAATGTGGACTCGAAAAATTGGTGCGGCCAAGAAATTCTCTCACATCTTTCCTCATTGAGAAACGTATGAAAATTATTTATCAAATACTATTTTAATATTTAAATCCCTCCGAGTAAACTCATCTGGAATCTGAATAATTCCTCTTTTCAATTTTCAACTACATTTATTTTATTATTATTTACTAATAGTATTAATAGTATTTTTACTAATAGTCACAACAACAAATTAATTATTTTCGTAAAAAAATTAAGATCAAAGTAAATGAGGAAGCAAAAATTAATTATTTTCGTAAAAAAATTAAGATTAATGTAAATGAGAAAGCAAAAATTAATTATTTTCGTAAAAAATTAAGATTAAATCGAATTAAACCAAACGTATAATAATCGTTACGTGAAATATTTGTTTCAGGGACTTTTGATAATGCAGAAGCAATCCTGTCCAGTGTCGCCAATAACCGAACTTTATTAAAAAATTAGAAGCCAAATATTTGATATTTTATTTTTGCGCAGCTTTATTCTAATTTCACTGTGTTAAATTTCTGTTGTTTTATGTGTTCCATTTGCATAATGAAATTATTGAAACAAAAATTTTACGATGAGTCAAAGGAAAATTTTAATCCAACGACATCAGTGCGGCGATGGGGGAAGTATCTGCGAACTCAGCGTGCCTGAAAAAGTGACAGACGTAAATAAAATAAAATGGCTTTTCAACTAGATGATTTATTGAAGGACGACAAAAAAGATGCAAATTTAATACCAGATTTAAGTAAAGCTACTTGCAACTCTCAAGAAGAATTTCGCAGACTCATGGAACGATGTCCTGAATATAAAATCAAAGCGGAAAAAGTAAATAGCGCAGGCATCATACAGTTGGTCCCCTTTTTTCAATTTTGGCACTTTTTTCCCCTTTTCACCTTTTTCTAATCAAAAATAAAAAAGTTTTTCTTTTATTAATATCTTTTTCAAAGTATAATCGTAAATTTTTAAAGAACTTAGATTTTTGCAAAAAATTTTCATAATTTAAATTATTCTAAAATTATTTCTCTTTTTTAACTACATTAGCTTTCGCCCGACTACGTTGGGCCTCTTCAGATGAGAATTATTCTAAAATTAGTTAAATTTTTTAATGTAAATATATATTTAATTAATTATTAAAACTAATGAATTTATACCTATATAGAAATTTTAGTTAAAAAAACACTAAAAATATTTTGATTTTAGAGACGTTTCAAATGATTGCAAAAGTTCAATTATTTTCATAAATAATAAAATTCTTATGAAGAATTTAATTACTTTAAAAAAAAACAAAATTTTTCACTGAAATTCAATAATTTTTAAACATTTCAAAAAAATTTTTCGCAATAATTCAATTATTTTCAAAAACAACAAAATTTTTCACAGAAATTCAATAACTTTTAAACATTTTAATAAAATTTTTCGCAGTAATTCAATTATTTTCATAAATGATAAAATTCTTTGCAACTATTCAATTACTTTTAAAAATAACAAAATTTTTCACAGAAATTCAATTATTTTTAAACATTTTAATAAAATTTTTTCAATAATTCAATTATTTTCATAAATAATAAAATTCTTCGAAGGAATTCAATTATTTTTTAAAATTTTAATAAAATTCTTTGCAACTATTCAATTACTTTCAAAAATAACAAACATTTTTCGCAATAATTCAATTATTTTCAAAAACAACAAAATTCTTCTAAGGAATTAAATTATTTTTAAACATTTTAATAACATTTTTCGCAATAATTCAATTATTTTCATAAATAATAAAATTCTTTGCAACTATTCAATTACTTTCAAAAATAACAAAATTTTTCACAGAAATTCAATTAGTTTTAATTAAACATTTTAATAAAATTTTTCGCAATAATTCAATTATTTACATAAATAATAAAAAAATCAATTATATTAAAAATTTACAGGAACTTTCGTCAAAATTTCAATTCTCTTCATAAATTATAAAATTCTTCAAAATTCAATTATTTTCAAAAATTTGTTAAAAAATTCTTGTCAAAATTTCAATTATTTTCAAAAATTGTAAAAAAATTCTTGTCAAAATTTCAATTATTTTCAAAAATTATGCTCAATTAAATGATTTTCAATATCTACTGATTTAATGATTATTTTCAAAAGAATTTAAGTATTTAAAAACAATTTTAATAAAATTCTACGCAAACATTTAAATATTGTTCATAAATAACAAAATTCTTTTTAGGAAATCAATTATTTTCAGAAATGATAAAACTCATCGCAAAATTTCAATTATTTTTAATAGAATTTTATTCAAATTCCTCGAAAAATGTAATTACATTCTTAAAAATTTTATTAAAATTCATCAAAAGAATGCAATTATTTAAAAATTTGTTGCTAAAATTCTTTACGAGAATTTTTAGTTTAAGAAATAAATTATTCAATAAATTATTTTTGTATTTAAATAATTGAATTCTCGTATAGAGCTTTCTAATAGATATTGATTTAAAAGTGAATTTCAGTTAAAATTTCACATTATAATCGAATATTAAAAGCATTATAGCATGAATTTTTGAGAATAATTGAATTTTGAAAAGATTTCAGATTAAAATCTTCAAAAACATGAATTTTTCATACTTTTAACTAAAAATTCTGTGGAAATAATTTTTTTTGAAAAAGTAATTGAATTTTATTTTGAAATTATTTGAAGTTTTTATTTTCTAATATATATTTAATTGGAGAATTTCGGAATAATTGAAATTTTGTAAAATGGAATTGTAGACAAATGAATTTGAAAATTCTCAAAGAACTTGTTTATAGAAGCTATATGATAAAAAATTTGAATTATATATGCAAGCTGTATAAACAAATAATTTTTTTTCCCCTTTTTGAAGAAAAAAATTCCCCTTTTCACCTTTTTTGAGGATAAAAGGTGTTGATGCCTAATAGCGTTTAAAATTTTTTTTCTTTTTACGAATATTTTATTTCTCTTTTGTCAACCAAAATAGAAAACTTATCTTATAAAGTATTTTTTCTTTTCGACAGGTGAAGAAAGAAGACATTCGAGTGAGGGACAAGGATTTTTCATGGCGAGCGACGAAACGTGAATTAAAATCAATTGGAAAGGAATGGGGCTATGGAGATCCAATTCCTCCTGATATGAAATCATTGAATCTTCAAGAATTACAACAAGTTGCTATTGATTGGAGAATGCTGACTTCTGTTCGACCCAAACTCCGTCAAGACGAGGAAATGTTCTCCAAACTGGTATTTTTAAAAACCTTATTCCTCTTCACTTTTTCGATTTTTTTGTTTCGTTAATTAGAAGAAATACAAAAATGTGACAGTCCACAGTAAAAGATATCTTTACTCAAAAAAAAATTTTACTTTTATTTATGCAAATTTTTTGCAGGTGGAAATGGGAAAATTAGCAGTAAAAACATCGGCGAAAGAAAATCGTACCCACATAACTCCAATAAGAAGAAATAAAAATAGAGCCGGCATTATTGAGAGTAGCGTGAAAATATGTGGCGAATGTGGTGAAGAATTTTGTTCCGGTGAATCGTGTGGTGATATTCTTTACGATTCATTTATCAGAGTCACTGTAACGCCACAACAATCGAAAATAACAGTTTCAGCCGATACTGCGGCAATAATTGCCGGAATGGACAGTAAATCCGGTGGTAAAAAGGGCAAAAAGAGTAAGAATAAAGGAACTGCGAAGCACACTGGTAATAATAATTCAAGGAAAAATGTCAAATTATTAATACGTCGAAGAGTTAGAAAACCGGCGAAAAGTCCACGTGAAGCGCACAATAAAACACGAAAAAATCAAATGACAAAACCAAATGACAAGGAGACTGAAGAGAGTGGTGTTAAAAAGTTCAAGAGAAAATGTAGCAAATATTCTAAAAAAGGAGGTCTATCACCAAAATAATTAGGTTTGTTTTGAAAATTTTATTTTCGTTAATGTTTAATATTTAATTATCGTTATATTCATTTATAGTTATATTCAATTATAATTCTATTCAATTATAATTACATTCAATTATTATATTTCATTATAATTATATTCAATTATAGTTATGTTTAATGACAGTTATATTTAATTAGAGTTGATTATATTTAGTCACAGTTAATTATATTGAATTCGTTAAATTCTATTATAATAATTTATATAAATTGCAATATTATTAATAATTTGTTTTCTATTTTCTACATATATTTGAACGATTTTGTACATATATATTATACCAGTATACTGTTTTTTACAATTTTATTTGTAATATATACCGTTTTGTTAAATATTTTACTGTTGAAGAAATGTGCAATCAAAATGTAAGACAGTATTTATTAACATGTACAGTTGACAATATGAAAACATATTCCATGTTATGAACAATAAAATAATTGCAAAGCTTTTATTTAAAAGGAAATGTTACATTATTCTTATTCATTTTTGGTTTCATTTTTAGTTCGAATGTTTTTTTCAATTATTTTTAGAAATAATTCAATTCTTCTCGAAAATTCAATTATTTTTAGAAATTTTAATAAAATTCTTGGCAAAATTTCAATTATTTTCAAAAATTTTTCCTCAATTCAATGATTTTAAATATTTACAATTTTAATAAAATTTTCCAAATTAAGAATTCAATAATTTAAAAAAAATTTAATTAAATTCTAAGCAAACCTTTAATTATTATTAAAAAATAATAAAAATTTCACAAGAATTCAATTATTTTCAAAAGTAATAAAATTCTTCCCAAAAATTCAATTATGTTTAAAATTTTTTTTAAATTCTGGTAAAAATTTCAATTATTTTTAGAAACAATTAAATTCTTCTCTGAAATTCAATTATTATTAGAAATTTTAATAAAATTCTTGGCAAAAATTATTTACAAATTTTTTGTTTTATAAATTTCTTCGCAATCATTCAATTATTTTCATAAATAATAAAATTTTTACATGTTTTCAATTATTTTCGTAAATAATAAAATTCTTTTTAGAAATTAAATTATTTATAAATAATAAAACTCATTGCAGAATTTTAATTATTTTTGAAACAATTTTAATCAAATTCCTCGAAAAATGTAATTATTCTTAAAAAATTTATTAAAATTCATCAAAAGAATTCAATTATTTAAAAATTTGTCGATCAAATCCTTTATGAAACATTCAATTATTCAATAAATTATTTTTGTATTTAAATAATTGAATTCTCGTAAAATTTTCTAATAAAAATTAATTTAATTAATTTAAAAATTAATTTTAGTTAAAATTTGAGATTATAATTAAATATTAAAAGCATTACAACGTGAATTTTTAAAAATAATTGAATTTTGAAAAGGTTTCAAATTAAAAATTTGAAAATCTAAATTTTTCATACTTTTAACTGAAAATTTTGTAGAAATAATTTTTTTTGAAAAAGTAATTTAATTTTGTTTTTATGTTATTTTAACTTTTTATTTTCTAATGTATATTTAATTGAAGAATTCAGGAATAATTTAAATTTTGTAAAATTCAATTGTAAACAATTAATGATTTTGAAAATTCCCAAAGAACTTTTTCAAAAATTTTTAAAAATAATGCATTTAGGGCATCCGGGAAAAATCGAGCCCAAAAAGTGTTTTCCCGCGTGTCGTCTCACTCCTAAATAATTAGAGATATTTAGTTCGGATTTATCATGATAATTAGGGGAATTCATGGTGATAAAGAATATTCTCGAAATTTGCAAGTAATTTTTGAAATAAATATTGAAAAACGAAATTACAAAAGTTGGATTTTGGGCGAAAGTGAGAGACAATATGGCGGCGAGCACACAGACAAGTGGATCTATGTGTCAGTGGTCAAGGAGGTGGCGCCAATTCTCAGAAGTGGTCGCGAGTTGAACTGAGGGAAATGTAGTAACCTCAAATTACTCCACTTTCAATCGTTAATAAAATAATTTCCTCGCAAAATTATTGCAAAAACGGAGAGGGCCGCTCCTCGGAGACTCTTCCTCTATCACCCCTCCAAATATGAACCCGAAATATTTTATCCTCTCAAAATGAGACGTCTATACTGAACCGTGAAAAACCCCTTTTTTCCGTATATTTCAACAATTTTTTTCAATAATTATTTATTAAAATTTTTTTAAATTCCGAGAGGACCGCTGGTCCCAGAGCATTTCTCTATATTTACCAAAAATTCCCGACTCAAAATATTCTTTTCTTTTTAAATGAGACGTCTATCACGAAACCAGTATTTTTTCCCGGATGCCCTTTATAGAAGAATTTTAGTTAAAAACAAGTAAAAAATTTAATTTTAGAAAAGTTACAAATTATTGCAGAAATTCAATTATTTTCTAGACCAATAATACTTTTCACAAAAATTAACTATTGTTCATTAATAATAAAATAATTCAATTATTCAAAAATTTGTTAATAAAATTCTTTATGGGAATTGAATTTTAAGAAACATTCAATTGTTCAATAAATTATTTTTTTTTGTATATTTAAATAATTGAATTCTTGTAAAATTTTCTAATAAACATTGATTTAAAAATGAATTTTATGTAAAATTTGAGACAATAATTGAATATTAAAAACAATATAGCGTGAATTTTTAGAAATAATTAAATTTTGAAATTAATTTTTTTTATAAAAGTTTAATTGAATTTTTCTTATATTATTTGAAGTTTATATTTTCTAATATATATTGAATTGAGGAATTTCCGAATAATTGAAATTTCGTAAAATTGAATATTGTAAATAAATGTATTTGAAAATTTTCATAAAACCTTTTCGAAAATTATTAAAAGTAATTGATTTAAAGAAGAATTTTAGTTATAAATTCTTGAAAATTATAATTGAATTAATAATGATTTTATCACTCGGTCATTTTTATTATAAAACATGAAGAAAATCGATGACTCCGAGTCGAAGACTCGGAGTTATTGATATCTTCATGTTTTATAGTTATGAAAAATTTTTCTAGTTTCAAGTAAAGTATATAATTATATATTAGTAATAAAAAATAAATAGATAAAAATAAAAATAGAAATGGTAAAAAAATAAAAATGGTAAATGAGTAAGAAAAGTCAGATATACTTTTGTAGAACATATTTCTTATTGAGGAATTATTTTGTACATTCGACCAAAAAATTGCATACAGGACACAAAAGAAAAAAAAATAGTTTTTTCATATCAGATTTTCCTTAACATATTATCTAGCTAAAATTATGAATTCCTGGATGGAGTTTCTAAAAATTGCTACAACGACAATACATTTGAGTTACTTCGTACAGATATTGCGTTATTACACACAATTATATCGGACTTTTAAAAAGTTAACATATTTCTCTCCAACGGAAAAAAATTGATAACTTAGATTCAAACCTTAAAAACACAAAAATTCCCACTTAATATTATTATATTTCAATCCAACGTTCTTCTAGATTTTTTTTATCTCTTCCAAGACTGATCAGAAGAGCGAAATTGCTTTTATTTTTCTGAGTCTAAAGCAAAGTCTTATCTAGAAGAATTATGTACAATTGTAATGTTATATTCAAAATATCTTCTAACAAATGTACAACTTTATCATCATCATCATCATCATCATCATCATGTCTTTATACGAGCTATAACGCCGAGTAAAGATAATTTGTGTGTTATGATTATACACAGGGTATTCATATATATAATAATAATAAGTATAATATACAATTACAATGAATATTTGTTAGTTACTTTTGTTTTTACGTTTTACAAAAATACAAGTACTACGTTCATTTTGTTTTTTTTTAATTTAAGCCTTAATTCAGGACAATTTGATGTTCAATAATATGTTGTCTTTTTTCATCTGGAAAATTTCTTTTCTTTAAGTACATTCCGAAAGAAATTATTTCAATTCTTGTGTTTTTGTATGTACGAACTATATAATTATACACAAGTCTGTTCAATCTGAACTACTTTGAGTCTTTTCTTTCATTTCTCAATTTTTTTTTTTGGTCGTTTTCAATCCATTCAAAGGTGAAGCAATGTTCATACTCCAAGTATCTAATATAAATCACACAGGAATTTCTACTTGGACGATGTTTTTTTCTACTTTTGAATTATATATATTACTTTATCAAAATTAAAATATGCACCTTAAAACACGTAGAAAATGTGAAAATTGCTTCAACAAGCGACAGTCTATAACACTTGATAGGATATCGATCAGCAATTTCTTTTAATGTTCAAAATATGATTTTTATCTTATTGATTATTAAAATATTCTTCAAACATGAATTGAAAATAAAATTAAATGAAAACTGAGAATTAAAGTGTGAATTAAAGTCAAACGATGAAATGAAAATGAATTGAAAAATTTAATGAAATGTATAAATTGAAATGAAAATCTGATTTAGTGGACAGTGAATAGAATAAAAGTTTTTTTTTTATTTTATAATCTCTGTCGATACCCCATTTCACATGACTTAGCGCAACCAATTTTGGCACATTGGCAAGAAACAACTGATGACAAAATTCATTACACAAAATAACAATACGAAAATGTACAATTTTGTTTTACACCGGGACATAATTTACCAAAATCTACACTTGCGATTAAATGTTCTATTCAATAGAACTAATCGACTGCATACTTGATTCTTGACATTATTCATTAATTATTATTAATACATTATTATAATATTAATTATCAATCATCAATATTAAATTAACATTAACTCAAAGTCTACTTCTAATTTCTCCATTTAATTATTTAATAAAAAAAAAAAATTAATTTCCAATCAAGTCAGTCGATTAATTGAATTTAATACAATTTTTCAGTGTTGATTTTTTTTCCTACACAAAATAATTTTTGGAAACGTTTTTTTTTTAATGCACATCAAAATGTTTTGAACAAAAAAAAGTTCACGTAACAAAAAATTTTCAAACACTTTCTTTTCGAAAGAACGAACAAAATTAGACAATCACAAACGGATATTCAATAAAAAAAAATTGATTTTCATTTACAAAAAACTGTTCTCTTCTCATTATTCAGGATGATAAAAATTTTTGAGAATCGTGATCTACTTGTCTTACTATTATTGTTACAAAATGCATTAATTAACTTGGTTGCAATTTTATTTGCAGAACAATGATTATTATCGATGCAAAAAATATTTGTCAATTTCAAAGACATAAACATGATTACTATCACAAACATTTCTTTCTTTTTTTTTAATCAAAAATTTAAAGGAATAGAAAAATAGTGCTTTTTTAAAAATTTGAAATTCTTTCTTTTCTTAGAAAAAGATCAAAAAAATAACGTCTTGTAGAAATTGAAGAGAAAAAGACGTATTTACAAAATATCAAAATTCTCAAAAGTTCTTATTTTTTTTCTTTCGCAATTTTCATTTTCACTTTTTTTCATTTTTTAAAAATAAACCACAGCACTTCTTATATTCAACAGGGGACGCTATAGATTGCCAAAAGAAGAAAAATTCTTTTTTTGACTATCCTGTTGTTCGACATACATATTCGATGAACATCAGAAATACACTATATTTATAAAGTTTCGACTTTTTCAATTAAGTCCAACAGACACATTCAAGTTTGATTAAAGTTTTGCAAATATTACACTCGATTGTTCGTAGTTTCAACGTTCATTATTGATTGCACATACACATACATCAAAATATTTTAGAGAAAAAAAAAGATTTTTATGATATATAGAAAATCCTGACATACATTTTTTCTCACTCAAAGCAAAAAATTTCTCAAAATTCTGTTCCCTAGTTACTTATTTGGAAGTCAGGATTTTTCAGAGAGCGATACACAAGTTTATTTTTTAGTTTTTGAGTTAAAAAAATTCTTTTCCCACACATTTCCTTTCTTTAAAAGAACTTAATGTATTTAAACAGAAAAAGAAGTTGAGCAAAGTTGCTGATTTTTTTTTTAAATTTACCCTTCCTTACAAAAAATAGAACAAATCTAGGAAAATATTTTTATTCTATTAAAATCATTCAGACATATTTCGATTCTTGGATCACATTCAATTATCAATTAAATTAGTTAACTTTGCAAAAAAAAGTAACTTTTGTTCTTTAATAAATTTAAACTACACCCAAGATTGACAAAAAAAGTGTAAAGAATCTTTAAAGTTTAAATGATTATTGTTATTACTTGAAAACAAACCAGGAATTTAATCTACTAAATTATGAACTTTTAAAACTTTTTTTTTCTTTCAACTTATGTAAAGTAAATTATGTGTATAATATTATAACACGCTATCATTAATTATTCTATATGTAAACTTGTGACTTATCCCCCACGTATTTTATATATAAGGCAGCATGAAGTTTATACAGCAATAAGTCAATGACAATAAAGAAAGAAATTTGACTTTTTTTTTTCTTGCGATTGTGATGCAGTACAACTTATACTTTCTAAATGGATCTTTGAGTTCGATCCTTTTGGTACTATGTACAAGGGGAGAAGAAAATTTTGGTCAAGTGAATAACGAATGCTTTATAAACTCTCTCTCACTTGATTTTTAGTCATTGTGACAGTCTCTCCTGAGCCAAAGAGGTCTTCTTTTTTTACTTCCTATTCAAGCAACACTGCTTTGTCCACTTGATTTCATTTAATTATCTCTACGAGCCTTCTTTTTGCTCTTCTTTTGGGGTTTCGCTTCCGTCCAGACATCTGCAAGAATAATGTCAAATTAGTATCAAAATATATACAAAAAATAATATAAAGTATCATAATAATATCAAACATCGTTCGAACAATCGTTTTCAAATAATCGTATCGAGTATTTTATTTAAGAAAGTTTCATTTTAATAAAAATTGCAACTTTTTGTCAATAAGAATTATTTGTCAAATTTTAGGTTATTTTACAAAAATTCAGAGTGTCTACTATTTTCGTTCAAAACAAAATTCCCGGTTTTTTTTCTCATCAAATTTAAATTTATTTGATTTCGAACATAAATAAATCTACAAATGGCTTCAAAAATTTTTATTAGAGTTTTTTATGAATAATTAAATTCTTTTGACGAGTTTCTTCAAATGTTTTAATAATTTTAATTAAAAATTTGGAAAATAATTGAATATATTGGGAAGAAATTTTTAAAAATAAAATTATAATTACGGTGATTAACTTCCCTTGATTGTTAATTTGTTTGTTAGCGAAGATTATTAATTATTTCTAAGAAATTTAAAAGAATAGGATAATAATAATTAATATTAATACCTCCTAATTCGTCAAAAGCAGCAACAGGTTTTTCCACTACCTGCTCGCTCTTAATGGGCTCCGGCACATCCTTGACGATGACCTCCTCCACCTTCTTCTCGATAATTTTTGGTTCTGATTTTACAGCAGCAGCTACTTTTTCAGATTCACTGTTCTTCTTCGACTTCTTGGATTTAGTTTTCTTCTCCTCCTTTTCGGGTTTTTCGGGCTTTTCGATCTAAAAGAAAGAATAAAATTAACTTTCCAGATTGTAATTCAAATGATAAATTAGTTAATTGATAATAGTAATACTAAAATAGTAGTTAATTGAAATTATCACTAAAATAGTAGTTAATTGAAAACAGTACGAAAATTAACTGATAATGGTGCGAAAACAGAATAGAAAATTAATTAAGAAATACCTTGTTGGAAATTTCGGCTTTCTTCTCCACTTTCTTCTCAGTCTCGAGATTGTCACTGATGATGGGTGTAAGAACAACGTCTTTGTTGTCCTTCTCCTTTAATTCTTTATTTTCGGTCTCTTTGGCAACTTTGTCTTTGATCTCTGGTTTCTCTTGATCCTTTTCTTTAACGGCTACTTCATTAATCAATTCAGCTTTCTTTGCATTCTTCTTTGATTTCTTTGATGGGGTGTCTTCCTCCTTTTTCTTGTTCTTTTTGTCTTTTCGCGAGTAGGCTTGTTCCCAATCACCTGAAAATATATTTTGTCATTTACTGTTTTAAAATGTATTTAAAAAATATAGAGAAAATTATTTCGCTCACAATTATTATCACCATTGTCATCATCATTATTAATATAATTTTTATTATTATTATTATTATTATTATTATTATTATTATTATTATTATTATTAAAGGGCTCGAACCAGTGAGAGCATTTAAAATACGGACCTTATGGACCAAAAATGAAAAATTACGGACCATTTACGGACAAAAATATAACCAGTCCGAGTCAAATAAGAGAACATTTTACTTAAAACTAGAAATTAAATTTTTCATAACTATAAAACATGAAGATATCGATAACTCCGATTCACGCTCTAATGTTTTTAATATTCAATTATTATCTAAAATTTTAACTGAAATTCATTTTTATGAAATGAAAATCAATTTTTATTAGAAAGTTCTACTCTAGAATTCAATTATTTAAATACAAAAATAAATAATTTATTGAACAATTAAATGTTTCTTTCAATTCAATTCATTTTTTTACCCCTAAAGAATTTTATCAACAAGTTTTTAAATAATTGAATTCTTTCGACGAATTTTAATTAAATTTTTAAAAATAATTACATTTTTCGAGAAACTTGATTAAAATTTATTGTATTAAAAATAATTGTATTCTGCGATGAGTTTTATTATTTGTGAAAATAATTAAATCCCTAAGAAGAATTTTATTATTTCTGAACAATATTTAATTTTTACGAAGAATATTATTAGTCTTGAAAATAATTGAATTTCTGCAATAATTTGTAACTTTTTTAAAATTAAATGTTTTTCGTGTTTTTAATTAAAATTCTTCTATAAATGCATTATTTTTAATAATTTTTGAAAAAGTTTTTTGGGAATTTTCAAAATCATTTGTTTACAATTCAATTTCACAAAATTTAAATTATTCGTGAATTCTTCAATTAAATGTATATTAGAAAATAAAAACTTGAAATAATTTTCAAAAAAATCAGCAATTAAACTTTCTCAAAAAAATTAATTCCACAGAATTGTTAGTTAAAAATATAAAAAATTCAGATTTTCAAAGATTTTAGTTTGAAACCTTTTCCAAATTCAGATATTTCTACAAATTCAAGCTATATTGCTTTTAAAATTCAATTATAATATAAAATTTTAACTCAAATCTATTTTTAAATCAATTTTTATTAGAAAATTCTACTTGAATTCAATTATTTAAATACAAAAAAAATTTATTGAATAATTGAATGTTTTCTAAAACTGAATTTTTATAAAGAATTTAAATCAACAAATTTTAAAAAAATTGAATTTTTTTGACGAATTTTAATACAATTTTTAAGAATAATTACATTTTGCGAGGAATTTGATTAAAATTAAAATTAATTGAAATTTATGAAAATAATTGAATTCCTGAAAAGAATGTTATTATTTACGAAAATAATTGAATCCCTGTAAAAATTTTATTATTTATGAAAATAATTGAATTGCTGTAAAATTTTTATTATTTTATGAAAATAATTAAAGGTTTGGGTAGAATCTTATTAAATTATTTTTAAGTAATTGAATTCTTTTGGAAAATTTTTTTAAAATTGTAGATATTAAAAATCAATGAATTGAGGAAAATTGTTTTAAATGATTGAAATTCTAAAGCTAAAATTTTAACTGAAATTTATTTTTAAATTAATTTTTATTAGAAAATTCTACGAGAATTCAATTATTTTAATACAAAAATTAATAATTTATTGAATAATTGAATGCTTCTTAAAATTCAATTCTCATAAAAACTTATGTATCAACAAACTTTTAAATAATTGATTTATTTCGATGATTTTTAATAAAATTATAAAAAATAATTAAATTTTTCAAGGAATTCGATTAAAACTGTATTAAAAAAATAATTGAAATTCTGCGATCAGTTTTATTATTATTTATGAAAATAATTGAATTATAGAGAAGAAATTTATTATTTACGATAATAATTGAATCCCTGTGAAATTTTTATTATTTATAAAAATATCTGAATTATTGCGAAGAAATTCATAATTAAAAAATTTGTAAATAATTGAATTCCTGTGAAATTTTTATAATATTTTATGAAAATAATTGATTGTTTACGTGGAATTTTATTAAAAAATTTTTAAATAATTGAATTCTTTTGAAAAATTTTATTAGAATAGTTGATATTGAATATCATTAAATTGAGGCAAATTTTTGAAAATAATTGAAATTTTGTCAAGAATTTTATTAAAATTTTTGAAAATAATTGAATTTCAGAGAAGAATTTTATTACTTCTTAAAATAATTAAAAATTTTGACAAGAATTTTTAAAATTTTCTGAACAGAATTGAATTTTTGCGAAGAATTTTATTACTTTTGAAAATAATTGAATTTCTGCAATCATTTGTAATTTCTCGAATTCTCCAAATTATATCGTACAATTTACGAAATTTTTCGTCCTTTTTCAATCAAATTACGGACTTTACGGATCTTTTTTCATAAAACTGTTCGAGTCCTGTCATTATTATTAAATTAATAATTTTTTTGTTTATCATTATTATAATTAATTTTTATTAAATTATATTTATTTCAGTTTACCTTCGTCAAAATCAACTGGTTTCTCCTGTAGAAGATTCTTAAGGTTCTTCTTATTTTTCACCTGCTCGACTTTATTCTCCTTTCCCGACTTAGCCTCGTGATTTTTTTCCTTCTTGATGACGACGGGTTTATCGTCCTCTTGCTTCTTCTCCTTTAATTTGCCATCGACATCATCATTTTTCGATGACTTTTTTGTTGTTTCTGATTTTGCGATAACCGTCTTCTTTGCAGGACTCGCTTTCTCGGTGACTAGCTGTCCATTAGCGGCTTTCTGTAATTAGTGAAAATTGATTAGATATTTATGTGTGTGTATCAACTTTAGACTCTGGACTTTAGATTTTTGAATTTTCTCACTCTTTTCATTTATCAAATTTTTACATATTCTGTTATATTTCAAAATGATAAATAGAGAAGGTAAATTTCGTAAATTTTAATTAAAATAGTAAAAAAAAGTAAAGTAGACAATTTTTAAAAATTTGAGAACTTTTTTTATATTTCGAAAATGAGAAAATTTTTTTTAATATACTGTTTCAGAAATCGGGGTATACGCCCTTCTGTGAGGGATCACGTGACTTAAGGACTTGCAATAATAACACAGTGATATGTGAACTCTAGGTATGTATAAATGGTATAAATAAATCTGAGGACATAAGACTAGAGAGAAATGAAAATTTAACACATGAAAGAGAAGTATATCGTATACTGTTGATTAATAATTCATTGACTAAAAATCAATCTGCATTGTAAATTTCTTGGGGTCTGTTTTGTTATGTCATTTTCATTAAATTCGCGCGTCAAATTTACATTATCCCAGCTGATCAGTGACACGTGTATGTGCGTGGCTGATTCGGGGTCGTTGGCTACAAGGCGAAAACCAAAGTAATTAATATAAACCATATGGCAAAGAGAAGGTACTTTATAAAAGACGCGGATCGTTTTTTCGATAAAATTTCACGCAAATGATTATGATAGAAAACAATTTCGTGTATACACACCTTTTCCTTGGTTTTACTTCGTTTTTTATTGGCTAGCTTCCGGTCCACGTCTGAAGTAACGGAGAGATGAGCGAAAGGTGGCTGCTCGGCTTTTTTGAAGCCGAAGACGAAGACAAGGATGGCGCAAACCAGGACGCAAACCACAGGTATTCCATATTGCGAATGTTGCAGTAGTAGACTCACGTCCATATCTATGTTTAAATAGTCTTTCAAAATTTTGACGATCGAGTGAAAAAAAGAAGAATTATTTGTTTCGCGTTAGGCTCTACACGAAAGCACCAGGAAAGTTAATCACGGTTTGACACTATACAACAAGAATGCTGGAGAAATGTTAATGCAACACTGAAAACATAACCTCCTGGCGGATAAATGATCAACTAAACAAGTGCGAGTTGGCACACACATATACGATTCATTGGTAAGTGAGTCATAACAACAACTTTTAAATATCTATACTTTAAAATGCAAATCACTAAATTTATTTTAAAAGTAATTTCCTCTTTTTTTCCCAAGTGAAAAAGTTGCACCAAAAATTTATTCTTTTCCATATTTTTAATCACATTTTCCCCGGATTTTTGTACTTGTGTTTTTTAATTGAATATACAGTCACTCTTTTGACTAAAACTCCGTTAAAAATTCCTGAATTATTAAATTGAAATTATTTTCCATTAAAAAAATATTTAAAAAGATTTTATCGATTTTATTAAAAAAAAAAGATATCAGGGTAAAATTAATACTTATTTACGTAATAAATATTTTTATTACTTCCATTTTGAAAGTTTAAACATTTTATATAGTATTAAATATAAACAATAACTGTACAATTTTTTTACATGGTTTGCAAAAATTATCAATAATTGGAAATTGAAAATTGAAAATTAGAAATATTTAGACAATTTCTATTCTAAGTTTGTACTGTTTTTGAGAATTGAACGACCATTGGTTTGTCTTTTAGAATATAGCCATTCGTTTCAGCAAGAGCAATTTCAGTCTGTTTAATATTTTGTAATGTAACAAACGCTTGACCTTTCATTCGTCCTCCTTGCATGAGTTGCACACTATATTGATTTTCAGCTGTAACTAAGTCTTTGATTTCATACTTCTTATAAATAAAGTGCAAATCTTTAATCTCTACTTGCTTCGCTAGATTCTTTATATACAAACGGCACGACGGTTTTCCAGGATGATAATTCTTGAACGCAGTGAATTTATCGTAATCTGAAAACAAATGTAAAAACTTTTAAATCGGTGCAATTTAAATTAATTAAAATAGACGAATAATAAAAAGAGGCGCAAAAAATAAAAACAGACGAAAATTCAAAATAGACGAAAGATAAAAATGATAAAAATAGACCAGATATTAACAAAAATAATTATTTAGACTGAATATTAATTTAAAAATAAATAATCAGGATGGCCACATGTCAGTAAAGTCAGGGAAATGTCAGGAAAAAAGTTCTTTTTCAGGAAAATAAAGAAAATTGAAATTTTTTTCGACTTATTTTCAAAAATTGCGACATTTTAGATTTTTTATCAAACACTGAAACAAAATACCACAATTTTTCGAAAAAAATGCAACTTATTTTGATTTCTGTTGATTTTTATAATGTTAACGAAAAATCTTTAAAAATAAATTTAACAATAAAAATCAATAAACATTATGAAAATTAGCTTCTAAATTTTAAAAATTCAATACTTTCAGTATTTTCAATTACATATTTCCAGGCCTCGGATATTATAACTTTTTCGACTTATTTAAAAAAATTACGACTTTTTTTACTTTTCTTCCAAATATTGCAATAATTTTTAGTATAAAATGCAACTTATTAATAAATTTTCTAATTAAATTTTCGAAATTTACAATTAAGAAAAGTTTTAATAATTGAAATTTTATAAAATTTAATTGAAAGTAATTGATTTTTTTTCAAAGCGTTTATAAAAATTTTTGAAAATCAACTTTTGAAGAATTTTAATTGCAAATTTTGAAAATAATTGAAATTGAATTCAATTTTCATTGAATTCCTCGAAAGAATTCAATTTCTAAAAAAAATTTTTTAATATATTTCGAATAAATTCAATTATTTTTATAAATAGTAAAATTCTTCGCAAAAATTCAATTATTTTTATAAATGCAGTAAAATTCTTTGCAAGAATTCAATTATTTTCAAAACATCTTTAAAATTGAATTTCTTGGAAGAATTCAAATATTTCCATAAAATATAATAATTGAAATTTTGTAAAATTTAATTGAAAATAATTGATTTTTTTCAAAGTGTTTTATAAAAATTTTTAAAAATCAACTTTTAAAGAATTTTAATTGCAAATTTTTGAAAATAATTGATTTCTCAAAAATTTAATGAAAAATCTTCAAGTGTAAATTTAAAAATGGTAATTAATGAAAATTAACTTCTAAAAATTATATTAAAAAATATTTTTAAAGAAAATAATTCTTAGAATCTTTGCATTCTAATTTTTTAAAATTTAATCATTTTCGATATTTTCAAATACAAATTTCCAAAAATTGAAATACATACTAAAAATAAAAAACATTAAAATTGTTTACAATTATTTTTAACATTTTAAAAACATATAACAATCATGATCAAAATATTATACTTAAAAAATATGGACAGTTACAAATTATCATAAAAAATTGAGTTTCTGTGTTTAAATAATTGAATTCTAGAAAAAATGTCGGAAAATTATTAAAACCAATTGATTTAAAGATGAAGTTTAGTTGAAAATTATAGAAAATAATTAAATTCAGGAAGGGTTATAATTGTAATTTTTAGAAATTATTAAATTTCATAAATTTTACTCATTTTCCGTAAACTTTCATATTTTCATGTAAAAAGAATTTTGTCAGGGAAAATAATTTTAATTTCAATTTCAGTTTATCAATTTCCCTGACAATTTACTGATTGTCAGGAAAATTGATAAACTGAAATTTGTGACCACCCTGATAATAGAAAAATTTTACCCTTCACTGTGATGCGATTATTTGCCAGTTCTTCAGACGTGATAAATTCTTGCGTTTTCGTTTCTTGCGCATTTTCACTATCTTCGGATGTTTTAACATCGGTTTTATTAGCTGGAGAAAAGAGGCCAAAACCTCCTTCTTGCACATCGCTCACATGGAAAGTTGTTGATTCCGATGAAGGCATATTACCACTTATTTTTAATTCAAGTTTTTTCGGTTCATTTTTGTTTACTGATTCGAATAAATCCTCTGGCCTCAATGGCCGTTGATTGGAGGTAGAAGCAGCAGTGAGTTGCTTTTTAGGATTCACAAACTTTGGAATTTTCAATCTTTTAGTTGACGAAGGCCTCTTTCTCTTCATTGGAATGATATTCTGTATTTTTCCACTTGGTTCCTCTTCGGATTCAATTTCCGATTCTGATTCTTCCACTTCGTCTAGTTCCTGTAGTTCTAAATTTTGAGAAGTTGTTTCTTCAAAACCAAAAATATTTTTGTACTGCTCCACATTGTATGATTCCTTTAGTAGTGGGAAATTTAGTTCCATTTCCTCAAATGGCGGGGGTAAATTCATTCTGTTCATTAAATGCAATACCTACGAATATAAAATTGAATTATTTTTACTTTATTGTACTTTTTTTTATTTTACTGAACGCTTTTAGGTTCTTTACAAAAAAAACAATTAAATCAAAATCACTCACCTGTGTGTAAAACATCGGTTCCTTAATCAATTGAATCGCAATTCTCAATAAAGTTTCCCTCGTGGGTGCAGGATATTTGTAAGTAATATTAGGATTAGGTGGTTGAGTAAAGACATTGCTTCCCGTCCAACTGTTTAATTTTTTAAGAAAATTTTCGAGATGCACTTTTTCAGAAGTCTCCTTCTTCACCTCTTCCTCGTCAGCTTTTTTACTACTATCAGTCTTTGTATAATCAGAACTTATTGATTTCTTGGCAAATTCAATTGATAATCGATGACCTTTTACTTCTAATTGATGAAGGCGTAGAAATGCCTCGGTGGCAATTTCCTTAGAGAAAAATTCTGCAAAAGTTATCGTAAACTTTGGCGATTTTCTTATTGTCTTTGTTTTTATTGCATTGAACTTTTTAAGTAATTCATCGCGTCGTTCGTCGGTAAGCGTTGGTGGCAAATGCAAAATTCGAAGAGTTTTTGAAGACTGAAAATAGTTGAAAAACTAGTAAAATTATAGAGGAAAATAAAACTAAAAATAAATATTCTAAATCGCCCAAATAGTACAGTATTGAAAAAATTAATTGATATTGTATAGAAAATTCAATAAATAGTAACAATATATAAGTAAATATTGAAAAATTAATATAAATATTTAATATTATCATGCAAACAAGTATATAAATTGAAAATATTAATTTCTGGTTTTTAGAATTAAAAACAATTTTTTAGGTTAGGTTTGAGCAAAATAAATTTTAAATAAAGATGATAAAATTATTTGCCGGATTTAATTCGACAATATTATGGAAGACTTACCACTTCTGTCATATTGATTTTCAATAATGATATTTACAAAATAAAGGAGATAATTAATTAATTATTAAAACATAACTCTGACGTTTACGGTGCATAAACCATTGCAGTGTTTGCATTGGCAAATTCCTGTTGCGTAGTGTGACCAACCAATAGAAACTTGGCGCGCATTTTGAAAAACACAACAGAAATTAACTATTTCGATCAATTCTTTAATTATTCTAATCAATTCTAATAAAATATTTTCGTAAATTTAAAATAAGTAATGTAGGAAAATTTTTTCTTTATTACATTTACAAAATAACTCGAAATTTCTGTGATTTATCTAAAAAGTTGCGAATTTTTCGCCGATGATAGCATGCGCGCGCCGTAAAATAACATTTTTTTTTATCAAATAAATATTTCCCCTGTATGCAATAAACAATATTGATATAAACTATTACAACCTGTAATAAAATAAAAAATAAAAATTGTAAAAGTCGAGTGGCAAAAAACGTTTTTCGATAGTGTAAAAAAGAAAAAGTTATTTTTTGCAAACAGTTTGAAAGTTATATTCCTCCGCGGTTGTCATGGTAACCGCATATAGGAACTACTTTTAGATGTTCATTTATTCGAACAGGTCTCTTCCATTCTGCCATTGTATGACCCGGCGATTTCCAAGTCAAGATTTACATATTTTACAAGTAAAATATCGATGAAATGGTGGATTTTGTGTTGTGAATTGACGACGTAATATAATCGTGAAGTGAATAAATTGTTCATTTCAATAATTCGGATTCGTTTAGCAATAATTATCGATTTCCTATAATACGAAAAGGAGGGTGTTGAACTTGATGTCTTTGGTGTGTTTGCTCATTGACTGTTAACAGAATTTTTCCCAATCGTCATGTAAGTACAAAATGACATTGTTCACTTGATTAAAAATATGAAAACTTTTCTCAAAATGTCGCTAATTCAAGTTGCAGTTTGCAATCAAGTTGCGTTATTTTTTATGAAATCGGCCATTTTTTTAATGTCTTGTCATGTATATAGGTTTAATTTTGGATTACGTATTCACTAATCAATAGTTTATTGTCACAAACTATTATATTATTGATACACTCTCTTGCACTTTATCTGCAAAGTATATATACGTTCAGGCCATAAAGTTACATAACTTGGAAGTCAGCTGTTTAAAAAGAAAAATATGTATTGTAAAAAATTTTATTGCTTATAAACATTAGAAACGCACGTTCTTTGCGAATTGACAATCCATATTGCAGTACATTATGTAAAAAATATAAAAATAATAATAATAATTAATAATATAAATATATTTTATACAAATAAAAAATGAAATTGAATTTAATGAAAATATATTGAAAATAAAATTTTGAAGTTTTTGCGATAGAATTTGGAATATAATTTAGAATATTAACGATGTTTTTTTTTGTTTTTTTAGGTTTATTCGCGAGAACAGGAATCAAGGAAGTAGTCGAGGTGGCAGAGGTAGAGGCAATGGACGAGGTGGAGGTCGAAATGTCAGAAACGAAAGCAGTCGTGGAGGTGTCAGGGGAAAATTCAATCCTCGAGGTGCAAGTCAATCAAATCGTGGCGGTATTAATAAACCAAAAACTCATGGAGAATCTCTACAAAAATTAAATTGGGATTTAGGATCTTTGGAGACGATACGAACTAATTTCTACAGTGAACATCCGTCTGTGCGAAATAGGTATCAATAAACTAACATTTTTCACAAATTGTCGAATTAAAATAATTTTTGTTATCATTTATTTTGTATATTAATTATATTACATATTGTCATTGCTATTGTACGCATAATTTCATATAATTACGATTATAAATTGATATATTGTAATTAACGTGATAATTTTTAGGTCTGAAGAGGAAATCCAGTATTTTCGTAAAGAGGCAAAAATAATAGTGAAAGGGAATAATATTCCAAATCCAATTCAGTACTTTGAAGAGGGAAATTTTCCGCCTTATGTAATGGATGCAATAAGGAAACAGGGATTTTCTCAACCGACACCCATTCAAGCGCAAGGTTGGCCAATTGCTTTGAGTGGAAGAGACCTCGTCGGTATCGCTCAGACTGGATCTGGAAAAACACTTGGCGTAAGAATTTCAATTTTCTTTCTAATTCCTTTAATCCTAAATTTTATCTTATTTTTTTTCTCTTTTGTAGTACATTTTGCCTGCTATCGTTCACATAATTAACCAACCGCGGCTGAATTTAGGTGAGGGTCCAATTGCCTTAGTTTTAGTACCAACACGAGAATTGGCGCAACAAATCCAAGAAGTGGCTAACGATTTTGGCGAATCTGCGTCAGTGAGAAATACTTGCATTTACGGAGGTGCACCCAAGGGACCACAGGCCCACGATTTAGAAACTGGTGTCGAAATCTGCATTGGCACTCCCGGCCGATTGATTGATTTTTCTAGAAAAGGGAAATATTAACTTAAGAAGGTAATAAAATCATAACAATCAAAACAATTATATTAATAGCAGGCATCACAGTTTGTCCCCTTTTGTCCCCTTATTTCAATTTTATCACCTTTTACACCTTTTTTTGCCGATTTGTCACTTTTTTCCCATTTTTGCTAATTTGTCCCCCCTTTCACCTTTTTCTAATCAAAAATAAACAAGTTTTTCTTTTTTTGAAACCCTTTTCAAAATATAATCATAAAATTTTGACTCAATGTTATATAGAATTCGGTGAGTTTTATTTTTGATTTAGATTATAACTTAGAAATTATTTAATGAATAATTTTATTTATACAGTTGAAAATTAATTGAATTTTAAAATAGTTGCGTTTACAATTTTCATAAATAGATGAAGTTCAAAAAATTTTAATTTCAAATTTTTTAAAATTCCAACTTTGAATGAATTTTATTAGAAATTCTAAAGAACTTAAATTTTTGCAAAAATTTTTATAATTTAAATAATTCTGAAATAAGTTAAATTTTCTAATATATAATATTTAATTAATTAATAAAAATAAAGAAATTAACTAGGAATTTTAGTTAAAAACACTAAAAAAAATTTGAATTTTGAAGAAGTTTCAAATGATTGCAAAAATTCAATTAATAAAAATAAAGAAATTAACGAGGAATCTTAGTTAAAAACACTAAAAAAAATTTGAATTTTGAAGAAGTTTCAAATGATTGCAAAAATTCAATTATTTTCAAAAATAATAAAATTCTCCGCAGAAATTCAATTATATTAAAAAATTTAAAGAAATTCTTGTTAAAATTTCAATTCTCTTTATAAATAATAAAATTCTTCTTCGAAATTCAATTATTTTCAAAAATTTTAATGAAATTCTTGGCAAATATTCAATTGTTTGCAAAAATTTTCCTAAATTTAATGATATTCAATATCTACTATTTTAATAAAATTCTCCAAAAGAATTCAATTATTTAAAAAAAATGTTATTAAAATTCTACGCAAAAGTTTAATTATTTTCATAAATAATAAAATAATTTCACAGGAATTCAATTATGTATTTATAAATTTCTTCTTAATTTCTTCGTAATAACTCCATTACTTTCATAAATAATGAAAAACAAAAGTCTTGATAAATAAAATTCTTCAGAAAAATTCAATTATTATTATCATAAAGAACAAAGTTCTTCGCAGAAATTCAATTATTTTCAAAAATAACAAAATTTTTAGCAGGAATTCATTTATTTATAAATTTTTTAAAAAATTTTATCTCAATAATTCAATTTTTTTCATAAAAAATAAAAATTTCACAGGAATTCAATTATTTACAAATTTTTTATAAATTTCTTCGCAATAATTCAATTATTTTCATAAATAATAAAAATTTCAGAAGAATTCAATATTATTTACAAATTTGTTATAAATTTCTTCTCAATAATTCAATTATTTTCATAAATAATAAAAATTTCACAGGAATTCAATTATTTATAAATTTTTATAAATTTCCTCACAATAATTCAATTATTTTCATAAATAATCAAACTCATCGCAAAATTTTAATTATTTAAATATTTGTCGATAAAATTCTTTATGAGAATTCAATATTAAGAAACATTCAATAGAAATAGAAGCTATATGACAAAAATTTGGAATTATTTATGCAAGTTGTATAAACAAATAAATTTTTGTCCCCTTTTTTGAGGAAAAAAATCCCCCTTTTTACTTTTTTTGAGGAAAAAGGATACTGTGATGCATGTAATACTTTTTAGTTTCTTTTCGTTAATACTTTTGTTTAATTCCCAGATGCACGTACCTAGTGCTAGACGAAGCAGACAGAATGCTCGATATGGGTTTCGAGCCTCAAATTCGCAAAATAATTGGACAAATCCGACCGGACAGACAAGTTTTAATGTGGTCAGCGACATGGCCAAAAGAAGTGCGAAATCTCGCCGAGGAATTTTTAACCGACTACATTCATTTGAATATTGGCTCTCTGAATTTGTCCGCGAATCACAATATCATTCAGATTGTTGATGTCTGTCAAGAATCGGAAAAAGATTTCAAATTGATAAGATTGTTACAAGAAATAAGTACCGAACAGGAAAATAAGACAATTATATTCGTTGAAACTAAGAGAAAAGTTGATGATATTACGAAAAATATTGTACGTGACGGATGGCCGGCTTTAAGTATTCACGGAGATAAGAATCAACAGGAAAGAGATCATGTTTTGCACGAGTTTCGCAGTGGACGAGCAGCAATTCTAGTTGCGACTGATGTTGCCGCTAGGGGTTTAGGTTTGTTACAGAAAAAACAAAGTCGAACAAAAAAAAAAAAAAAAACAAAAAACAAATGAAATAAATAGGAAATTGGCAACAATTGTTGGATTAGCCAGTGATGCGTTATAAATTGAAATTCAGTAACAAAAACCAAACTTAATTTTAAAAAAACTTAATGTCTGATTCTGTGATTAATTTTCAAGTTGTTTCAAGTTGCTTCAAGCTGCTTCGTTAATTTTTTTTTTAAATTTTTTTAGTATTTAATAATAATTGAACTTATGATGTTTGCTTGCATGTCGCAAAAATTCTAGAAATGTACCTAAAAAAAGGCAATGACAGTTAAGTGGTTTTTCTTTTTCAGAGGCACAGAGTTTCCTTAAAGTGGTGTACTGCCAATTTTCGGCAGAAACGACTTATTTTTTCTTCCTTCATTTCTTTAGCTGT
This sequence comes from Leptopilina syphax, assembly GCA_032872505.1. Taxonomy (NCBI): domain Eukaryota; kingdom Metazoa; phylum Arthropoda; class Insecta; order Hymenoptera; family Figitidae; genus Leptopilina; species Leptopilina syphax. Next base: position 30,155,064 of record CM065469.1, read on the forward strand.
ACTCTGTACACATTTTCTTTGTCCAAGAAATTACCACATTATGATGATTTTCTCTTAAGGTAATTTCTTAACGTAATTTCTTAACGTATCAAGAGCGATCATTTAAAAACTAATATACATTTCTAGAAAATATATTTCACTTATTTATTATCTATTAAAGACATGCCAATAGCAAAAATAACTTTTTTTTTTCTAATAATCTAAGTCAGACATAGTATAAAAAATTAATGCACGCAGGTCTAAACCGTAAAATGCTGCCTCTATTCCAAAGCACTTAATGAAAGGGGAACATTTAAAATGAGGCATACTCTGCAATCTTTGCTGTTTTGATAATTTTAGTATTTTGTTTTGTTTGTTACGAATTATTTCTACTTGATTTTTTCACAGATGTGGATGATGTAAAATATGTGATCAATTTTGATTATCCATCGTCATCGGAGGATTACATTCATCGTATTGGAAGAACTGGTCGTAAGCATCAAACCGGAACGGCGTACGCTTTCTTTACGACTCAAAATATGAGGCATGCTGGTGATTTAATAGAAGTTTTGCGAGAAGCTGGACAAAGTATTAATCCCCGATTGAGCGAAATGGCAGAAATGGCGAAATCTACTTCTGGTAACAAAGGTAACACATTTATTATAATATAAACAGGGCTCGAACTAAGTCCGTAAATTTGTTTCAAGACCGTAAAAGTCAGTTTTTTTTTAAAGTCCGTAAAGTCCTTAATTTGATTGAAAAAGAACGAAAAGTTCGTAAATTGTAAGATATAATTTGGAGAATTTTAGAAAAATTAAAAATGATTGCAGAAATTCAATTATTTTCAAAAGTAATCAAATTCTTCGCAGAAATTCAATTCTGTTTAAATTTTTTTTTAATTCTCGTCAAAATTTCAATTATTTTTAGAAATAATTAAATACATTTCCGAAATCCAATTATTTTCAAAAATTTTAATAAAATTCTTGGCAAAATTTCAATTATTTTTAAAAATTTTCCTTAATTCAATGATTTTCAATATCAACCATTCTGAATTAATAAATTAATATTAATAAAATTTTCCAAAAAATTCAATTATTTAAACTATAAACCAATTTTAATAAAATTCTACGTAAACATTTAATTATTTTCATAAAATAAAAATTTTAACAGGAATTCAATTATTTTTAAATTTTTTATAAATTTTTTCGCAATAATTCAATTATTTTCATAAATAATAAAATTTTTACAGGGATTCAATTATTTGCGTAAATAATAAAATTTTCTTTAGGAATTCAATTATTTTTAATACAATTTTAAAAAAATTTCTTGAAAAATGTAACTATTCTTAAAAATTTTATTAAAATTATTCAAAAGAATTCAATTATTTAAAATTTTTTAAAAATAAAAAATTTTTTAAAAAAATTTATTTAAAATGGAATTTTAGTTAAAATTTTAGATTATAATTGAATATTAAAAGTATTGTAGCTTGAATTTTTAGAAATAATTGAACATTAAAAAGGTTTCAAATTAAAATTTTTGAAAATTTGAATTTTTCATACTTTTAACTAAAAATTGTGTAGAAGAATTAATTTTTTTTAAAAGGTTAATTTGAATTTTACTTGACATTAAGTTTTTTAAAGTTTTAATTTTTTAATATGTCTAATATATATTTTCAAATTAAAATTTTTGAAAATTTGAATTTTTCATACTTTTAACTAAAAATTGTGTAGAAGAATTAATTTTTTTTTAAAAGGTTTATTTGAATTTTTACTTGACATTAAGTTTTTAAAGTTTTAATTTTTTAATATGTCTAATATATATTTTCAAATTAAAATTTTTGAAAATTTGAATTCTTCATACTTTTAACTAAAAATTGTGTAGAAGAATTAATTTTTTTAAAAGGTTTATTTGAATTTTACTTGACATTAAGTTTTTAAAGTTTTTATTTTCTAATATGTCTAATATATATTTAATTGAAGAATTTGCGAAGAATGAAAATTTTGTAAAATTGAATTGTAAACAAATAAATTTAAAAATTCTCAAATAACTTTTTCAAAAATTATTACAATTAATGGGTTTATAGAAGAATTTTAGTCAAAAACACTTAAAAAAATTGAATTTTGAAGAAGTTGAAGATTATTGCAGAAATTCAATTATTTTCATAAATAATTAAAAATTCACAGGAATTCAATTATTTAAATTTTTTTATAAATTTCTTCACAATAATTCAATTACTTTCATAAATAATAAAAATTCCCCAAAAATTCAATTATTTGCAATTTTTTTTATAAATTTCTTCGCAATAATTCAATTATTTACAATTTTCATATAAATTTCTACACAATAATTCAATTATTCACAAATTTTTTTATAAATTTCTTCTCAGTAATTCAATTATTTTCATAAATAATAAAAATTTTTCAGGAATTTAATTATTTATAAATTTCTTCACAATAATTCAATTATTTTCATAAATAATAGAAATTCCCCAAGAATTCAATTATTTACAATTTTTTTTATAAATTTCTTCACATTCATTCCATTATTTACTTTCTAAATTTCTTCTCAATAATTCAATTATTTTCGTAAATAATAATAAAAATTTCACATGAATTCAATTATTTATAAAATTTTAAAAGTTTTTTTACATTAATTCAATTATTATCATGAATAATAAAAATTCTCCAAGGATTCAATTATTTACAATTTTTTTTATAAATTTCTTTGCAATAATTCAATTATTTACAATTTTTGTTATAAATTTTTTCGCAATAATTCCATTATTTACAATTTCTTTTATAAATTTCTTTACAATAATTCAATTATTTACAAATTTTTTATACATTTCTTGACAATAATTCAATTATTTTAATAAATAATAAAAATTTCACAGGAATTCAATCATTTTCATAAATAATTAAACTCATCGCAGAATTTCAATTATTTTTAATACAATTTTAATCAAATTTCTCAAAAAAATGTAATTATTCTTAAAAATTTTATTAAAATTCGTCGAAAAAAAATCAATTTTTTAAAAATTTGTTGATAAAATTTTTTAAGAAAATTGAATTTTAAGAAACATTTAATTATTTAATAAACTATTTATGTATCTAAATAATTGAATTCTTTTAGAATTTTTTTATTAAAAATGGTTTTAAAAATGAATTTCAGTAAAAATTTTAGACTGTAATTGAATATTAAAAGCAATATAGCTTGAATTTTCAGAAATAATTGAATTTTGAAATTAATTTTTTTAAAGAAGTTTAATTGCATGTTTTTATATTAATTGAAGTTTTTATTTTTTAATATGCATTTAATTGAATAATTTAGGAGTAATTGAAGTTTTGTAAAATTGAATATTATAAACAAATGTATTTAAAAATTTCCAAAGAACTTTTTCGAAAATTATTAAAAAATAATTGATTTAAAGAAGAATTTTAGTTAAAAATTCTAGTAAATAATAATTGAATTGAAATGATGAAAATAATTTTGAAGAAGTTACGGTAATAATATTGTAATAATATAATATTAATGATTTTTTCACTGGGCCATCTTTAATTATTATAAAACATGAAGAAATCGATCACTCCGAGTTATGAAAAATTTAATTTTTAGTTTTAAGTAAAGTGTTCTTTTATTTGCCTCGGACTGGTTATATTTTTGTCAGTAATTGAATTGGTCCGTATAATTTTTCATTTTTTAGTCCATAAATTTCGTATTTTTAAAATACTTTCACTGCTTCGAGTCTTGTAAAAATAATATTTGAAAAATATAACTAACGAAAAACAATTTTTCAGCTAACAAACGCTTTGGAGGAAATTCGTCGCAATTCAAAGAAAGTGACAGCAAACGTGGAGGATTCGATGGTAGAGGAAGAGGACGAGGCAATAGAGGTCGAGGAGGCGGAAGTAATCGTGGTGGAAATTCCTATCAATCAAGACCAGCCACCACATTCACTGGATCCAATTACAATAATTACAAGCCAACATATTCAAATACAGGATATGACAACAATGCGCAAAAAAATTACGGACAAAGCTATAATTTTCAAGGCTACGGTGGGTCAAATAATTATCAACAATACAGAGACACGTCGTACTAAGAATTTAGAAATTCTAAATATGTTCACACAAAACTTTTTCCTTAAAGACAAAAAAGAAATAGGGGAAAAAAAGTGACTTAGCTATATCCATAATTATCGTTCTATCAATAAGGAATTGCGCGCACGCAATGAATTTTTATCGTCCAAAAAAAAAAAAACTTGTTCTCTCACTTTAATTTTATTGCATATCAAAAAACTTTGCAATTTCATATTTCACACAGTCCAAAGATTAGACTTTAAAAAGAAAAAAAAGTAAGATTAATTATATTAAAATTTCGATTTTTTTTCTTTTAATTTAGATAGTCTTGCTAAAAATATAAGTGCAATTAAACATTTTTAGATATAATTGTGATGACGAGCTATATTAGAAGATTTAGAGGATTATTATGAAAAATGAAAATGAGTTACAAGTATAGTACTTGTAGATCTTTATTGTATGTATCTATCTAATTTTCTTTCTTTTTTTAGAAACATTTTCATTATTGATAATGATTTCAAATTCAAATATTATCAATATTGATTATTGATAATTGATAATATTTTTCAAGTGTTTAGCTACTTGAAGAAAAAGTATTTTGTTTGCAAAGTTCAGTATTATCATTATTAATAATGATAGTTTTTTAATAATTGGCTTAAATTTCTGTTATGTTGTTAGTTAGATTATAATATTTACGTTAATTCCGAATATCATTTGTTGTTTGTCGTTATTTAATTTAATTCACTTGAGATAATATATTAAAGTACTGAATAAGAGGAGAATTATCATCAATTTGTAAAGTAAATTGACAGTTGTTTTTAGATCTCTAAATTACAATTTGATGCATATTGAATGTTATCCTAAGTTTATGAAGATAGTTTTAAATTTCTAAAATTGAAAATAATTATAGCACAACGATTTTTTTGTTTGTTTTCTATAAATGAGAAAAAAGGATTAGCATCGAGTGTGAAATATAATTGATGCATCTATATATTGTTAGGATACTACTTTCTGTGATCTATTAAATTAAGGATCTCTCAAAGTATTTACATCCAATTTTTGTGATTTATCTTAACAAAATAAAGTTGACTTTCCAAAATAATGTTGTAAATGATATAATAATAAAAATTCATTTTCAATTCATTCAATCATTCGACTTTGTATTTAATTAACAATTTTCAGAGCTTAGAGATTCGTAAATTGAAAATTAGTAATAAATTGTAAATTTAATAAGATATTAATTTTTTTTTACTTTTCAAGTATTAATCTAGTTTAGACTTTAGAGAATGGAGCAAGAATGGAGAGAACAGAGAAGTTTAGGAAATGCCAGAAGATGTCGCGCTTGTTCCCTTTCCTGTCTGTGCTGTGCATTCCATCTTTTATACAGCTTGGAGACGCGCAAGTTTATTCTATTAAATATTTATTGAAAATTTCATTATAAACCAAGGAGGACTTGAATCGAAAATTACAAATCTTCTGAATGACAATGTGAGTATTGGTTATTTTCTATTTTTCTCCCCCTTCGTAAATTTAGTCAAATTGAAGACTGTGTTGCATTGTTGCCATTCGGTGTCCATGTTGGTTGTGTATATACACTTGCAATTATTGACGTAATTTTTAAATGGAAACAATTTTCAGAAACTGCGAGTTTAAAAAACTTATGACGATTTGTAATTTTGAAATAATTCCCTTTTTTATAATTATGAGCTGAGATTATATTATATTCTTTTCTATATCTAATCATTAATCTATCAATTTAATATAATTATGTTAATTAGTTGCGAATCAACGCTAATAGAAAATGTTTTTTAAATTCAAGTCCTATATTTTTAAATCGTTTCGAATAGTAGTTCTAAATTAAATAGTTATTCTGTTTTTATGTTGGAATTTTGGCCAGATTATTGATTTTTAAAGGGGGGGGGAGGGTATTTTGAAAAAGGTGTGCCGTGTCCGGGAGAGAAAAATTCATAAAAAAATAAAGATCCATTAGAAAAGATGAATGTTTGATAAATAATAAAAATTTCACAGGAAATTATTTACAAATTTTTTATAAATTTCTTCGCAATAATTCAATTATTTTCATAAATAATAAAAATTTCAGAAGAATTCAATATTATTTACAAATTTGTTATAAATTTCTTCGCAATAATTCAATTATTTTCATAAATAATAAAAATTCCACAGCAATTCAATTATTTATAAATTTTTTATAAATTTCTTCACAATAATTCAATTATTTTTATAAACAACAAAAATTCCTCAAGAATTCAACTATTTACAATTTTTTTTATAAATTTCATCACACTAATTATATTATTTTCATGAATAATAAAACTCATCGTACAATTTCAATTACTGTTTATAAAAATTTATTCAATTTGCTAGTATAGTTGTACCTAAAGTAAATTATTCTTAAAAATTTTATTAAACTTCGCCAAAAGAATTCAATTATTTAAAAATTTGTTGATAATATTTTTTAAGAGAATTCAATTTTAAGAAATATTCCATTATTCAATAAATTACTTATTTTTCTATATTTAAATAATTAAATTCTCGTAAACTTTTCTAAGAAAAATTGATTTAAAACGGAATTTCAGTTAAAATTTTAGATAATAATTGAATATGAAAAGTATTATAGTGTGAATTTATATAGAAATAATTGAATTTGAAAAGGTTTCAAATTAAAATCTTTAAAAATCTGAATTTTTAAAATTTTTATTTAACAATTTTTATAGAATTAATTTTTTTTGGAAAATTATATGTAATTGGATTTTTTTTTAAATTGTTTCAAATTTTTATTTTATAATATATATTTAATTGAAGAATTTACGAATAATCGAAATTTTTGATAAAATTGAATTGTAAACAAATGGATTTGAAAATTCTCAAAGAACTTTTTTCAAAATTATTAAAAATTATTGATTTAAAGAAGAATTTTAATTAAAAATTCATAACGTATTTTATGGATGGTCCCTAATAATAATATAAAAATAGTAATAATATAATAATCAATATTATTAATAATTTCAATGATATTAAAACGAACTATTTTTCGCAGGGCGTACAGAGATCGCGATCGTGGTGTCGACAGAAGAGGTGGAACCGGTGGAGGACGTGGCGGTAGTCGTGGAATGGGTGGAAGTCGTGGGGGAAGAGGAGGAAGCCGAGGAGGAGGTGATGGGGGCAGCAGTGGAAGATTTGGAAATCGCGATGGTGGTGGTGGCGGCGGTGGTGGTAATATTGGAGGAAGTAGATTTGGCAGTGGTGGAGGAATGGGAAATCGCGACAGTGGATTTGGTAATAATAATTTTAAAAATCGTCAACCTGGTGAACGTCTACGTAAGCCACGTTGGGATATGGGTTCACTGCAACCATTCAGAAAAGATTTCTATCAACCACATATGAATGTCTCCAATCGAAGTATGCATTCCGTTGATTCCTATCGTTCAAATAAGGAGATCACAGTCAAAGGCAATAATATACCGGGTCCAAATGTCTACTTTGAAGAGGGTGGCTTTCCCGATTATGTTCTAAATGAAATTCACCGACAGGGATTCGGTGAACCGACTGCAATTCAAGCTCAAGGTTGGCCAATTGCTCTCTCGGGACGCGATATGGTTGGCATCGCTCAAACCGGCTCTGGCAAAACTCTAGCCTACATTCTTCCTGCTATCGTGCACATTAATCATCAGCCGAGGTTGAATAGAAATGACGGACCGATTGCGCTTGTTTTGGCGCCAACTAGAGGTGGGAATTTGTTTTCAAAAAATTGTTTTATTTTATTTATTGTTTATAGGCTTCGCACTCATCTACTAAAACCTATGATTTACTACTTTTTTTATATTATGCTACTATTTGGGTACTTTTTTTAGTTTTCAGACACTGAAAGCTACTATTTCTGTTTTTTTTCTAGAATTTCCACTACTTTAAATTCACTAATACTATAAATCAAAAAACTATTCACAAAAATTATAATTAAATTCTTTAAAACGATTCAATTATTTTCCAAAAATATTCGAAATTCAATTATTTCAATATTTAGTATTTTCATGAAATTTCGAAAAAAATTCAATTATTTAAAAAAAACTTGGAAAAATTAATCTAAAATTCAATTATTTAACAAAATATTTATACAATTCCCCACAGTAATTTAATTATTTTCACTAATAATAACATTTTTCATAGAAATTCAATTTAAAAAAAATTTTGAATTCGAAGCAAGAATTCAATTATTTTTCATAAATAATAAAACTCATCGAAGAATTTCAATTATTTTTAATGCTATTTTAAATTAATTAATCTAAAAATTCAATTATTTAAAATAAAATTTCCATAAGAATACTATATTTCGTAAACAGTATTTATTTAAAGCAATGTTTATAAAATTCTTATAAAGAATTCAATTATTTAAAAAAAAACAAATTTTCCACAGAAATTCAATTCTTTTAAACATTTTAACAAAATTTTTCGCAATAATTCAATTATTTTCACAAATAATAAAATTCTTCTCAGGAATACAATTATTTTGGATAATTTTAATACAATTTTAGAGAAATTGCTCAAAAATGTAATTATTCTTAAAAATTTGAATTCAGTTCCTCGAAAAAATCAATTATTAAAAAAAAATTTTTTTTTAATTATTTGGAAGAATTCAATTATTTACAAAAATATTAGAATTTTTCACAGGAATTCAATTATTTTCAAATATTTTAATAAAAATGTTCGAAAGAAACAAAGTATTTTCAATACAATTCTAATTAAATTTTTTAAAAATAATTCAATTATTCTTTTAGATTTAAATAAAATTCTTTCCAAGAATTCAATTATTTACATAAATAATTTTTCGAAAGAATTCAATTATGTTGATAAATAATAAAATTATTCCTAAAAAATCCAATTATTTTGAGGCATTTTAAAAAAATTCTTTGCAAAATTCAATTATTTTGAGGCATTTTAATAAAATTATTTGCAAAATTCAATTATTTTCATAAATAACAATATTCACCACAAGAATTCAATTATTTTTAAAAATAACAAAATTTTCTACAGAAATTCAATTCTTTTTAATCAGTTTAATGAAGTGTTTCGCAATAATTCAATTATTTTCAAATATTTTAATAAAATTGTTCGAAAGAAATCAATTATTTTAAATACAAATTTAATTAAATTTTGTTTTTGAAATAATTCAATTATTCTTTTAGATTTTATTAAAATTCTTCCCTAAAATTCATTTATTTACATAAATAATTTTTCGAAAGAATTCAATTATGTCGATAAATAACAAAATTATTTTGAGGCCTTTTAATAAAATTCTTTGCAAACTTCAATTATTTTCATAAATAACAATTTTTATCACAAGAATTTAATTATTTTCGAAAGTAATAAAATTCTTCTAAGAAATTCAATTATTTAAAAAAATTCTAATAAAATCGTTTGCAAGAATACAATTATTGTCAAAAATTTTTATTGAACTTTTTGTAAAATTTTATTATTTTTAAAAACTTTTTGAAATTTCGTGATTTTCAACATCTACTATTTTCATAAAATTTTTAAACAGAACTTAAGTAATTAAAACCTTTTTGTAAAAATCTCTTTAAGAATTCAATTCTTTTCACGAATAATAACAATCTCTCAGGAATTGAATTATTTAAATTAGAATTTGCATAAAATTAGTCGAAAGAAATCAATTATTTAAAATTTTTTATAAAATTCTTCGTCAGTTTTGTGAAGTGTCTAAAACAAGTTTTTTTGGCCGTCAAGTTTAATTTTTCAATAGCTAATTTTTTAAAATTAATTATTGAGTGCGAAGTTTGTGTTTATAGAAATAGCATTTTTACTAAAATATTTACTTTCAGAACTGGCTCAACAAATTCAGCAAGTGGCGTCAGATTTCGGCGCCTCGTCCCAAGTGAGAAACACCTGTATATTCGGAGGGGCTCCAAAAGGACCCCAGGCCAGAGATCTAGAGCGCGGAGTGGAAATTTGCATAGCAACACCCGGACGTTTAATAGACTTTTTAGAGCGAGGGACAACAAATCTTCGTCGTTGCACGTACCTAGTACTGGACGAAGCAGACAGAATGCTCGATATGGGTTTCGAGCCGCAAATTAGAAAAATAATTGAACAAATCAGACCCGATAGGCAAACGCTCATGTGGTCTGCGACATGGCCAAAAGAAGTGAGAAATCTGGCCGAGGAGTTTTTAACCGAATACATTCAAATCAACATTGGCTCACTGCAATTGGCGGCAAATCACAATATTCTACAGATTGTCGATGTCTGCGAGGAGTATGAGAAGGAGGGAAAACTAATGAAACTCCTGGAGGAAATCTCCAATGAACCGGAAAACAAGACAATCATCTTTGTGGAAACTAAGAGAAAAGTCGATGATATAACGAGGGCTATTAATAGGTACGGATGGCAGGCAATAGGTATTCATGGGGATAAGAGTCAACAAGAGAGAGATTACGTTTTAAATCGTAAGTCAAATTTTTATTTCTACTGTTTATTAGATAACAGGGTGACCGTTGGACCAGGAAATAATGAAGCTTAATGCTGTAAAAGAGAAGAAAAAATATTAAATTTTAAGAAATTTGTTTTTTTTAATTTTTGATCATTTTTAATAATTTTAAATTTTATACCAAAGGGTGAAGACTATTAAATAAGTAAAGTGCTTTTAAAGAGCCCAAAAATAATGAAGCTTAATGGCGTAAAAGAGAAGAAAAAATGTTGAATTTTAAAAAAATTGGGTTTTTGAATTTTTGATGATTTTTAATAATTTTAAATTTTTTACCAAAAAGTGGAGATTTTTATTAAATAAATGAAGTGTTTTTAAAGAGCCCAAAAATATTGAAGCTAAATGGCGTAAAAGAGAAGAAAAAATGTTGAATTTTAAAAAAATTGGGTTTTTAAATTTTTGATGATTTTTAATAATTTTAAATTTATTACCAAATTGATGGAGATTATTAAATAAATGAAGTGTTTTTGAAGAGCCCAAAAATAATAAAGCTAAGTACCGTAAAAGAGAAGAAAACATGTTGAATTTTAAAAAATTCGGTTTTTCGAATTTTTTACAATTTTTGACAATTTTAGATTTTTTTACCAAAAAGTGGAGATTATTAAATAAGTGAAGTATTTTTCAAGAGCCCAAAAATAATGAAGCTAAATGCCATAAAACAGAAGAGAAAATGTTGAATTTTAAGAAATTCGGTTTTTCGAATTTTTGAAAAAATTTGATAATTTTAAATGTTTTACCAAAGGGTGAAGACTATTAAATAAGTAAAGTGCTTTCGAAGAGCCTAAAAATAATGAAGCTAAATGCCGTAAAAGAGAAGAAAAAATATTGAATTTTAAAAAATTCGGTTTTTTTGAATTGTTGATAATTTTTAATAATTTAAAATTTTTTACCAAATGGTGGAGACTATTAACAGGGTGTTTATCGGTCAGGGAAGTCAGGAAATGTAAGAGAATATGTCAGTTACCATATTTTAGTTTCAAGAAAGCAGAAATAAAATTAGTAAAAAGTCAGGGAATTATTTGCTCAATCCTTGTTAGACACCCTGAATAATATTGTCACAAAAATTATTCTCTAAATTTGAATTATTAAATATTTGAACTAATTAAAATAAAAGTGATATGACATTTCTAAAAAATAATTTTTTAATTTCAAATAGAACGAAAGATTAAAATACAGTAAAATTCTGTTTTTCTTAGAAAATAAATTTTTTTAAATCCGGATTTTGCACTATATTATATTATTAATATAGTTTGAATTTCAAAAAGTTTTCAATTAAAGATTTAAATAGAAAAGTTGAAATTAAATAAAAATTGAATTAAAAATTTTAAACCTAAGTTAGTTTTTTGAAACATTTTTATTCACAATTTATTGAAATTACTTGTATTTTTAAATATACAAAATTGAGTTGGAAAATTTTCAAATTAGTATTCGAAATTTCATTAAATTGTTTTGTAAACAACTGGATTTTAAAATAAATTTTACTGTATTTCACCTAAAAGTTGAATTTTTTTTTTGTAAAATAATTGAATTTTTAAGGAACTTTCTCAAAAAAATATTAAAAATAATTGAATTAGAGAAGAATTTTAACTAAATTTTCCAAAAAATAATTATTGAATTTTTTTATGACTGGGAAAAATAATTCATGACTGGGACTTTGTTTTTAAGAAAAAAGCGGTCACCCTGTAATTATTATTCTTAATTTGATCTCCACTTTAGGAGATGTTAATTAAATAATATTCCTTTCAGAATTCCGAGGTAGCAGGTCTGCTATTTTAGTAGCAACAGATGTGGCAGCTCGTGGTTTAGGTGAGATTACAAATTTAGAGTAATCGTATGATGTAAGGGTCAGGCTGTGATGGTTATTAATTTAATTAATTACTCGCGTAATTCACAATAGTTGAAATGTGGTATCGGACAACGGCATGTGCCAGACTGAATTGACACTCATATTCCAACAGCGTGAATGCAGTTTAATGGTAAAAATTCTTTTGAAAAGAAATATACATAGATAAAAGGTGAATTGAATTCAACGATTGGATTTTGGATCTCAAGTCTGAGCAAAAGTAAATATTTTTTTCTTTTCTAACAGATTCAAGATTCGTTTTTTTTTGTCATAGAGGAGAAAAGTGTCTAATTTTATTTATATTAACAAATTAGTTTAGGTAGATTCCAGATATCTTCTCAGTCTTGAATAATTTTTTAGTCTCTCGAAAATTCTCTTTCAGTCTCGATAAAAAAAATTGAAAAATATTTTTTTTAGAATTCTTGCGCGTTTCGATTAGAATTATTTGCTCTTGAATGTTGAAAAAAAATCTGAACTGAAAAGTAATCTGGAATATTTCAGCGAAAACGAATGTAAGTAAAAAAAAATAGAGGAGATAATATGAGAGTTGTAACATTTAATTAGAGAGTTTAACATTTTTAATTAATCTGATCAAGGCGTCTTGTCAGTCTGGTAATAACTTGCTGTTCTATATTTTTTTTCAGAGGCACATGCGACGGAGTTTTATCAATGATAACAACTCTGGAGAGCTTGATTTGGAATAATTAAAAAAAATGGGGCGTGACTTCGCCCCCTCTCAACAAGCTAATCTAACGCTGTGCCTCAGCTTCCCGTGCCACTCAAAAAATAATACACTCTCACTCTGTACCTGCGACGGTCCAAAGTATGGAAGTTTTTTTTAGTGTTAGGGCATCCAACATGAGATGGCCGCAACCTGTGGAGTTTTTTAAAACCCTTTAGCTCAGGTAGTTGACTCATGGCATCAAGTTTCTCTGCAATACTCAATTTTTTCTTACAAAAAAAGAATCATTTCTGAAAAGAAATAAAAAAAGAATGATTGAGATCATTCATGATTGAATTCATTCGTGAAATGATTTTCTTTATACATAAACGATTTCGTCATTTCGTTATAAACAATTTTCTTTGTCAAAAAAAAAGTTTGAATTTATTCTGAAATAATCGAAGAAATTAGATGGAAAATTTAATTGAAATCAAACTCTTTTGTAGATTCTAAGGGATGAGAAAAATTTCTTTGAAATTGAGATTGCAAAACTGTGTCTTGATGCCGAGTGTTTGACAGATTTATAGATGCTGTATTGGTACAGTATGTGCTCCAACTTCAAGAAAACAAGGAACAGATTTTCAATTATCAGGAAAGGTCCATACTTTGGTGCGGGAGAGAAGGGTGTTTGAGTCCCTAAGACTAAATGTTGGAGCTCGCTACCTGTTGAGCGAGACTCCTTGACAACCATCTGAGCTCTGATTCCTCTACATTTTCAAAAAAATGTATTTACATTTCCAGCCTTTGACAAAAACAGGTAATTAAATAATACACTTGCTCTTTGTGGTCAACTTAGCATGTCTCCAGAGTTACAAATAGGATTTAATAATTAGCTGAAAATGTTTTTTTTCCATTATTCATTCATTTCTATTATTCAGTTTCTGTTTATTATTCGGTTTTTATTTTTTATTTATTTCCATCATTCGATTTTTATTATTTCTTTGTTTCTATTTATTCGGTTTTTATTATTTCTTTGTTTATATTTATTATTCGTTTGTTTCTATTTATTATTCGTTTGTCTCTCTTTCTATTTATTAATCCTATTTGTAGACGAATATTTATAACAAAGTTTCTTATGAAATAATATTCTTTTTTTTTCTCACTGCTTGCTTAGTATTCGCTTTCTAAGTTGATTAAAACCACAAAGAAACAAGTAATGCCTTATTTTTGAGTAACTCGAGTTTTTGTGTAGATGTTGAAGATGTGAAATTTGTTATAAACCTGGACTACCCGTCCAACTCGGAAGACTATGTTCACCGAATTGGGAGAACTGGTCGATCGCAACGTACCGGTACTGCTTATGCTTTCTTCACGCCGGCAAACGCACACAAGGCTAATGATTTGATTCAAGTACTTGAAGAAGCAAAGCAGGTGGTTAATCCGAAATTGTACGAATTGTCAAGAAATCCAGGAATGTACAAACGTGAGTCTAAATTTCTTTAAATTACAGGCTTCGCACTTATCTACTAAAACCTACTGTTTACTACTTTTTTTTACGTTATGCTACTATTTGGGCACATTTTTTTATTTCAGACACTAAAAGCTGCTATTTCTGTTTTTTTTTTTGAGAATTTCCACTACTTTAAATTCGCTAAAACTAGAAATAAAAAAAAATATCTTCAAAAATTATAATAAAATTCTGTAAAACGATTTAATTATTTTCAAAAAATATTCGAATTTCAATTATTTTCAATATCTAGTATTTTCATAAAATTTCCCAAAAGAATTCAATTATTTTCATAAAAAATCAAATTTCCACAGGAATTCAATTATTTTCACTAATAATAACAATTTTCATGGAAATTTAATTTTTTTTAAAAAAATTTTTGATAGAATTCTAAGCAAAAATTCAATTTTTATAAATAATAAAACTCATCGAAGAATTTCAATTAGTTTTAATACTATTTTAAATTAATTAATCGAAAAATCCAATTATTTTCACAAATAAACTTTTCCACAAAAATAAAATTTTTAGAATATTTACTATATTTCGAAAAAAGTAATTATTAAAATAATGTCTATAAAATTTTTATGAAGAATTCAATTCTTTTTAAAAATTAACAAAATTTTTCACAGAAATTCAATTCTCTTTAAACATTTTAATAAAATTCTTCGCAAGAATTCAATTATTTCTATAAATAATAAAATTCATCGCAGGATTTTAATTACTTTCAATACAATTTTAGAGAAATTGCTCAAAAAATGTAATTATTCTTAAAAATTTGATTTCAATTCCTCGAAAAAATTAATTATTTACAAAATTTTTTTTTTAAAAATTCTTTTGAAGAATTCAATTATTTACAAAAATATTAGAATTTTTCACAGAAATTCAATTATTTAAAAAAATTTTAATAAAATTGTTCGAAAGAAATCAATTATTCTTAATTAGATTTTCATAAAATTCTTTTCAAGAATTCAATTATTTACATAAATAATTATCGGAAAGAATTCAATTATGTCGATAAATAACAAAATTATTCCCTAATATTCAATTATTTTGAGGCATTTTAATAAAATTCTTTGCAAAATTCAATTATTTTCATAAACAACAATTTTCATCACAAGAATTCAATTGTTTTAAAAATAACAACATTTTTCACAGAAATTCAATTCTTTTTAAACATTTTAATGAAATTTTTCGCAATAATTCAATTATTTTTATAAATAATAAAATTCTTCTCAGGAATTCAATTATTTTCAAAAGTAATACAATTTTTTGAAGAAATTAAATTATTTTAAAAAATTCTAATAACATCGTTCGCAAGAATTTAATTATTTTCATAAATAATAACATTCTTCTCAGGAATTCAATTATTTTTGATAATTTTAATACAATTCTTAGCAACTATTCAATTATTTTTTATACAATTTGAGAGAAATTGCTTAAAAATGTAATATTTACAAAAATTATTCTTCGAAAGAATTCAATTATGTCGATAAGTAACAAAATTATTCCCGGAAATTCAATTATTTTGAGGTATTTTAATAAAATTCTTTGCGAAATTTAATTATTTTCATAAATAACAATTTTCATCACAAGAATTCAATTATTGTCAAAAGTTTTTATTGAATTTTTTGTAAAATTTTATTATTTTTAAAAACTTTTTGAAATTTCATGATTTTCAATATCTACTATTTTCATAAAATTTCCAAACAGAACTCAATTAACTAAAACTTTTTTATAAATTTCTTCCCATTAATTCAATTACTTTCATTTCATGATAAATAAAAATTTTTCAAGAATTCAATTACTTAAATTAGAATTTGCATAAAATTAGTCGAAAGAAGTCAATTATTTAAAAATTTTTATAAAATTCTTCGCAAGAATTAAATTAATTTCCTAAGAACCAAATTTTTTACAGAAATGCAATTCTTTTTAAACATGTTAATAAAATTTTTCTCAATAGTAATTCAATTATTTTCATAAATAATAAAATTTTTCTCAGGAATTCAATTATTTTCAAAAGTAATAAAATTCTTTAAGGAAATTCAATTATTTTAAAAAATTCTAATAAAATCGTTCGCAAGAATTCAATTCTTTTTATGAATAATACAAACTCAAGAATTCAATTATTTAAATTAGAATTTTCTTAAAATTAGTCAAAAGAAGTCAATTATTTAAAAATTATTTAATAAAATTCTTCGCAAGAATTGAATTATTTTTATAAATATATTTAAAGTCTTTCATGAATAATAAAATTCTTTTGCAAGAATTTAATTTATTAGCAGGATAAGAAAGAAATAAATATTTTTGATAAAAATTAGGAAAATGTCAGGAAAATAAAAAATATGAAATGGAATTTTTTTTTCATTTTTCTAGTGTCTAAAACGAGTTTTTTTTTGGTCGTCAAGTTTAATTTTATGATAACTACTTTTTTTCTACTTTTTTTAGTTTGAAAGCTACTTTTTTTTAAAAATTAATTATCAAGAGTGCGAAGTCTGTAAAAATATTTATCACTAGCTCCGAAAAAAATTCTTTCTTCGAAGCAGGTTTTGTTTTCGAAATTTTTGCTGAAATTATTCTGCTTATTTTCAGGTGGCAGATTTAGTGGCGGAAGGTCAAGTGGTGGAGGTAGTCGAGGCGGAAGCAGTCGAGGAGGCAGTAGTCGAGGGGGCACAGGAGGTGGACGAGGAGGAAGCGGTATGCGAGGAGGCCGAGATAATAACGACCGAGGAAGTGGAAGATTTGACCGTGGAAACGCAGGCGGCGGTGATCGAGGAAAATGGGGCGGTGGTGGAAGTTCTGGTAAATTCAAAATCATCCTCCGACTTTCTAAAGCAAAAATATTAATTGTATTAAGTTTCAGATCAAAAATATATTAAACAGAAATAAAATTTAACGAATGTTTTTCAAAATAATTTTCAAAAAATAATATTTTAATTTAGAAACTATAGTTTCTAAATTAAAATATTATTTTTTGTCATATTCGAATTCTAAACTATATTCGTTAAATTTTATTTTTGTTTTGAAACTAAAGTTTCTAAATTAAAATATTTTTTTTTTTGGCATATTCGAATTCTAAAAACTATATTCGTTAAAAATTGTGTAATATTGTTAATAGGCGGAATGGGGGGCGGTGGATACGGAAACAAATCCTATTCGCAAAATAGTTACGGCGGAAGTGGTAGCGGCAGTGGAGGTTATAGTCAAAACGGCAGCGGATATGGAAATAGCGGCGGCGGAGGCAGTAGTGGCAATTACAGGCAACAAAATGGCTATTAAAAAAAGAGACCTTGAAAAGATATTCTTTTAAATATCTAAAAAAAGAAATCCGACTATGGAATTGAATTCCATGTTCGATGCTTTGCAATATAAAGCATACCAGTTGCCCTAAATAATTCTATATAACTTTTAATTGATAGGTAGATAATGGCGGCTGTGTATATTCATTTTTTTTCATATAAACTTTACAAGTATAAACATTTTGCTCCAAATGACGATACAAAAATAACTTCTTTTCTACCTAAACTCGGAAAATTTAATTTTCGCCCCACATTCATTGTTGAATTTTTCTCCACCCGTTTTTATTTCGATAATGTAAAAATAAGATAAAAATATCTTCCGGAAGAGTCTAAATGTAGAACATTGTACTCTAAATTAACTCATCTTATAAAATGTGTGAAAATTATTGAAGACTTCTTTTATTTTGAGATATTCTTTTTGTTTTTAATTTTTTAATTTTAGAGATTGTTTTTTTGTTTCAAAAGTATAAATATTTTTCTGACGATATTTTTTTTTATCCAACTTTATCAATATTACAAAAAAAAAACCTATTTCTTGTATACAAGAATTTCATTTACATTTTAAAAACAAAATGTACTACATTGTATGTATTACATTGGAATATTTTATACCTTAGTTTAAAATACATAAGGGAAAGTGAATAGTTATAAAAAAAATAAATGTAAGGTAAACACGGAGAATATAATAAAAAGATATCGTACTATATGGATTGAAAGTTGTTGCATTCCTTCTAATATCTTAATGATACTTCGTTATGAAAAATATGTGACTTTAATATTATTGTACATTTTTACGCGTACTCATTGATAAGGATAAAAAAAAGAATCTCGTGAGTGTTAATCAGGAGAGTTTCAACTCTTCATTCCATTGGAGGGAATTTTATTATCTGGAATCATTCGATGTCGTTCAATTTGTAGAGTGGCGAGTAATTTTTTTTTTTTGTTTCAATAAACTCCATTCGGGGAAATTCTCAAGCACTATATTTTAATCGTCTTAAATTTCCTAATAGACAATGACTCATGTTGTGTCTAGAATTTCAGAAAGAGTTCATGTTCCAGTTTCATGTATTCAATAAACAATGACTAGAATATTAATCAATTCTTTTTCTCAACTATTATTGTAATAAACTATTATTTTTCTACTTATCTAATAGTTAGAATAACAGTTGATTTTTTAAAAATGTTCTTTTGAATTAGTCTCTTGACTGATAATAATATTTAATTAGGTAATTATCGATTTGACAATTTTAGTATTAAATTAATGTTAAATTTGTAATATTTTTTAATTACTGATATAATTTTTTTTATTTTTTTTACTAAAAATAATATTACTTTTCAATATTTTTTATAACTATAATGTTAATTTTTTAAAATATTTTTTAATATACAATAAGATGTAAAAGTTGTTGATCAGTGTCAATTTTGAAATAGTCAAAGATGTATATTTTGTCATATTTTATTCGTCTAATCGGTCTAATCATATTTTTTAATATAGTTTAATATTTTTTAATTTCGTTTTTAATATTTTTTTAATTACATTTTTAATAGTAATAAAGAACATACAGAATGTTCTTGTATTTAATATTTTAATGATGAAGATTATTAACGCATTATCATATTTTATTTAAGGTAATTAGTGATACTGTTTCTATTCACAAATTTATTAATTAATAATTAATAATGATTAATTATTATAAGAAAATTGTGTACAGGAACAATAAATAAGAAGAATTGCCTCTGATGATGATGTTTAATGACGTCGATCAATGAAGGTCAAAGAGTGGGAGTACTGCAAATTTGGACTACAACATTCCGGCACTACTGTATAGGAAAATTTTAATTTTGCGCTTGTGTTGGGCTGCGCATGTTTCAAAGCCATACAGCCACACTGATATATCTGACGAAACAGTGATGCGTTGTATATTGAGGTGTACGGTTGTCGTGTCAGACCGAATTTAAGGTTATATATTCTCCAAAAAGCAAATAACTATTTAATAAATGAATAATATTGATAATTACTTTTCTATCATTCGTTCATAAAATTTACCAACTTTCTCAAGTCTAATAATGTCAGAAAAGAAAGCGGAAATTCGTGTTTGGTGCGATGGATGGTAAGTCTACGTTATTTTCATTTTTTCTAAATATTTATGTTTTGAAAGTGTTTTTTTACAAATTTATACATTAATTTAGTTTTCGCTTTAATTACTTTCGTTTTTGAAAAATAATTCAATTGGTTAATAATCGTTTTTCGTAAAGTTGATTTAGTCAACAATTTTTTTTTTAAATATCAAAATGTTAGTTTATTTTTTTCGGTGTTATTTTCCAAATACAGTATAGCATTGGGAACTATCTTCGCAAATATGCAAATTATCTGTTTTAGTATATTTGTATGCAGAGGCAATCAATTTTTAGTGCTAAGGTTATGACTATATATCACCTTGGACATTAACAGTATATTTTAACGATTTTGAGAAAAAATTGAATAAAAAATACATTTTTGTATATATTTTTTCAATATTATTTCCTTTAATCTTTTTTAAGATTAGAGTTAAAAATTGTTTTAGAAATTTTTCTGCAATTGCAATTGAAACCGCGCGTTAAATTATCAACTTTATTTCTGGTTCATTGAAGAAGTATGTTAAATTATCACGCGATTTTCATGATAATTAACGAGATTGTCCTTATATACTGACATTTTTCAATTGATTTCAGCTATGATATGGTGCACTTTGGACATGCGAATTCACTACGTCAGGCGAAAGCTTTAGGAAATTATTTAGTTGTCGGCGTTCATACAGATGAGGAAATTTCAAAGCACAAAGGTCCTCCTGTTTTTACGCAAGAGGAAAGGTAAAAATCTCAATTTTTCTTAATTTAGAGGATTTAGAAGGAAATGCTCTTGAATAAATAAATTATACGTTAGCGTAAATTATAATAAAAAAAAATTGAAATACAACTGAAATTTAAAATTGTAAACTTGAACTTTAGAATTCTCAACTATTTCATAATAAAATAAAATTAATATTCAAGAAATAAAAAAATTCATTTATTGGAAAAAACGAAGAAAAAAAAAACATAATCTTGAAAAAAACCTGTTTTATAAAATTTAATGTATAACAACACAAGCATGTTTCGTGAATCAGCGAAATAGCTCATAAATTGCATTACATGATAAATTGTTTCATATTATTCAAAGTTGAAGTATGCCTCGCCGTTTTATCGAATGCGTAAATATTTCCTATTAAATTTTTCCGTCTAAAGTATATATAAGTACACTGAATTGTTTCTATAGGCCTTGAATTGAAAATTTTCAATTTATAATCTCAATGAATTGTATTGCTATTTATAAATTTGAAAATTTATTTCTTTTTTTTGTATTTCAGATATAAAATGGTACGTGGTATTAAATGGGTGGATGAAGTAGTGCAAGGTGCTCCCTATGTTACGACTTTGGAAACTTTGGATAAATATAATTGCAATTTTTGTTGTCATGGAGATGACATCACAATGACAGCGGATGGAGTTGACACTTATCATCTCGTGAAAGCCGCTGATCGTTACAGGTTATTATTTGGAATGAAATTAAAAATTATGATGAAGGAACTTATCAACTAAACGTGTTTATCAGTATATTTACTCAGGCCTTGGATATTAATGACTTTTCTTTCAAATATTGCATTTTTTATTTTCCGTATTTTGTATTTTCTGTATTTTTTACTTTCTGTATTTTTTATTTTCCGTATTTTGTATTTTTTGTACTTTCTGTACTTTGTATTTTCTGTATTTTTTAATTTTCTGCATTTTTTTATTTTCTGAATTTTTTATTTTTTGTGCTTTGAATTTTCAGTATTTAGTATTTATGCATTAAATTTCCTTTTATAGAGAGGTTCAGAGAACTGCTGGTGTTTCGACGACAGATCTCGTGGGCCGAATGCTTTTAATGACGAGGCAACACTTCAAACAGGGTGACAGTGAATACAGTGTTGATCGTGAGCCAAGCAAAAGTATGGGACAAGATAAGACGGCTCGAAGTCCATGGACCGGATGCTCGAAATTTTTACCAACGACACAGAAAATCATTCAATTCAGCGATGGAAAGAGTCCTCAGCCAGACGATAAAGTCGTCTACGTAGCTGGTGCTTTTGATCTCTTTCACGTTGGTCATTTGGACTTTTTGGAAGTGGCGAAAAAAGAGGGCGACTATCTTATCGTTGGTCTACACACAGATCCTGCTGTAAATAAATACAAAGGAGGGAATTATCCCATTATGAATCTTCACGAGAGAGTTCTTAGCGTCTTAGCATGTAAAGTGAGTATTCCCAATTTTTTTTGCAGCTAAATAGCAGGCCTCGGATAGGATTTTTCGACTATTTCAGGCATCACAATACAAATTGTACAAATCACAGAAACAAATTCCCCTTTTCACCTTTTTTTGTGAGAAAAAAAGGTGAAAAGGGGAATTTTTTTCCTCAAAAAGGGGACAAAAATTTATTTGTTTATACAACTTGCAATATATAATTCCAATTTTTTATCAAATAGCTTCTATAAATTTTTTTAAAAATGATTCGATTTTAATCAGAGTTGGCACAAAAATTTAATTTTGTTTTTCCCTAACTTTTCCCTGATTTCCAGACAAAATTTTGACTTTTCCCCTAAAGAATATTCTGCGATTCACTCTAAAAATGATTAGATACTCAAAAAAATGTTTTATTAGATTTATTTACGAATTTCTTTAACTGTAAAATTATTTGAAAACAGTAATAACTTTTTTTTTAATAATTAATAACTATTATTTTTCCATAGAAATTAAGATTTTCAAAACATTCAAATTCAAATCTTTTTAAAATTCAACAATTTATGAGAATATTATTATAATACACGAAGAAAGTGATGACTCCGAGTCTTCGACACGGATTGATCACTTTCTTTATGTTTTACAATAATTAAAGATGACCGAGAGATAAGATCATTATTTTCTACTGTAAGAAATATTTTTACTGTAACTTCTTCAAAATTATTTTCATCATTTCCATTCAATTATTATTTTCTAGAATTTTTAACTAAAATTCTTCTCCAAATGAATTATTTACAATAATTTTTATAACAATTTTGAGAATTTAAAAATGTATTTGTTTACAATTAAATTTTACGAAATTTTATCGATTATTCGGAAATTCTTCAATTAATATATATTTGAAAATATAAACATCGAATAATTTCAATGAAACTATTTGAAAAAAATTAATTCTACAGAATTGTTAGTTAAAAATATGAAAAAATCAGATTTTCAAAGATTTCAATTTTAAACATTTTCAAAATTCAATTATTTATAAAAATTCACGCTATAATGCTTCTAATATTCAATTATTATGTAAAATTTTAACTGAAATTCACTTTTAAATCAATTTTCATTAGAAAATTTTACGAGAATTCAATTATTTAAATATTAAATAATTTATATTGAATAATTGAATGTTTCTTAATAATGAATTCTCATATAAGTAGAATTTCATCAACAAATTTTTAAATAATTAAATTCTTTCGACGAATTTAAATAAAATTTTTAAAAATAATAACATTTTTCGAGGTATTTGATTAAAATTGTACAAAAATAATTAAAATTATGCGATGACTTCGATTATTTATGTAAATAATTGAATTATTGTGAAGAAATTTATAAAAATTTATAAATAATTGAATTTCTGTAAAATTTTTATTATTTATGAAAATAATTGAATTTCTTCGAAGAATTTTGTAAAATAATTTTTAAATAATTTAATTCCAACTAAGAATTTTGTTCTTTATGAAAATAATTGGATTCTAACAAAAAATGTTGTTATTTCTAAAGATTATTAAATTCTTGTCAAGAACTTTATTAAATGTTTTGAAAGAAACAATTTTTACAAAGAATTTTATGATAATTTTTGAAAATAATTGAATTCCTGCTGAAAATTTTGTTGTTTTTGAAAATAATTGAATCTCTGCGAAGAATTTTATAAAAAATATTTTTAAATAATTGAATTCCTGCGAAGAACCTTGTTTTTTATGATAATAATAATTGAATTTTTCTGAAGAATTGTGTTATTTATCAAGATTTTTGTTATTTATTATTTATGAAAGTAATGGAGTTATTACAAAGAAATTAAAAAGAAATTTATAAATAATTGAATTCCTGTAAAATTATTTTATTATTTATGAAAATAATTAAACGTTTGCGCAGAATTTTAATAAAATTTTTTTTAAATAATTGAATTCTTTTGGAGAAGTTGATTAAAATAGAAGATATTGAATAGCATTGAATTTAGGAAAATTTTTGTAAATAATTGAATTTTTGCCAAGAATTTTATTAAAATTTTTGAAAATAATTGAATTTTGAAGAAGAATTTTATTATTTTTAAATATATTTGAAATTTTGAAGAGAATTTAATTGAATTAATTGAATTTAATTTTTGCAATAATTTGAAACTTCTCCAAAATTCAAATTTTTTTTTAGAGTTTTTAACTTGAATTCCTAGTTAATTTCTTTATTTTTAATAATTAATTAAATACATATATTATAAAATTTGACTAATTTCAGAATAATTTAAATTTTGAAAATTTTTGCAAAAATTTAAGTTCTTTAGAATTTTTAATAAAATTCATTCAAAATTGAAATTTTATAAAATTTGAAATTAAAATGTTTTGAACTTCATCTATTTATGAAAATTGTAAACGCAACTATTTTAAAATTCAATTAATTTTAAATCTATAAATAAAATTATTTATTAAATAATTTCTAAGATATAATTTTATTATATTTTTTCAAGAATTAATACCACTTTTTTCAACTTTATTTCCATAAAATTAAAAATACGATATTTTCGACTTTTCTTTCGAATATTGCAAAAAACTACCGTTTTTTTTTGGAATTGAAATTTAACTTATTTCAATTTTCGTAATGTGAAAAATGGAAAATGAAATTTTTCTGAATTTGAATCGAATAAAACATTTTTGCGCCTTATAGTCGATCCGAGACGTGCAAAAACTAAAATTTATTGTGAAAACATTAATTTATTTTTCTTTAATATTATTGAATTATTTAATATTTATTTCTTCAATTTTAGTTTGTAAATGAAGTGGTGATAGGAGCGCCTTACGAAGTGACGAAAGAATTAATGGAGCACTTCAACGTGTCAATTGTCTGTCATGGAAAAACGCCAATAGTTCCTTGTGAGAATGGCACCGATCCCTACGCAGAGCCCAAGAGGCAAAACAAATTTAAATTGGTCGACAGTGGCAATGACATGACAACGGAAAAAATTGTCGAAAGGATTATTCTTCACAGGTGAGTTTTTTTTTGGCACTGAAATGCAACGTGACACTCATTTCACTGAGAGAATTTTCTTTTTTCATTAATATTATTTTTGTAATTGTTTATATTTTTATATTTTATTAATTTATTAATTTATTCACAATTCTGTTTATTCACAATTTTATTTATTGTTGCTTGCTCCTTTTTATGCAAATTATTTTCAGTTATCACTGAATGTAGTTTTGTTTTTTTAACACTCATTTGTAGGTCTGAGGAACTTCGAACAATCATTAAGAATTTGAGCTCGAAAAGATAATTTCCATATACATTGCATCTTCCTGTTTTTGTATAATTAACCTATTTTGGTTTTTACAATAAATGTCTTTTTTTCGTAATGCTAACGCTTTTTAATTTCTTTTTTATTCATCCATTATTTGTGGAATCATTCTTCATGGGATATGTAAAAAGGGAAAAAAGCGAGAATGACTATTTTTTTCTTTATTTGCATATCCCAAAGATTAATTCCTATTCTATATTATTTAATTAGCGTATAATTGCAGGTTAAAATTTGAAGATAGAAATATAAAGAAGGAGAAAAAAGAAATTGCCGCCTATGAAGCATTCATCGAGTCTCAAAAGAAAGCGAAAGCAGAATGATTTTTATGATGGAATTTATTTGTAAATATGAAACTACCTACGTTAATTTTTTCTTATTTATTATTACGTGACTTATAAAAATTACATTTTTTTCTATTTTTAAAACAAAAAACTTTTAGTGGTTAAATCTAATTATTTAATAAAATTTAATATTTAATTTAATTTAATTTAATTTCAATTAAATTAAATTAGATTTAATTAAATTTGATTATTCAATTAAATTTAATTTCTGAATTAAATGTACAACTTGAACTATTCTACTAAAGTGAAAGCTAGATCGTTTTTTAAAATCAATTTTTCGAATATAACGAGTAACATTCGACTTATATGTTCGAAAATATTTTTTTTTATTGTGTAAATTATTTAATGTATGTAAATCACCATGTGACTGAAAAAGTAAATTCTTAAACTACCTCTTTCTCGACGAGAAAAACTTTTAGAGAACGTTGTAATTAATATTATGAAGTACCAGATAAAAAGATCATATCAAAATCAAGAAATTAACGACTAGAATTTGTGCTACACGTTTTTAATTAAATTATATTTAAAATTTTCCATAAAGAATATTTTTTTTTTGAAATCCATTTTGGAGACTTAATTTATTAAAAATTGCATTTTCGAGAAAATTGAACTCTTCTAATTTTTACTTGAATCAAAATTACTTTTAAGACAATTTTATTAAGTGTAAAAAATTATATTAAAATAATTTATTTTTATTTAGTTGTATATTTATAAAATAAATTGTGCTCTGGTAGCAAATATTACTTTAAGAAATTATATGTTATCGAATTCTATTTTTACTTACGCAACAAAAAAATGTTTTTCTTTTTTTTTGCCAGAAAAATAAAGACAAATTTTGTGGAAATTTTTTATTTTCAATAATAATTTAAATAAATATAAAAATCTTATTACTACAGTTTATAATCGTTCACTATTCATTTAAACTTTCTTGTGTTCAAGACTGTTTTGGCGCACACTTATAAATAAATTAAGTAATAAATATTATGTAGAAAAAAATTTTTATATTTATGATGCGCTTAATTTGTACCAAAAAAAAAAAAATGATTTATATGTACAGAGTTTATTACTAAAACAGTTTTAAAGCTTAAATTCTCTCTATTCATCAAACAAATACTTAGTGTATTTAACAATTTTTTTTTTACTAATAAACTCTAAATTCAATTGCATCAAAAATTCCTTCAGGTCACGAAATAGCATTGCGTTATTTGGAGAAAAAAAATCAGTACAGTATTTGTCATATTAAAACAAACAATATAATACTCCATTTTTAGAGAGAAGATTTGTCTTAAAAATAAGCTTTTAATTGTGTTTAATTAAAAAAATATCTCAGTTTATAAGAAAATAAAACCACCAAAGATTTTACGAATGATTCTCTTTTTTTTGTCGTGTATTTGAAAATTAGTTATTTATTGTATAGTTGATCGAGCAGTGTAACCGGACGATGGTTCGTAATATTTTCTAGCACGATCTCTGACAAGTTCGTCGATGGTTTTATTGTGAGGTAATTGGGAAATACTTTGAAGACGAGACGCCAGATAGCACATAATTAAAGCAGAAAGGACCAACAAGGCTCCAAGGCCTGTTGCCACGTAAAGGAAACTTCCACAACTGCTTTCGAAACCTGATGTCATCCTGTCGTAAACATCTGAAAATATCAAATTAATTTTTTTGATTTATAAAAACACGTGTGTTGAGGCAAAAAAAAATGTTTTTAAACAAAATTACTGAAAGTATAAATTACTAGTGAAAGTATTTTACGATTTTCAGGCATCACAGTTTGTCCCCTTTTGTCCCCTTATTTCAATTTTATCAACTTTTTCATCTTTTTGACGATTTGTCACCTTTTTCCCCTTTTTTGCTAATTTGTCCCCTTTTTCACCTTTTTCTAATAAAAAATAAACAAGTTTTTCTTTTTTTGAAATCTTTTTCAAAGTGTAATCATAAAATTCAGAATCAATGCTATAGAATTCAGTGCGTTTTATTTTTGATTTAGATAATTAACACCATAACATAATATAAATGTTTTTTTATGTTAATAATTTAAATATTGATAAAGTAAAGAATTTTATAAATTATAAGGTGGTTCATTCAACCGAATGCAGACCTTTAGAAAAATAATTAATTAACATTCAAATAATTAAAATATTATTAGTTAATAGTTTTTTCTGGAAAAACAAAAATTCTAATACAAAACTTTCAATTTTTTCCATTTCTTACAATAATTTCTTTTTAAATAACTTAATTCTTGAAGAACTATCATAAAATTATAACTTAGAAATTATTTAATGAATAATTTTATTTATATTATTCTGTTCAAAAATTTTTAAAAATTCTCTTCAAAATTTCAATTATCTTAAGAAATTATAAAATTCTTCTTGAAAATTCAATTATTTTCAAAAATTTTAATAAAATTCTTGGCAAAATTTCAAATATTTACAAAAATTTTGCTAAATTCAATGCTATTCAATATTTTAATCAAAATTATCAAAATTTAAATTATTCTGAAATTAGTTAAATTTTGTAATATATGTATTTAATTAATTATTAAAAATAAAGAAATTAACGAGGAATTTTAGTTAAAAACACTAAAAATTTTGAATTTTGGAAAAGTTTTAAATGATTCCAAAAATTCGATTATTTTCAAAAGTAATAAAATTCTTCGCAGAAATTCAATTATGTTCAGAAATTTTTAAAATTTTCGTCAAAATTTCAATTATCTTCATAAATAATAACATTCTTCTTCGAAATTCAATTATTTTCAAAAATTTTAATAAAATTCTTGGCAAAATTTCAATTATTTTCAAAAATTTTCCTAAATTCAATGATATTCAATATCTACTATTTTAATCAAATTTCTCCAAGAGAATTCAATTATTTAGAAAAAATTTTATTAAAATTCTACGCAATCGTTTAATTATTTTCATAAATAATAAAATAATTTCACAGGAGTTCAATTAATAATAAATTTCTTTTTAATTTCTTCGTAATAACTCCATTACTTCCATAAATAATGAATAACAAAAATCTTGATAAATAACAAAATTTTTCAGAAAAATTCAATTATTATTATCATAAAAAACAAGGTTCTTCGCAGGAATTCAATTATTTAAAATTTTTTTTTATAAAATTTTTCGTAGAGATTCAATTATTTTCAAAAACAACAAAATGTTCAGCAGGAATTCAATTATTTTCAAAAATGATATTTCTTTGTAAAAATTGTTTTTTTCAAAACATTTAATAATGTTCTTGACAAGAATTTAATTATCTTTATAAATAACAACATTCTTCGGAAAAAATTCAATTATTTTCATAAAGAACAAAATTCTTAGTAGGAATTAAATTATTTAAAAAAATTTTTTACAAAACTCTTGGAAGAATTTCAATTATTTTCATAAATAATAAGAATTTCACAGAAATTCAATTATTTATAAATTTTTATAAATTTCTTCACAATAATTCAATTATTTTCATAAATAATAATCAAACTCATCGCAGAATTTTAATTCTTTTTAGTACAATTTTAATCAAATACCTCGAAAATGTTATTATTTTTAAAAATTTCATTTAAATTCGTTGAAAGAATTTAATTATTAAAAAATTTGTTGATAAAATTCTTTATGAGAATTCAACATATAGAAACATTCAATTATTCAATATAAATTATTTATTTTCGTTTTTAAATAATTGAATTCTCGTATAATTCTCTAATAGAAATTGATTTAAAAGTGAATTTTAGTTAAAACTTTACATAATAATTGAATATTAAAAGCATTATAGCGTGAATTTTTATAAATATTTGAATTTTGAAAAAGTTTCAAATTGAAATCTTTAAAAATCTAAATTTTTATATTTTTAACTAACAATTTTGTAGAATTCATTTTTTTCAAAAAGTTATATTGAAATTATTCGAAGTTTTTATTTTCAAATATATATTAATTGAAGAATTTCCGAATAATCGATAAAATTTCGTAAAATTTAATTGTAAACAAATACATTTTTAGATTTTCAAAATTTTTATAAAAATTATTTGTAAATAATTGATTTAAAGAAGAATTTTAGTTAAAAATTCTAGAAAATAATAATTGAATGGAAATGATGAAAATAATTTTGAAGAAGTTACAGTAAAAATATTTCTTACAGTTAAAAATGATGATCTTATATCTCGGTCATCTTAAATTATTATAAATTGTTGAATTTTAAAAAGATTTGAATTTGAATGCTTTGAAAATCTTAATTCCTATAGAAAAATAATAATTATTAAATATTTAAAAAAAAAGTATCGCACAATATTCTTTAGGGGAAAAGTCAAAATTTTATCTCAAAATCAGGGAAAAATTAGGAAAAATCAAAATTAAATTTTTGTGCCAACTCTGATTAAAATCGAATCATTTTTAAAAAATTTTATAGAAGCTATTTGATAAAAAATTGGAATTATATATGCCAGTTGTACAGACAAAGAAATTTTTGTCCCCTTTTTGAGGAAAAAAATTCCCCTTTTCTGAGGAAAACCTTTTTCGAGGAAAAAAGGTACTGTGATGCCTGGATTTATAAAAAAAAATATGCGAAGAATTGTAAAATACTTTTAATGAGGAAAAATAATTGAAAATAGTTACCGTCTGGCATCATGACGGTATACTCGATATTTTCCTTGAATTTTGTGAAAGGAGTCGAATCATTGTATTTTTGAATTAATCTCTCAACCCTCGGGAAGGACAAATCTTTCTCCGAATCTTCTTTTTCGGACGTTCTTCTTCTGCGCTTTCCGTGTCCTGACGGTTCGAACAAGTCCAGACAGAAATCCTGAAAAAACGATTTTTTTCTTTCCAGTAAAATATTTCTATCGAAGCAACATTTTGATATCAAATTGAGACAAAAAAAAGTATCAAAATTGTTGCGATGCAACAATTTTGATACTTTTTTTTGTCTCAATTTGATATTCTTAAAAAAAACTGGATTAAATTAATGGATGATAAATTTTACCGGTTGACAGTCCTGGGGTTCCATACACGCCTTAATTTGCGAATGAATCCAAAGTGTTGATCTGTCTCTCATTGAACTCAGGAGAAATGCTTCGAAATCAAGGAAGACTTCATTTTTTTTGTCACGATATCGAGCCGGCTGATGGGGAATAATCGAGGCAAAATCACGATTTCTGCAACCGTCCTTCACGAGGAAAACACTTCCTGGAGCGTGTGGCTGATCGGGATCGGGACTGACTGTGACTTCTAAAAGTTTTATGAAACCCCATGCACTTTCGGCGCTGATGCGAGCTCTCAATTGTAATTTAGTGCCAATCGGAACGGCCTGATCGACCGTTTGGGAACTTTGATTCGGATCAGATGAATTGCCAGCGGCCTCACGATAAAGTGCAACTTCGTACTCCAAACGTCCTGGTGTCTCTTCCACTACGCCAGAAACTCTCGCTCCATGTGGACTGTAATTATTTAATTCTGAGTTGAATTCATTTTATTCCGCTGATTTTAATCGAAATTAATTTTATGAACTGAATTTCATTGATAAAAATTTTCTATTTAATTAAAATTCGAATTCTAAATTCTTGTCAGATTTATTATTAATCAAATTGATTTTATCAAGAAGTATTTTCTATTTAATTAAAACTCGAATTCTAAATTCTAAATTCTTGTTGAATTAATTTTATTAAATAGATTTTATCAATAAAAATGTTAACAATTTAATTAAAATTCGAATTTTAGATTCTAAATTCTTATCGCAGATGAATTTTATTAAGAAAATTTTTCTATTCAATGTTAAAATTCTAATTTTAAATTCTACATTCATGGCGAATTAATTTTATAAAATAACTTTTATCAAATTGATTTTAGGGTGAAAAATTTTCAATTTAATTAAAATTCGAATTTCGAAAATGCAGCACTCACAAGGTTCCAGCGAATCCGGCAGCTTTGTGCCTCAATAATGTTGGCTCCGGTGGACGACACATTAAAATTAATTCCTGATCTGCAAGCATTACGACTCCAGGAAATGCCGGGAACCACACCCTCAGATGAATGAATCCCTATTTACAGAGAATAAAAATTATAGACACATTTCCTTTTTTAGATTTCAACCAATAAAAGCTAGTCATTCTGTTTTTTTTTAGAGAATTTCCACTACTTTAAATTCGTTAATATTGGAAATCAAAAAACTA
The DNA here is from genome assembly GCA_032872505.1 of Leptopilina syphax. NCBI lineage: Eukaryota > Metazoa > Arthropoda > Insecta > Hymenoptera > Figitidae > Leptopilina > Leptopilina syphax. The sequence continues at coordinate 30,187,081 of CM065469.1, forward strand.
TTCTCGAAAATTATAATCAAATTCTTTAAAACGAATCAATTATTTTCAAAAAATATTCGAAATTCAATTATTTTCAATATTTAGTATTTTTATAAAATTTCGCAAAAGAATTCAATTATTCAAAAAAAAAAATTGATAAAATTCATCCAAAATTCAATTATTTTCATAAATAATCAAATTTCCACAGGAATTCAATTAATTTAGAATTTTCAATAAAAATTTCGAAAAAATCTATTATTTAACAAAATTTTAATACAATTCTTCACAAAAATTCAAATACTTTCACTAATAATAACATTTTTAATGTAAATTCAATTTTTTAGAAAAATTTCGATAAAATTCTAAACAAGAATTCAATTATTTTCATAAATAATAAAACTCATCGAAGAATTTCAATTATTTTTAATACTATTTTAAATTAATTAAACGAAAAATTCAATTATTTTCACAAATAAAGTTTTCCACAAGAATTCAATTATTTAAAATAAAATTTTCATAATATTTATTATATTTCGAAAAAATTAATTATTTGAAACAATGTTTACAAACTTCTTAAAAAAAATCAATTATTTTCAAAAATACCAAAATTTCTCACAGAAATTCAATTATTTTAAAAAATAATAAAATTCTTCTCAGAAATTCAATTATTTTTGAAAATTTCAATAAAATTCTTAGCAACTATTCAGTTATTTTCATAAATAATACAATTTATCGCAGAATTTTAATTATTTTTAATAAAATTTTACAGGAATTGCTCACAAAATATAATAATTCTTAAAAATTTAATTTCAAATCCTCGAAAAAATCAATTATTTAAAAAAAAGTTTTTTTAAAATTCTTTGGAAAAATTCAATTATTTACAAAAAAATTAGAATTTTTTACAGTAATTTAATTCTTTTCAAATATTTTAATAAAATTTTTCGCAAGAATTCAATTATTTTAAAAAATAATAAAATTCTTCTCAGAAATTCAATTATTTTGAAAATTTTTTTTTAAATTCTTAGCAACTATTCAATTATTTTCATAAACAATAAAATTAATCGCAGGATTTCAATTATTTTTAATAGAATTTTACAGGAATTGCTCACAAAATATAATTATTCATAAAAATTTAATTTCAAATTCTCGAAAAAATCAATTATTTTCAAAAATGTTTTTTTTTTAAATTCTTTGGAAGAATTCAATGATTTACAAAGATATTAGAATTTTTTACAAGAATTCAATTCTTTTCAAACATTTTAATAAAATTGTTTGAAAGAAATCAATTGTATTAAATACAATTTTAATTTAATTTTTTTGAAATAATTCAATTATTTTTTAGATTTTAATAAAATTAATCCCATGAGTTCAATTACTTATATAAATAATTCTTTAAAAGAATTTAATTATGTCGATAAATAACAAAATTATAAATTCAATTATTTTAAACAATTCTAAAAAAACGTTCTCCGAATCCAATTATTTTCACAAATAATTAAATGCTTTTTAGGAATTCAAATATTTTCAAAAAAAATTAATAAAATTTTAATATCAACAATTTTTATAAAATTACCAAACAGAATTCAATTATTCAAAAAATTTTTGTAAAAATCTAAGAATTCAATTTTTTCAGGAATAATAAAAATTCCTTATAAATTCAATTATTTAAATTAGAATTTGAATAAAATTAGTCGAAAGAAATCAATAATTTAAAATTTTGTATAAAATTCTTATCAAGAATTAAATTATTCACAAAAATAATTCTTGGAAAGAATTCAATTATGTCGATAAATAACAAAATTATTCCCGAAAATTCAATTATTTTGAGGCATTTTAATAAAATTCTTTGCAAAATTCAATTATTTTCATAAATAACAATATTTATCACAAGAATTCAATTATTTTTAAAAGTAATCAATTTCTTCTTAGAAATTCAATTATTTAAAAAAATTCTAATAAAATCGTTCGCAAGAATTCAATTATTGTCAAAAAGTTTAATTGAATTCTTTGTGAAATTTAATTATTTTTAAAAACTTTTCGCAATTCAATGATTTTTAATATCAACAATTTTCATAAAATTACCAAACAGAATTCAATTATTTAAAAAATTTTCGTAAAAATCTAAGAATTCAATTCTTTTCATTAATAAGAAAAATTTCTCAGGAATTGAATTATTTAAATTAGAATTTGCATAAAATTAGTCGAAAGAAATCAATTATTTAAAAATTTTTATAAAATTCTTCGCAAGAATTAAATTATTTTTATAAATATTAAAATTCTTTTATGAATAATATGAAATTCGTTACAGGAATTCAATTTATTAGCAGGATAAGAAAGAAGTAAATATTTTTTGATGAAAATTAGGAAAAAGTGAGGAAAATAAGAAAAATAGAATCGAATTTTTGTCAGTTTTGTAAAGTGTCTGAAACGAGTTTTTTTTTGTTATCAAGTTTAATTTTTCGATAATTACTTTTTTACAATTTTTTTTAAGTTTGAAAGCTACTACTTTTTGCTACTTTTTGAAAATTAATTATCGATTGCGAAGTCTGTATTAATAAAAATTAATAATAAATTAATAGTCATAAATAAAAAAAAAATAAATTAATATAAGTAAATATTAATAAAAAGTACTAAAAAAGAATGATATCAAAATTATATAAAAAATAAGAAATTACAAAGCAAAGATTGTATTTTTTCGAAATTTTGTAAAGAATTTTATTAAAATGCCTGAAAATAATATTAAATTTTCGAAATTTGGAGTAAAACTTGAAATAAAGATTTAATATTTGCTATATAATATTCCAGAAACAAAGACAAATTTGCACTCACATTTCTCTTCAAGATTCCGCAACGAGTGAAGTCCGTCACTTTCAAGAAATAATTATCCTCCTGCGGATCATTAGGATCTGGCCTTATTTGACAATTAATATCTGTGAGAGGGTCAGCGGCTCTGTCATCGGCAAAGAGAGGAGCACCTCTAAAACCAACAGGCCTTTTTATTTTTGCAGTTAATAAATCATTGGCCGAGCCTGCCCCACCGCATTGGATCTCCGAGACTTCATAATCTTGAGCAACCGTTGCAGCGACCTGCGGGAGAAAAAAAAAAATTCATAAATCACCTCGAGAGCTAAAATTGGAACAAAATCTGTTATTTATTTCCGTTCAAGTTTATTTAATTCAATCTTTGGTACTATTAATATTTCAATATTTCCCCAGCTGAAAAGTAAAATTATTCCTTCTCTCTTTTTTCAAAAAACAATAATTTTCCAGACAAAGCGATTAAATAATATTTAAATAATAATTATTTAATTATCCAGACAAATCGATTAAAAATAAAAAATCTCTAAAGAGAAATAATTTTCAAAAATTATCCATAGACAATTATCGATTATTATTATATAGAAAATAGAGATTATGAAAAGAAGCCAATTAGAAGGGAGAAAATGATGATGAGATTGAGATAGAAATGATTTTTTATTAAAATTATGCAATAAAAAAAATATAAATTGCTAAAAATGATTATGCGAACTCGGAAGTGCGATAATTACAGCGAGAGAGACGTGTAAGTGTTCTAATTTTCATAAATGTGTGAAGCCGTTCAATCTGAGTTCCGCACGTGCTAAAATTGCACGCTACTATCATTATCAGTCGTGGCAAGTTTTACGAGCGAACTAGTGAATGTGTATTCTGAACTTTACTTCTTCAGGAGTAACGGGTGTTGTAAAAGAGACGCTCTACTGAACACCATAAGATTTTCTCTATCCAACTTGGCCATATATCAACACTGACACCGAAATATAGCCAAGATTTACATCGGTTTAAATGCAATTACAAATCCACAAGTGGAAATATCTATCTGTATTTGTGAAAAAAATTTGCCACTGACCAATGCGTAGAGAGAAAGAGAAAGAGAGAGAGAGAAAAAGGAAAAATAAACAAAAAGAAAAATTATTTTATGGAGCACCTTGATATTATCCACATTCATAATCTCGAAGTGAAATATTTTCAAGGATTCTCTAACACGCGAAAATAAATGTTTCTCATTGATATTTTTATATCAAATCTCGAAGATTTTTTTTTTCTTTTCTTTTTTTATTCGGCAAGTGTTGAATATCGCTTCAATTTGTACGAAATTTATTTCAATTTTAATTTATTGCTTAAATAAATAGAGAAATAGAGAAAAATGAATAGATTAAATAGAAAAATAAAGAAAGTGAGAAATAAAAAAAAAATAAAAAGAGAAATATGTATAGAAATCTAATATCTAATATAAAAATAAAATAGAAAAAATAGGAAGAAATAGAAATAAAAAAATAAAGAGAAAGAGAGAAAAATAGAAATAAAAAAAAATAACGAAAGAAAGAAATAGAAATAACATTTTTCATGGAAATACGATTTTTTAAAAAAATTTTTGATAAAATTCTTCGTAATAATTTAATTATTTTCGCATAAATAATAAAACTCATCGAAGAATTTCTATTATTTTTAATACTATTTTAAATTAATTAATAGAAAAATTCAATTATTTTCACAAATAAAGTTTTCCACAAGAATTCAATTATTTAAAATTAAATTTTCATATATTATTTATTATATTTCGAAAAAAATTAATTATTTAAAACAATGTTTATAAAATTCTTATAAAGAATTCAATTATTTTCAAAAATAACAAAATTTTTCACAGAAATTCAATTTTTTTAAAAAAAATAATAAAATTCTTCTCAGAAATTCAATTATTTTAAAAAATAAAAAAATCCTTCTCAGAAATTCAATTATTTTGATAAATCATAAAATTCATCGCAGAATTTCAATTAATTTTAATACAATTTTACAGGTAATGCACACAAAATATAACAATTAATTCTTAAAAATTTAATTTCAAATCCTCGAAAAAATCAATTATTTAAAAAAAAATGTTTTTTTTTTTAAATTCTTTGGAAGAATTCAATTATTTACAAAAATATTAGAATTTTTTACAGGAATTCAATTCTTTTCAAATATTTTAACAAAATTCTTCACAATAATTTAATTATTTAAAAAAAAAATAAAATCCTTCTCAGAAATTCAATTATTTTGATAAATCATAAAATTCATCGCAGAATTTCAATTAATTTTAATACAATTTTATAGGTAATGCACACAAAATATAACAATTAATTCTTAAAAATTTAATTTCAAATTCTCGAAAAAATCAATTATTTAAAAAAAATGTTTTTTTTTTTTAATTCTTTGGAAGAATTCAATTATTTACAAAAATATTAGAATTTTTTACAGGAATTCAATTCTTTTCAAATATTTTAACAAAATTCTTCACAATAATTTAATTATTTAAAAAAAAAATAAAATTCTTCTCAGAAATTCAATTATTTTGGAAATTTTTTTTAAATTTTTAGCAAACTATTCAATTATTTTCATAATTAATAAAATTCATCGCAGGATTTCAATTATTTTTAATACGATTCTACAGGAATTGCTTACAAAATATAATTATTCTTACAAATTTAATTTCAAACCCTCGAAAAAAAAGAAAAAAAATTTAAAAAATTGTTCGAAAGAAATCAATTGTTTTAAATACAATTTTAATTAAATTTTTTTGAAATAATTCCATTATTCTTTTAGATTTTAATAAAATTCTTCTCAAAATTTAATTATTTTTATAAATAATAAACATTTCACAGGAATTCGACTATTTACAAATTTTTTTATAAATTTTTTCGCAATAATTCAATTATTTTCATAAATAATTGAATTATTGCGAAAAATTTAATTATTATCATGAATAATAAAATTCATCATAGAATTTCAATTATTTTTTAATACAATTGAAACTGAATTTCTCAAAAAATGTAATTCTTCTTGAAAATTTGATAAAAATTTGTCGAAAAAAATTCGATTATTTAAAAATTTGTTAATAAAATTCTTTATGAGAATTCAATTTTGAAAAAAATTCATTTATTCAATAATTTTTTCATTTTTATATTTAAATAGGTAATTGAATTTTCGTAGAATTTTCTAATAAAAATTATTTTAAAAATGAATTTCATATAAAAAATTAAAAATAATTGATACATAATTGTTAATTTATTTGTTTTGAAGAATTTTAATACAATTTTTTAAATTAATTACATCTTTCGAAGAATTTACTTAAAATTGTATTAAAAATAATTTAAATCCTGAGAATAATTTTATTATTTATGAAAAAAAATTGAATAATTGCTAAGAATTTTATTAAAATTTTCAAAAATAATTGAATTCCTGAGAAGAATTTTATTATTTATCAAAATAATTGAATTATTGCGAAAAACTTTATTAAAATGTTTAAAAAGAATTGAATTTCTGTGGAAAATTTTGTTATTTTTGAAAATAATTGAATTCTTGCAACGAATTTTATTACATTTTTTTTAAATAAATTGAAATCCTGTGAAGAATTTTATTATTTATGAAAATAATTGATTTCTTTTGAGAAATTATATTGAAATAGTAGATTTTGAAAATATTTAATTTTCAGCGAAGAATTTCATTATATTTATGAAATGTAATTGAATTCTTGCAAAAAATGGTTGAAAATAATTACATTTTTACGAGGAATTTATTTAAAATTGTATTAAAAATAATTTAAATCCTAGGAAAATTTTTATTATTTATGATAATAATTGAATTATTACAACGAATTTTACTACAGAAAAGGAAAAGAAAATAAAAAAAGAAAAGAAATAAAAAAAGAAGAAAAAATAAATAAAGAAAGATAAATACAAATAAATAAACAAGTAAGAAAATTAATAGGAGAAAATATATTAGAAAGTTCGGATAAAAATTTCTATCGTCGCCAAAAAATACTCTTCTCAATGCAATATTTTGTTTGCGTAGGATATAAAATTTATTTGTTTATTGAATTGATTTGCTCGTATAGAGTTATAAATTACTGTCAAATCGATTTATCTGGAAATTAATTATAATAATTCATTTCATATATACAATATATATAAATATAATTGCCGGGGTGATTTTATCATAAATTGATTACATAATTTATTGCAGGTGTAATTCTTTAATCATTAGATGCATTCAACCCATAAAATGAGTGTCTCGATGGCCACGTGCTGTCTCTCACGTGAGGCAAAAAGCGTGAAGAAAATTATAAAAAGAATAATTAACATTCGTATATTTATAAAGTTCATTTTTTTTACTCTCTTTTCGAATATTTAACTCGGACGTAAATATACATTTATTTACATTTATCGTTATTGAAGTATTAAAAAAAAATTATGAGATGTAAATTGTTTTGTTTTTTATGTTTCATTCTATACTTATGATACTTTTATTATTTTATTTTTTAACTTTCCTTTTTTTCTTTTTATTATTATTTTTCGTTTTTTTATTTTTATTATTTTTCTTTTTTTTTCTTTTTTTTCTTTTTATTATTTTTATTATTACCTACATAACATTTAAAAAAACAATTTTTTTTTGAGATGCCTATAGTAAATAAATTTCCAAATACAAATAGAAATATAAATAAAAAAAAAAGAAATAAGTAAAAAGTAAAATATTTAAATAAAGAATTTCAGTATTTGAAGAAAAGACATTTTATTTAATTAAATAAATTAAAATAAATTGGAATAAAAATTATTTGTCTCAATTATTTAATTTAATTGGCTCAATGTTTATTAAATTATTTTTTAATATCTTTTCGTACCGAAAGGTAAATTTTTCAAAACTAAAATTCATACAAAAATAGGTTTCATACTCCAATTCTGGTGGCAATTTTTTTCTCACTTTGAAAACATATGTACAAAATTTCAGTTGTATACACATATGTAATGATATATAATATTAACGGTTTATTTAAGATTTACTTAAGTAATAAAAACTTTTATTATCCACAAGAATGAACGCAGCCATTTTTTGAATAAATAAACCTGAATAAAATTTGAAACCAGGGCACTAGAATAAGAATAACATTCTTTTTTTTATACAATCAATAATATCGCAATAAATTATGTAAAATATTTTGGGAAAAAATGCAAAAAAGAGAATTACAAAATTTTTTTTCCAATAATAACGATTTATATTGTATCTTACCGTTAAAAAATACTTCATTTTTAAATTAAGTAATAAGAATAAAATTAACACCTCGCTTGACTTTAAAATAAAAGCATCTGGCGCTTTGAGAAAAATGAGGAAAAGGACTTGTAACGGTAAACAAAAAATAGCAGGTGAATTTGATTCACCAGTTGACCAAATAATTACAAAAGCCCACGTAAACACATTAGTGACCCATTTTTTTTCTGTTTTACTTTTTAATTTCATGAAAAAATAAAAGAATCTTCATTTTATTGTTAAAATTTCAAATTATTTTTTATTGGAAGTAATTTTTATTTACTGATTCTTAAATTAATTAATACCCGTACTATAATAATATATTTACAATAATGTTTATAATGTTAGTTTATTTTTATTCTTTTTCTTTATTTTTTTAGCAAAATCTTTTTAATGTTAGTTAATAATTAATATTAAACTATTGTTTTTTGTTAATAATCTGTAAATTTGAATTAGTAAAATTTTTTAATCATTTGAATTAGTGACTGACTTTTTGCTTTTGAGTTGGTAAATTTTACTCCTACTATTTTACTAAAATAATACATTTTACACCTACTATTTTACTAAAATAATAAATTTTACTCCTACTATTTTACTAAAATATTTAATTTTACTCCTACTATTTAACTCCTACTATTTTACTAAAATAATACATTTTACTCCTACTATTTTACTAAAATAGTAAATTTTACTCCTACTATTTTACTAAAATAGTCAATTTTAGTCTTACTATTTTACTAAAATAGTCCATTTTACTCCTACTATTTTACTATAATAGTAAATTTTACTCCTACTATTTTACTAAAATAGTCAATTTTACTCCTTCTATTTTACTAAAATAGTCAATTTTAGTCTTACTATTTTACTAAAATAGTCCATTTTACTCCTACTATTATACTATAATAGTAAATTTTACTCCTACTATTTTACTAAAATAGTAAATTTTACTCCTACTACTTTACTAAAATAGTAATTTCTACTAATTTATTAGTAAAATTTACTAATTTAAAAGCAAATAATCAGTCAGTAATTCAAATTAGTAGAAATTTTTACTGATTATTAGTTAATATTTAATAATGTAAATTATTGTAAATAATGATAATAATAATAATAATAATAATAATAATAATAATAATAATAATAATAATAATAATAATAATCGTATTATTTGCTTTTTTTATATCGATTATTATTATAATAATAATTGTAAATTATAATAATAGTAAACATAATATAATAATAATAATAGTTTTTATTATTTTCTTTTAACTATACACATAAATTATAATCCTCTTAGAATAGAGTAATTTGAGATTATAACGTGTAATATTATTTTAAAAGATATATAATTTTGTCAGGTTTATTATGGGATTTAAATCAAGTATAGCAAATCGTTAATCATTGCGCTTTTTGTATCGCGAACGTAAACGGATTATACAGACCGTTATATTCTTTGGAAAAAAAAGATGAAACAAATAAATAAGTATGCTAGTTAAATCCTAAATTAAACACAGATATCAATTTTTTTCTTTCCAATGGGTAATCAATAACATTTTCATAAAACACGAAAAGTATGCAAATTTTTATTTATATCTATATCTACATATGAATGTGTATTCTTCATTTTTTTTTCTCAATAAAAAAAAGAATATTAAATAAATTTTTATTTCGTTCTCATCAATAATATAATAGTGATTAAAAAAATTATTTTCTGCTTTAATTTGTATATGATCATTAACAAAATTATTTTTCAACTATATATTTAATTTTATATCTTTTACTTAAATATTATTACTTTTTTTCATTTCAAAAATTTCTTCTCTCTAAATTTGAATTAGTAAAAATTTTGACTAATTTGAATTAGTCAGTAACTTTTTGCTTTTGAATGAATAATTCCTACTAATTTATTAGTAAAATTGACTAATTCGTACTAATTTTCTAGTAGGTACAATTGACTAATTCCTACTAATTTGTTTGTAAATTTTACTAATTCCTTCTAATTTAGTAGTAAAATGGACTAATCCTACTAATTTATTAGTAAAATTTACAAATTCCTACTAAATTATTAGTAAAGTTGACTAATTCAAATTTAGAGAAAAAATTTGTTATAAAAAAAAATTCTTTATATGAAAATTTATTTTTAAGAAATATTCAATTATTCAACAAATTATTTATTTTTCTATTTAAATAATTGAATTCTCGTAGAATTTTCTAATAAAAATTGAGTTAAAAATTAATTTCAATTATTTTGGAAGTAAGAAAATTCTTCTCCGAAATTTAATTATTTTCAGAAAAAATAAAATTCTTCGCAAAAATTCAATTCTGTTCAGTAATTTTTAAAAATTCTTGTCAAAATTTCAATTATCTTTAGAAATAATAAAATTCTTCTCCGAAATTAAATTATTTGAATAAAATTCATGTCAAAATTTCAAATGTTTTCAAAAATTTACCTAAATTCAATTATATTCAATAGCAACATACTATTTTTATAAAATTTTCCAAAAGAATTCAATTATTTAAAAAAATTTTAATAAAATTCTACGTAAACATTTAATTATTTTCATAAAATAAGAAAAATTTCATAGAAATTCAATTATTTACAAATTTTTTATAAATTTCTTAACAATAATTCAATTATTTTTATAAATTTTAAAATTTTTTCAGGGATTCAATTATTTTCGTAAATAATAAAATTCTTTTTAGAAATTCAATTATTTTCATAAATTATAAAACTCATTGCAGAATTTCAATTAGTTTTAATACAATTTTAATCAAATTTTTTTATTAAAATTTGTCGAAAGAATTCAATTATTTAAAAATTTGTTGATAAAATTTTTTATCAGAATTCAATTTTAATAAACATTTAATATTCAATAATTTTTTTTTCTATTTAAGTAATTTAATTCTAGTAAATTTTTTTAATAAAAATTGATTCAAAAATAAATTTTAGATTATAATTGAATATTAAAAGCATTATAGCGTGAATTTTTTAGAAATAATTGAATTTTGAAAAGGTTCCAAATTAAAATCTTTGAAAATTTTAATTTTTCATACTTTTAATTAACAATTCTGTAGAAGAATTAATTTTTTTGAAGTTTTTATTTTCTAATATATACCTATGTAATTAAACTGAAGAAATTCCAAAGAATGGAAATTTTGTAAAATTAAATTGTAAACAAATAAATTTGTAAATTCTTGAAGAATTTTAGGATAAAAACACTAAAAAAATTGAATTTTAGAGAAGTTACAAATTATTGCAGAAATTCAATTATTTTCAAGAGTAATAATATTCTTTGTAAAAATGAAAAATATTGTTCAATAATAATAAAATTCTTCTTGGAGATTTAATTATTTTCACAAATAATAAAACTCATCGCAGAATTTCAATTATTTTTAATACAATTTTAATTAAATTTCTCGAAAAGTGTAATTTTCTTAAAAATTTTATTAAAATTGGTCGAAAGAATTCAATTATTTAAAAATTTGTTGATTAAATTCTTTATGAGAATTGAATTTTTAAAAAAATTCAATTATTCAATGAATTATTTTTTTATTTAAATAATTGAATTGAATTTATATAATGGAATTGAATTTAAATAATTGAATTGAATTTAAACAATTGAATTGAATTTAAACAATTGAATTGAATTTAAATAATTGAATTAAATTTAAATAATTGAATTAATTAATTATTTGAATAATTGAATTTCGAAAAAGTTTCAAATTAAAATTGAATTGTAAACAAATGGATTTGAAAATTGTCAAAGAACTTTTTCGAAAATTTTAAAAAATAATTGATTTAAAGAAGAATTTTAGTTAAAAATTTTTGAAAATAATAATTGAATTGAAATAATGAAAATAATTTCGAAGCAGTTACAGTAATAATATTCTTATAACAATGATAAAAAAATTATTATTATTTTATTATTTCTTATAATGATTTTATCACTCGCTCATCTTTAATTATTAAAAAACATAAAGAAATCGATCACTCCGAGTCTTCGACTCGGAGCAATCGATATCTTCATGTTTTATAATAAATTCTTATAAGTTAAATGTAAAATTTTTAAAAATTTAAATTAAAATTTTTTTAAATCAGGAAATTATATTATTTTTAATTACTATTATTATTATTATTATTATTATTATTATTATTATTATTATTATTATTATTATTATTATTATTATTATTATTTTTAATTATTATTATTATTATTATTATTATTATTATTATTATTATTATTATTATTATTATTATTATTATTATTATTTTATTATTATTTTATTATTAATTATTGAAAAAATTATTACTCACTGTGCAAAATCCAGCAATAATGATCCTCCACATCGTGTGTAATCCAAATGATGGAAAAAATAAGAGAAAGAAGAAAATTTGTTCTTGATAACACTAGAATACACTTCCGATATTTGTCTATGTTATACCCCACGTGTGTAGCCTTGAATTAAAACGACAAGATCGTCAATTTTCAAAGGATGCAATTTTGACGAAGGCTTCAGATGGACTGAACCGGACCGAAGCAAAGGAGCAGGGAATCACCAGTCCATCCAGAATTTACTGTTAATGCATGCCCGATGCCTCTGCTAACAACCATATTCTTTACTTCGTTCTGAAACCGACGTCTACAAACAAATTGCTCTCATTTTTCTATTTTGCGAACAAACTTTTTTTCCCGATGGAAGAAAAAAGACAATTTTTTTTTTTCTCGACTTGGAGCGAAATATTTTCAGAGGTTTAAACTTTCTCTGGATTTTTGTCTCCTATTTTTGTGTGTTGTTATCATAAAGTTCCGAAATTGTTCAAACGAATAAGGAAGTTCTCCAAATTCGAATTTTTATCGCAAAATGTATTTAAAATGTATTTCAAAAATAGTTTCTAATTAATTTTGTTTTTTCGAACAAACAAAATTTAATTTAATTTTTTTCAAACGAACAGTTTTCGTTCGTTTGAAAGTTTCAGAACTTTGTGGATCATTCTACAGACAGAATTTTTGTCGTATTTGATGACAATTTTCCAAATTTTTAAATTTCCAGTTCGCCACAATATTTGAATTCTTTTTGTCTCTAAGATTTTGTCAGAAAACTTCCTAAAATCATTTCATTCAAATGAAAACAAATACCTAAAAATCAATAATTTTATTTCTTTCCATTTTCTAGGTTTTTTTTACTAGGAAGAAAATTACTAAAATCCAAAAAACAAAAACGAAACTTCTACAAAAAAAATAATTCCTTCAAGCGACATAGCGATTACTATGTTCCATATAGTTCATCACATCTTTTACACCATTGTGTAAGGAAAATTTTAAAAACAAATTCTTTTCCTCTTCACGGTAAAGAAGGTTTGTCGAAACGCTATGCGATTCTGATATGTATAACTATATAAGCAGGGGAATGAGTTAAGCGGTTACTGACTTTTCAGAGAGCACCAATTGTCGCGGTTCAACTGATCTTTGCGTCTATTTCTTTTAATATACAATCCAGGCGAAAAAAAACAAAACTTTATCATTAATTATAAAATAATAAAAATTCTTATTGATTTCAAAACAAAAATTACTATTTTCCACTCGTCATAGGTTCATTGAACAATAACATAACGGTTACTGGAAAGAATTTTTTTTTTTGCACCAACCATTAATATAAATATAGTGGAAAGAAAAAAAAACGCAATGGGCTGCTTGTTAGTTTTCAGTAAATTATTTTTATTACTATTATAACTATAATGAAGATACCACACCGACCATTCATAAAGCTCATCAACATTTTGCTTTAATAAATTCAAAAAATCCTCTATATGTACAACGCTCAGTAAGCAAATTAATTTCCTCTGATGCAAAAGCATTATAATAATGCGGTGGATTATAACTGTTGTAATTAATTTATTCAAAGGTGGAAAAAAATTATTTGCGTCTTATTTTTTAATTTTATTTCCTAGTGGTTTTAGTATTTCCTATAAGCCGAACTTGGAAAGGAAAATAAATAAAACTCTTTTACTTTTTTTAAATATGACGTGTTCCGAAAAAAGTATTAAAGCAGCAAATCGTTCTATAAGGTTCTGATTTGTTATTGCAATTTTCTGTATTTAATTTAAAACAAAAATCAGTTTTTATCAATTATTTATTAGATAATGAAGACTCGGGGCTCGAACTATGTCCCTAAATCCCGTAAAGATCGGTAAATTTGCTTGAGGTCTGTAAAAGTCATTTTTTTTTTAAAAAAGGTCCGTAAAGTCTGTAATTTGATAGAAAAAGACCAGAAGTTCGTCAATTTTACAATATAATTTTGGAAATTTTGAAAAAGTTAGAAATTATTGCAAAAATTCAATTATTTTCAAAAGTAATAAAATTCTTCGCAGAAATTCAACTATGTTCAAAAATTTTTTAAATACTCGTCAAAATTTCAATTACCTTTAGAAATAATAAAATTCTTTTGCAAAATTCAATTTTATTCAAAAATTTTAATAAAATTCTTGGCGAAATTTCAATTATTTGCAAAAAATTTCCCTAAATTCAATGATATTCAATATCTACTATTTTAATCAAATTTTCCACAATAATTCAATTATTTAAAAAAAATTTTATTAAAATTCAACGCAGACGTTTAATTATTTTCATAAAATAATATAAAATTTCACAGGAATTCAATTATATACAAACTTTTTTACAAATTTCTTTACAAAAATTTAATTATTTTTATAAATAATAACATTTTTTCAGAAATTCAATTACTTTCGCAAAAAAAAATTCTATTTAGGAATTAAATTATTTAAAAAAAATTTTAATAAAATTCTACGTAAACATTTAATTATTTTCATAAAATAATAAAAATTCCATAGGAATTCAATTATTTACAAATTTTTTATAAATTCCTTAACAATAATTTAATTATTTTCATAAATAATAAAAATTTCACATGGATTCAATTATTTTGGTAAATAATAAAATTCTTTTTAGGAATTCAATTATTTTCAAAAGTAAAATAATTCTTCCCAGAAATTCAATTCTGTTCAGAAATCTTTAAAAATTCTCGTCCCAATTTCAATTATCTTAAGAAATAAAAAATTTTTCTCCCAAATTCAATTATTTTCAAAAATTTTAATAAAATTCTTGACAAGTTTAATTATTTTCAAAAATTTTCCTCAATTCAATGATTTTCATTATCAACTTACTATTATAATAAAATTTTCCAAAAGAATTCAATTATTTAAAAATTTGTTAATAAAATTCTACGTAAATTTAATTATTTTCATAAAAGAATAAAAATTTCACAGGAATTCAATTATTTACAATTTTTTAAATAAATTTCTGCGCAATAATTCAAATATTTGCAAAAATAATAAAATTAAAAATGCAATTATTCTTAAACATTTTATTAAAATTCCTCGAATGAATTCAATTATTTAAAAAGTTGATAAAATTCATTATGAGAATTGAATTTTATATTCAAATAAATTATTTTTGTATTCAAATAATTGAATTCTCGTAGAATTTTCTAATAAAAATTGATTTAAAAATGAATTTCAGTTTAAATTTTAGATTAAAATAGAATATTAAAACCAATATAGCAAGAATTTTTATAAATAATTGAATGTTCAAAAGATTTCTATTTAAAATCTTTGAAAATTTTAATTTTTCATACTTTTCACTAATAATTCTGTTGAAGAATTAATTTTTTTGAAAAAGTTCATTTAAATTTTACTTGAAATAATTTTATTGAAGTTTTTCTTTTCTAATATATATTTAATTGAAGAATTTTCGAAAAATGGAAATTTTATAAAATTGAATTGTAAATAAATAAATTTGAAAATTCTCAAAAAACTTTTTAAAAAATTATTAAAAATAATGGACTAACTGAAAAATTTTAGTTAAAAACAGTAAAAAAAACTGAATTTTTGAGAAGTTACAAATTATTGCAGAAATTTAATTATTTTTAAGAGCAATCAAATTTTTCGTAGAAATTTAATTATGTTAAAAATAATAAAATTCTTCTTATAGTGATTAAAATATTTTCACAAATAATAAAACTCATCGGAGAATTTCAATTATTTTTAATATAATTTTAATTATTTCGCAGAATATCAATTATTTTTAATACAATTTTAATCAAATTTCTCGAAACATGTAAATTTTTCTTAAAAATTTTAATAAAATTCGTCGAAAGAATTCAATTATGTATATATTTAAAAATATGTTGATAAAATTGTTTTAATATATAATTGAATTTTAAGAAACATTCAATTATTCAATAAATTATTTTTGTATTAAAATAATTGAATTCTCGTTGAATTTTCTAATAAAAATTGATTTAAAAATGAATTTTGGTTAAAATTTTAGATAATAATCCGTAATTTTTAAATACTTCCACTGGTTCGAGCCCTGAAGACTCGTTTTTTTTTCATTCCAAAAATTACATAATTTGTCGGTACTTTTCTTCGGAGCAAGTCGCAAATTATAACGACAGTTGTAATTTTAGTGGCGTTTTAAATTAGAGCTCAGATTTCTGAAAATAAGTTCCCGTTGCTTATTTTTTTTTACGAAATATCGACTTTGTTTAACAAGTTGACAGCAGCGTAAGATGTCTTTATAACCTGTCAATTGTTTAATAACGCTTTCTGTTAATAATTTAATAATAATTACCATACATTAAACTGAAAAAAAAATTTATTTGATTCAAATAACCGATTAATTGACTATTATCAATTAAATATTTACTTGAATCAAATAATATTTATTGGAGTCAATTAAATGGTATTTGAATCATTAATTTCAGTATTTGAAGCAAATATGAATTGAACCATTTAATTAAATAATAAATATTATTTGATTCAATTAAATATTTAATTGATAATAGTCGATTATTTGATTCAATTAAATATTTAATTAAAAATAGTCGATTAATTGATTATTTGAATCAAATAAATTTTTTTTCAGTGTATTATAATATATAAGATAAAAATAATTTTTACCCATCCGAAAGTTTGAAGATTAAGAGTACACAAGCTCTTGAAAGAAATTGAGGATCCTCTCTCAGCTGTCAATAGCATTAATGACAAATTTCTCCGATTGGAATAATTCGATTGCACCCAATTGCTACAATAAACAGCCGCTGAAACATCCTTGCTCTATTTTGAATTTTCAAAATTTTTTTTCAATTTTCAAAACTAAAATTAAAAATTTTCCTACATTCAATTTTAATATCTTCTACGCACTAAGATAACATTTATTCTCCTTTACCTTTTCATCAATTAAACAACCGTACCAGCAGTACAAAAATATTTGCGACAGCACACACGTTACGTATTGTATCAGCATGATAAATTGAAACCAGTTCCCATTCAGTAAGCTTTCCTGCTGCAAATAAAAGAATAAAAAATTTTTTTTTTTCAATTACTTCGCCCCTATACATAAAGGAAATAATACGCACAAGGAAATAGTTTTCATACCTGTGCCATTTGAAAAATTATCGTACAAAATGTCAAGAGACTAAGAAGAAAGAATGGCAATATCGCAACCATAAAAAATGATTCAATTTCCTTGACAATTCTCAAAACTAAAACATGATGATTCACGTATTCTTTAATTTTATCCTTTGTAATGCCAATTTGTTGCTCCGACGAATTTTCTAATCTATACGCACATAATTCAAATTGTCCAATTGTTATTAACATAAATCCATAGACTGTCGTGTCAAGTGTTACATTTATAATAATCGAGAATGAATTCAATAGCGACTCAAAAGCATAAGTTATCGTGAAAATAATCGGCGACGATACATCAAATGGATAATAGAGATTGAATGGCAATTCTATTTTCTCCTTCCAATTCAAAAGTGGCGTCAATGCTATCGATATACCACAAAATGTAAAAATTGTAATAATAAACTTAAAAATTGCCTGCGATTTCCTAAAGTATTTATCAACAATTGCCTTCTCTTCATTCGACAATGGTTCAAATAAACGATCACGAAATTCATTTAAAATTCCTCTCATGTCACTTTTTCTTGTTATAAAATTAACAACCTTCCAACAGAATATAATGAATGTGAGTGAGGGATAAATTTCAACAAAATGCTCAAGACTTTCGCAAGTGCGAAAAAATTGTATAATTTCCAATAGTGTGAAACAATGAATCAATAGTAATACTATTATTCTATAGCATTTTCTCTCGAGTGTTGATTTAACATTGTCTTCCCAAAGACCGCAGAGCCACAAGGAAGTGAATTGACTTGGTAAAATGTCCATAATGCTAAAAGAGAGAGAAAATACCAAGAAAAGGGTACCATTTAAGTCGTGTGCATACTGTCGATTTATCGATGTTTATGCGCTCTTTCATTATATTCGCTACCACTGAAAATTTCATCAAAATGCAACATGTAATCATAGTAGTGAAGTAAAGGGAGGTAAAAGGATACATTTCCTGGTTTGGCTAATTTTGAACTTCTTGCGCACTACAATTTAAATAGAGACTTCTATATATATTGACAATAGATGAAACCTGCAAGAGGGTTTCAAAATGAATTCATTACTATATTGTAGAGTATAATTATTGTATGAGGGACTGTAGTTCTGTGACACAACATGTGTTATTAAGAGTTAACTTCTGCTATGTTGTACTATACGACAATAGGAATAGAGAGAAGAAATTCGCTCTGTTCTGTTTTTTTCTTCGAAGTTTTCCTTTTTTTCTAAATTCTCTACTCGACACGTTTCTTCTTCGTAGGGTAGTTACAATGTAATTGTAAATTAACATTGTCGTTAATTTAATTTTCTCCTTTCGAACTTGCTTGTTTCATCAAATTCACGGCAGCGTAAGAAGTTTTAACAACCTGAACAAAAATTTTTCATTATTTATAAATATAAATTTGAAAAAATTTTAAAATAAAATTTATAAATATAAATTAAAAAGTAAATAGACTAGAAACTACTTCATTTCATACCCAACTAAACGTGTCTTGATTCAAAGTGCACAAACTACGAAATGAAATTGGACTTCCTTCTTCGGCAATGAGTAACATTAGGAATAAACTTTTTCTATCCGAAATATTTAAATTCAGCCAATTACTGTTGTATATTGCAGTGGATATTTCTCTACTCTTGAAAATAATATTAATTAGTAATATTAAAAAAAAGAAAAAAAATCTTTGTTACCTAACGTTATATTCATTTAATACTAGCAACAATTCGCGCGCGGCTAACTTCTTGTACTCACTTTTCTAAATAAAAATTAGCAATTTTAAAAAGAATGGAATGTAAAAATTTACCTAAATACAAATTTTTTTCATAAAAAAATAAAATATGAATTGGAATATAGATTTAATAGTATTACAACTATTATAATTGTGTAGGGCTCAGTTCCTACTAAAACTCTGGTAATATTAAGGTGAGTAGAATTATTAAATTTGGAAGAAATGAATTTTTATTTTCGTTTTTACCAAATTTTGATTGTCTGATGGCGTTCGGGTGAGGGTGCTACTACTTAAAAATTAAAATAAAATTGTCTATTCTTCAAGATTGTGTAGGGCTTTGTTCCTACTAAGACTCTGGTAATTTTCAGATGATTAGAATTATTAAATTTGAAAGAAATAAATTTTTCTTTTCGTTTTTAACAAATTATGATTGTCTGATGGCGTACGCGTGGACCTGCTACTACTTAAAAATTTAAATAAAATTGTCTATTCTTCAGGATTGTGTAGGGCTCAGTTCCTACTAGAAATCTGGTAATTTCCAGATGATTAGAATTATTAAATTTGGAAGAAATAAATTTTTATTTTCGTTTTTAACAAATTATGATTGTCTGATGGCGTACGCGTGGACCTGCTACTACTTAAAAATTAAAATAAAATTGTCTATTCTTCAGGATTGTGTAGGGCTCAGTTCCTACTAGAAATCTGGTAATTTTCAGATGATTAGAATTATTAAATTTTTAAGAAATAAATTTTTATTTTCGTTTTTACCAAATTTTGATTGTCTGATGGCGTTCGGGTGAGGGTGCTACTACTTAAAAATTAAAATAAAATTGTCTTTTCTTCAGGATTGTGTAGGGCTGAGTCCCTACTAGAAATCTGGTAATTTTCAGATGATTAGAATTTTTAAATTTGAAAGAAATAAATTTTTCTTTTCGATTTTAACAAATTATGATTGTCTGATGGCGTACAAGTGGACCTGCTACTACCTAAAAATTAAAATAAAATTGTCTATTCTTCAGGATTGTGTAGGGATCAGTTCCTACTAGAAATCTGGTAATTTTCAGATGATTAGAATTATTAAATTTGTAAGAAATGAATTTTTATTTTCGTTTTTACCAAATTTTGATTGTCTGATGGCGTTCGGGTGAGGGTGCTACTACTTAAAAATTAAAATAAAATTGTCTATTCTTCAGGATTGTGTAGAGCTCAGTTCCTACTAGAAATCTGGTAATTTTCAGATGATTAGAATTATTAAATTTGTAAGAAATAAATTTTTATTTTCGTTTTTACCAAATTTTGATTGTCTGATGGCGTTCGGGTGAGAGTGCTACTACTTAAAAATTAAAATAAAATTGTCTATTCTTCAGGATTGTGTAGGGATCAGTTCCTACTAGAAATCTGGTAATTTTCAGATGATTAGAATTATTAAATTTGTAAGAAATAAATTTTTATTTTCGTTTTTACCAAATTTTGATTGTCTGATGGCGTTCGGGTGAGTGTGCTACTACTTAAAAATTAAAATAAAATTGTCTTTTCTTCAGGATTGTGTAGGGCTTAGTCCCTACTAAGACTCTGGTAATTTTCAGATGATTAGAATTATTAAATTTGTAAGAAATAAATTTTTATTTTCGTTTTTACCAAATTTTGATTGTCTGATGGCGTTCGGGTGAGGGTGCTACTACTTAAAAATTAAAATAAAATTGTCTATTCTTCAAGATTGTGTAGAACTTTGTTCCTACTAAGACTCTGGTAATTTTCAGATGATTAGAATTATTAAATTTGTAAGAAATGAATTTTTATTATCGTTTTTACCAAATTTTGAATGTCTGATGGCGTTCGGGTGAGAGTGCTACTACTTAAAAATTAAAATAAAATTGTCTATTCTTCAAGATTGTGTAGAACTTTGTTCCTACTAAGACTCTGGTAATTTTCAGATGATTAGAATTATTAAATTTGTAAGAAATAAATTTTTATTTTCGTTTTTACCAAATTTTGATTGTCTGATGGCGTTCGGGTGAGGGTGCTACTACTTAAAAATTAAAATAAAATTGTCTATTCTTCAGGATTGTGTAGAGCTCAGTTCCTACTAGAAATCTTATAATTTTCAGATGATTAGAATTATTAAATTTGTAAGAAATAAATTTTTATTTTCGTTTTTAACAAATTATGATTGTCTGATGGCGTACGGGTGGACCTGCTACTACCTAAAAATTAAAATAAAATTGTCTATTCTTCAGGATTGTGTAGGGCTCAGTTCCTACTAGAAATCTGGTAATTTTCAGATGATTAGAATTATTAAATTTGTAAGAAATAAATTTTTATTTTCGTTTTTACCAAATTTTGATTGTCTGATGGCGTTCGGGTGAGAGTGCTACTACTTAAAAATTAAAATAAAATTGTCTATTCTTCAGGATTGTGTAGAGCTCAGTTCCTACTAGAAATCTTATAATTTTCAGATGATTAGAATTATTAAATTTGTAAGAAATCAATTTTTATTTTCGTTTTTACCAAATTTTGATTGTCTGATGGCGTTCGGGTGAGGGTGCTACTACTTAAAAATTAAAATAAAATTGTCTTTTCTTTAGGATTGTGTAGGGCTCAGTTCCTACTAGAAATCTTATAATTTTCAGATGATTAGAATTATTAAATTTGTAAGAAATAAATTTTTATTTTCGTTTTTAACAAATTATGATTGTCTGATGGCGTACGGGTGGACCTGCTACTACCTAAAAATTAAAATAAAATTGTCTATTCTTCAGGATTGTGTAGGGCTCAGTTCCTACTAGAAATCTGGTAATTTTCAGATGATTAGAATTATTAAATTTGTAAGAAATAAATTTTTATTTTCGTTTTTACCAAATTTTGATTGTCTGATGGCGTTCGGGTGAGAGTGCTACTACTTAAAAATTAAAATAAAATTGTCTATTCTTCAGGATTGTGTAGAGCTCAGTTCCTACTAGAAATCTGGTAATTTTCAGATGATTAGAATTATTTAATTTGGAAGAAATAAATTTTTATTTTCGTTTTTAACAAATTATGATTGTCTGATGGCGTACGGGTGGACCTGCTACTACCTAAAAATTAAAATAAAATTGTCTATTCTTCAGAATTGTGTAGGGCTCAGTTCCTACTAGAAATCTGGTAATTTTCAGATGATTAGAATTATTAAATTTGTAAGAAATAAATTTTTATTTTCGTTTTTACCAAATTTTGATTGTCTGATGGCGTTCGGGTGGACCTGCTACTACTTAAAAATTAAAATAAAATTGTCTATTCTTCAGGATTGTGTAGAGCTCAGTTCCTACTAGAAATCTGGTAATTTTCAGATGATTAGAATTATTAAATTTGTAAGAAATAAATTTTTATTTTCGTTTTTACCAAATTTTGATTGTCTGATGGCGTACGGGTGGACCTGCTACTACCTAAAAATTAAAATAAAATTGTCTATTCTTCAGGATTGTGTAGGGCTCAGTTCCTACTAGAAATCTAGTAATTTTCAGATGATTAGAATTATTAAATTTGAAAGAAATAAATTTTTATTTTCGTTTTTACCAAATTTTGATTGTCTGATGGCGTTCGGGTGAGGGTGCTACTACTTAAAAATTAAAATAAAATTGTCTATTCTTCAAGATTGTGTAGGGCTTTGTTCCTACTAAGACTCTAGTAATTTTCAGATGATTAGAATTATTGAATTTGTAAGAAATAAATTTTTATTTTCGTTTTTACCAAATTTTGATTGTCTGATGGCGTTCGGGTGAGAGTGCTACTACTTAAAAATTAAAATAAAATTGTCTATTCTTCAGGATTGTGTAGAGCTCAGTTCCTACTAGAAATCTGGTAATTTTCAGATGATTAGAATTATTAAATTTGGAAGAAATAAATTTTTATTTTCGTTTTTAACAAATTATGATTGTCTGATGGCGTACGCGTGGACCTGCTACTACTTAAAAATTAAAATAAAATTGTCTATTCTTCAGGATTGTGTAGGGATCAGTTCCTACTAGAAATCTGGTAATTTTCAGATGATTAGAATTATTAAATTTGTAAGAAATAAATTTTTATTTTCGTTTTTACCAAATTTTGATTGTCTGATGGCGTTCGGGTGAGTGTGCTACTACTTAAAAATTAAAATAAAATTGTCTTTTCTTCAGGATTGTGTAGGGCTTAGTCCCTACTAAGACTCTGGTAATTTTCAGATGATTAGAATTATTAAATTTAGAAGAAATAAATTTTTATTTTCGTTTTAAACAAATTATGATTGTCTGATGGCGTACGGGTGGACCTGCTACTACTTAAAAATGAAAATAAAATTGTCTATTCTTCAGGATTGTGTAGGGCTCAGTTCCTACTAGAAATCTGGTAATTTTCAGATGATTAGAATTATTAAATTTGTAAGAAATAAATTTTTATTTTCGTTTTTACCAAATTTTGATTGTCTGATGGCGTTCGGGTAAGGGTGCTACTACCTAAAAATTAAAATAAAATTGTCTATTCTTCAGGATTGTGTAGGGCTCAGTTCCTACTAGAAATCTGGTAATTTTTAGATGATTAGAATTATTAAATTTGTAAGAAATAAATTTTTATTTTCGTTTTTACCAAATTTTGATTGTCTGATGGCGTTCGGGTGAGAGTGCTACTACTTAAAAATTAAAATAAAATTGTCTATTCTTCAGGATTGTGTAGAGCTCAGTTCCTACTAGAAATCTGGTAATTTTCAGATGATTAGAATTATTAAATTTGTAAGAAATAAATTTTTATTTTCGTTTTTACCAAATTTTGATTGTCTGATGGCGTTCGGGTGAGGGTGCTACTACTTAAAAATTAAAATAAAATTGTCTTTTCTTCAGGATTGTGTAGGGCTCAGTCCCTACTAAGACTCTGGTAATTTTCAGATGATTAGAATTATTAAATTTGTAAGAAATAAATTTTTATTTTCGTTTTTACCAAATTTTGATTGTCTGATGGCGTACGGGTGGACCTGCTACTACCTAAAAATTAAAATAAAATTGTCTATTCTTCAGGATTGTGTAGGGCTCAGTTCCTACTAGAAATCTGGTAATTTTCAGATGATTAGAATTATTAAATTTAAAAGAAATAAATTTTTATTTTCGTTTTTACCAAATTTTGATTGTCTGATGGCGTACGGGTGGACCTGCTACTACCTAAAAATTAAAATAAAATTGTCTATTCTTCAGGATTGTGTAGGGCTCAGTTCCTACTAGAAATCTAGTAATTTTCAGATGATTAGAATTATTGAATTTGTAAGAAATAAATTTTTATTTTCGTTTTTACCAAATTTTGATTGTCTGATGGCGTTCGGGTGAGAGTGCTACTACTTAAAAATTAAAATAAAATTGTCTATTCTTCAGGATTGTGTAGAGCTCAGTTCCTACTAGAAATCTGGTAATTTTCAGATGATTAGAATTATTAAATTTGGAAGAAATAAATTTTTATTTTCGTTTTTAACAAATTATGATTGTCTGATGGCGTACGCGTGGACCTGCTACTACTTAAAAATTAAAATAAAATTGTCTATTCTTCAGGATTGTGTAGGGATCAGTTCCTACTAGAAATCTGGTAATTTTCAGATGATTAGAATTATTAAATTTGTAAAAAATAAATTTTTATTTTCGTTTTTACCAAATTTTGATTGTCTGATGGCGTTCGGGTGAGTGTGCTACTACTTAAAAATTAAAATAAAATTGTCTTTTCTTCAGGATTGTGTAGGGCTTAGTCCCTACTAAGACTCTGGTAATTTTCAGATGATTAGAATTATTAAATTTAGAAGAAATAAATTTTTATTTTCGTTTTAAACAAATTATGATTGTCTGATGGCGTACGGGTGGACCTGCTACTACTTAAAAATTAAAATAAAATTGTCTATTCTTCAGGATTGTGTAGGGCTCAGTTCCTACTAGAAATCTGGTAATTTTCAGATGATTAGAATTATTAAATTTGTAAGAAATAAATTTTTATTTTCGTTTTTACCAAATTTTGATTGTCTGATGGCGTTCGGGTAAGGGTGCTACTACCTAAAAATTAAAATAAAATTGTCTATTCTTCAGGATTGTGTAGGGCTCAGTTCCTACTAGAAATCTGGTAATTTTTAGATGATTAGAATTATTAAATTTGTAAGAAATAAATTTTTATTTTCGTTTTTACCAAATTTTGATTGTCTGATGGCGTACGGATGGACCTGCTACTACCTAAAAATTAAAATAAAATTGTCTATTCTTCAGGATTGTGTAGAGCTCAGTTCCTACTAGAAATCTGGTAATTTTCAGATGATTAGAATTATTAAATTTGGAAGAAATAAATTTTTATTTTCGTTTTTACCAAATTTTGATTGTCTGATGGCGTTCGGGTGAGGGTGCTACTCCTTAAAAATTAAAATAAAATTGTCTTTTCTTCAGGATTGTGTAAGGCTCAGTTCCTACTAGAAATCTGATAATTTTCAAATGATTAGAATTATTAAATTTGAAAGAAATAAATTTTTATTTTCGTTTTTAACAAATTATGATTGTCTGATGGCGTACGGGTGGACCTGCTACTACTTAAAAATTAAAATAAAATTGTCTATTCTTCAGGATTGTGTAGGGCTCAGTTCCTACTAGAAATCTGGTAATTTTCAGATGATTAGAATTATTAAATTTGTAAGAAATAAATTTTTATTTTCGTTTTTACCAAATTTTGATTGTCTGATGGCGTTCGGGTGAGAGTGCTACTACTTAAAAATTAAAATAAAATTGTCTATTCTTCAGGATTGTGTAGAGCTCAGTTCCTACTAGAAATCTGGTAATTTTCAGATGATTAGAATTATTAAATTTGGAAGAAATAAATTTTTATTTTCGTTTTTAACAAATTATGATTGTCTGATGGCGTACGGGTGGACCTGCTACTACCTAAAAATTAAAATAAAATTGTCTATTCTTCAGGATTGTGTAGGGCTCAGTTCCTACTAGAAATCTGGTAATTTTCAGATGATTAGAATTATTAAATTTGTAAGAAATAAATTTTTATTTTCGTTTTTACCAAATTTTGATTGTCTGATGGCGTACGGATGGACCTGCTACTACCTAAAAATTAAAATAAAATTGTCTATTCTTCAGGATTGTGTAGAGCTCAGTTCCTACTAGAAATCTGGTAATTTTCAGATGATTAGAATTATTAAATTTGGAAGAAATAAATTTTTATTTTCGTTTTTACCAAATTTTGATTGTCTGATGGCGTTCGGGTGAGGGTGCTACTCCTTAAAAATTAAAATAAAATTGTCTTTTCTTCAGGATTGTGTAGGGCTCAGTTCCTACTAGAAATCTGATAATTTTCAAATGATTAGAATTATTAAATTTGAAAGAAATAAATTTTTATTTTCGTTTTTAACAAATTATGATTGTCTGATGGCGTACGGGTGGACCTGCTACTACTTAAAAATTAAAATAAAATTGTCTATTCTTCAGGATTGTGTAGGGCTCAGTTCCTACTAGAAATCTGGTAATTTTCAGATGATTAGAATTATTAAATTTGTAAGAAATAAATTTTTATTTTCGTTTTTACCAAATTTTGATTGTCTGATGGCGTTCGGGTAAGGGTGCTACTACCTAAAAATTAAAATAAAATTGTCTATTCTTCAGGATTGTGTAGGGATCAGTTCCTACTAGAAATCTGGTAATTTTCAGATGATTAGAATTATTAAATTTGTAAGAAATAAATTTTTATTTTCGTTTTTACCAAATTTTTATTGTCTGATGGCGTTCGGGTGAGTGTGCTACTACTTAAAAATTAAAATAAAATTGTCTTTTCTTCAGGATTGTGTAGGGCTTAGTCCCTACTAAGACTCTGGTAATTTTCAGATGATTAGAATTATTAAATTTAGAAGAAATAAATTTTTATTTTCGTTTTAAACAAATTATGATTGTCTGATGGCGTACGGGTGGACCTGCTACTACTTAAAAATTAAAATAAAATTGTCTATTCTTCAGGATTGTGTAGGGCTCAGTTCCTACTAGAAATCTAGTAATTTTCAGATGATTAGAATTATTAAATTTGTAAGAAATAAATTTTTATTATCGTTTTTACCAAATTTTGAATGTCTGATGGCGTTCGGGTGAGAGTGCTACTACTTAAAAATTAAAATAAAATTGTCTATTCTTCAAGATTGTGTAGAACTTTGTTCCTACTAAGACTCTGGTAATTTTCAGATGATTAGAATTATTAAATTTGTAAGAAATAAATTTTTATTTTCGTTTTTACCAAATTTTGATTGTCTGATGGCGTTCGGGTGAGGGTGCTACTACTTAAAAATTAAAATAAAATTGTCTTTTCTTCAGGATTGTGTAGGGCTCAGTCCCTACTAAGACTCTGGTAATTTTCAGATGATTAGAATTATTAAATTTGTAAGAAATAAATTTTTATTTTCGTTTTTACCAAATTTTGATTGTCTGATGGCGTACGGGTGGACCTGCTACTACCTAAAAATTAAAATAAAATTGTCTATTCTTCAGGATTGTGTAGGGCTCAGTTCCTACTAGAAATCTGGTAATTTTCAGATGATTAGAATTATTAAATTTAAAGAAATAAATTTTTATTTTCGTTTTTACCAAATTTTGATTGTCTGATGGCGTACGGGTGGACCTGCTACTACCTAAAAATTAAAATAAAATTGTCTATTCTTCAGGATTGTGTAGGGCTCAGTTCCTACTAGAAATCTAGTAATTTTCAGATGATTAGAATTATTGAATTTGTAAGAAATAAATTTTTATTTTCGTTTTTACCAAATTTTGATTGTCTGATGGCGTTCGGGTGAGAGTGCTACTACTTAAAAATTAAAATAAAATTGTCTATTCTTCAGGATTGTGTAGAGCTCAGTTCCTACTAGAAATCTGGTAATTTTCAGATGATTAGAATTATTAAATTTGGAAGAAATAAATTTTTATTTTCGTTTTTAACAAATTATGATTGTCTGATGGCGTACGCGTGGACCTGCTACTACTTAAAAATTAAAATAAAATTGTCTATTCTTCAGGATTGTGTAGGGATCAGTTCCTACTAGAAATCTGGTAATTTTCAGATGATTAGAATTATTAAATTTGTAAAAAATAAATTTTTATTTTCGTTTTTACCAAATTTTGATTGTCTGATGGCGTTCGGGTGAGTGTGCTACTACTTAAAAATTAAAATAAAATTGTCTTTTCTTCAGGATTGTGTAGGGCTTAGTCCCTACTAAGACTCTGGTAATTTTCAGATGATTAGAATTATTAAATTTAGAAGAAATAAATTTTTATTTTCGTTTTAAACAAATTATGATTGTCTGATGGCGTACGGGTGGACCTGCTACTACTTAAAAATTAAAATAAAATTGTCTATTCTTCAGGATTGTGTAGGGCTCAGTTCCTACTAGAAATCTGGTAATTTTTAGATGATTAGAATTATTAAATTTGTAAGAAATAAATTTTTATTTTCGTTTTTACCAAATTTTGATTGTCTGATGGCGTACGGATGGACCTGCTACTACCTAAAAATTAAAATAAAATTGTCTATTCTTCAGGATTGTGTAGAGCTCAGTTCCTACTAGAAATCTGGTAATTTTCAGATGATTAGAATTATTAAATTTGGAAGAAATAAATTTTTA
The DNA here is from genome assembly GCA_032872505.1 of Leptopilina syphax. Lineage (NCBI taxonomy): Eukaryota > Metazoa > Arthropoda > Insecta > Hymenoptera > Figitidae > Leptopilina > Leptopilina syphax. The sequence goes on from CM065469.1 coordinate 30,215,984, forward strand.
TTTTCGTTTTTACCAAATTTTGATTGTCTGATGGCGTTCGGGTGAGGGTGCTACTCCTTAAAAATTAAAATAAAATTGTCTTTTCTTCAGGATTGTGTAGGGCTCAGTTCCTACTAGAAATCTGATAATTTTCAAATGATTAGAATTATTAAATTTGAAAGAAATAAATTTTTATTTTCGTTTTTAACAAATTATGATTGTCTGATGGCGTACGGGTGGACCTGCTACTACTTAAAAATTAAAATAAAATTGTCTATTCTTCAGGATTGTGTAGGGCTCAGTTCCTACTAGAAATCTGGTAATTTTCAGATGATTAGAATTATTAAATTTGTAAGAAATAAATTTTTATTTTCGTTTTTACCAAATTTTGATTGTCTGATGGCGTTCGGGTAAGGGTGCTACTACCTAAAAATTAAAATAAAATTGTCTATTCTTCAGGATTGTGTAGGGCTCAGTTCCTACTAGAAATCTGGTAATTTTTAGATGATTAGAATTATTAAATTTGTAAGAAATAAATTTTTATTTTCGTTTTTACCAAATTTTGATTGTCTGATGGCGTACGGATGGACCTGCTACTACCTAAAAATTAAAATAAAATTGTCTATTCTTCAGGATTGTGTAGAGCTCAGTTCCTACTAGAAATCTGGTAATTTTCAGATGATTAGAATTATTAAATTTGGAAGAAATAAATTTTTATTTTCGTTTTTACCAAATTTTGATTGTCTGATGGCGTTCGGGTGAGGGTGCTACTCCTTAAAAATTAAAATAAAATTGTCTTTTCTTCAGGATTGTGTAAGGCTCAGTTCCTACTAGAAATCTGATAATTTTCAAATGATTAGAATTATTAAATTTGAAAGAAATAAATTTTTATTTTCGTTTTTAACAAATTATGATTGTCTGATGGCGTACGGGTGGACCTGCTACTACTTAAAAATTAAAATAAAATTGTCTATTCTTCAGGATTGTGTAGGGCTCAGTTCCTACTAGAAATCTGGTAATTTTCAGATGATTAGAATTATTAAATTTGTAAGAAATAAATTTTTATTTTCGTTTTTACCAAATTTTGATTGTCTGATGGCGTTCGGGTGAGAGTGCTACTACTTAAAAATTAAAATAAAATTGTCTATTCTTCAGGATTGTGTAGAGCTCAGTTCCTACTAGAAATCTGGTAATTTTCAGATGATTAGAATTATTAAATTTGGAAGAAATAAATTTTTATTTTCGTTTTTAACAAATTATGATTGTCTGATGGCGTACGGGTGGACCTGCTACTACCTAAAAATTAAAATAAAATTGTCTATTCTTCAGGATTGTGTAGGGCTCAGTTCCTACTAGAAATCTGGTAATTTTCAGATGATTAGAATTATTAAATTTGTAAGAAATAAATTTTTATTTTCGTTTTTACCAAATTTTAATTGTCTGATGGCGTACGGATGGACCTGCTACTACCTAAAAATTAAAATAAAATTGTCTATTCTTCAGGATTGTGTAGGGCTCAGTTCCTACTAGAAATCTAGTAATTTTCAGATAATTAGAATTATTAAATTTGTAAGAAATAAATTTTTATTTTCGTTTTTACCAAATTTTGATTGTCTGATGGCGTTCGGGTGAGGGTGCTACTACTTAAAAATTAAAATAAAATTGTCTTTTCTTCAGGATTGTGTAGGGCTCAGTCCCTACTAAGACTCTGGTAATTTTCAGATGATTAGAATTATTAAATTTGGAAGAAATAAATTTTTATTTTCGTTTTTAAACAAATTATGATTGTCTGATGGCGTACGGGTGGACCTGCTACTACTTAAAAATTAAAATAAAATTGTCTATTCTTCAAGATTGTGTAGGGCTTTGTTCCTACTAAGACTCTGGTAATTTTCAGATGATTAAAATTATTAAATTTGAAAGAAATAAATTTTTCTTTTCGTTTTTAACAAATTATGATTGTCTGATGGCGTACGGGTGGACCTGCTACTACTTAAAAATTAAAATAAAATTGTCTATTCTTCAGGATTGTGTAGGGCTCAGTTCCTACTAGAAATCTGGTAATTTTCAAATGATTAAAATTATTAAATTTGAAAGAAATAAATTTTTCTTTTCGTTTTTAACAAATTATGATTGTCTGATGGCGTACGGGTGGACCTGCTACTACTTAAAAATTAAAATAAAATTGTCTATTCTTCAGGATTGTGTAGGGCTCAGTTCCTACTAGAAATCTGCTAATTTTCAGATGATTAGAATCATTAAATTTAGAAGAAATAAATTTTTATTTTCGTTTTAAACAAATTATGATTGTCTGATGGCGTACGGGTGGACCTGCTACTACTTAAAAATTAAAATAAAATTGTCTATTCTTCAGGATTGTGTAGGGCTCAGTTCCTACTAGAAATCTGGTAATTTTCAGATGATTAGAATTAGTAAATTTAGAAGAAATAAATTTTTATTTTCGTTTTTAACAAATTATGATTGTCTGATGGCGTACGGGTGGACCTGCTACTACCTAAAAATTAAAATAAAATTGTCTATTCTTCAGGATTGTGTAGAGCTCAGTTCCTACTAGAAATCTGGTAATTTTCAGATGATTAGAATTATTAAATTTGGAAGAAATAAATTTTTATTTTCGTTTTTAACAAATTATGATTGTCTGATGGCGTACGGGTGGACCTGCTACTACTTAAAAATTAAAATAAAATTGTCTATTCTTCAGGATTGTGTAGGGCTCAGTTCCTACTAGAAATCTGGTAATTTTCAGATGATTAGAATTATTAAATTTGTAAGAAATAAATTTTTATTTTCGTTTTTACCAAATTTTGATTGTCTGATGGCGTTCGGGTGAGAGTGCTACTACTTAAAAATTAAAATAAAATTGTCTATTCTTCAGGATTGTGTAGAGCTCAGTTCCTACTAGAAATCTGGTAATTTTCAGATGATTAGAATTATTAAATTTGGAAGAAATAAATTTTTATTTTCGTTTTTAACAAATTATGATTGTCTGATGGCGTACGGGTGGACCTGCTACTACCTAAAAATCAAAATAAAATTGTCTATTCTTCAGGATTGTGTAGGGCTCAGTTCCTACTAGAAATCTGGTAATTTTCAGATGATTAGAATTATTAAATTTGTAAGAAATAAATTTTTATTTTCGTTTTTACCAAATTTTAATTGTCTGATGGCGTACGGATGGACCTGCTACTACCTAAAAATTAAAATAAAATTGTCTATTCTTCAGGATTGTGTAGGGCTCAGTTCCTACTAGAAATCTAGTAATTTTCAGATGATTAGAATTATTAAATTTGTAAGAAATAAATTTTTATTTTCGTTTTTACCAAATTTTGATTGTCTGATGGCGTTCGGGTGAGAGTGCTACTACTTAAAAATTAAAATAAAATTGTCTATTCTTCAGGATTCTGTAGAGCTCAGTTCCTACTAGAAATCTGGTAATTTTCAGATGATTAGAATTATTAAATTTGTAAGAAATAAATTTTTATTTTCGTTTTTACCAAATTTTGATTGTCTGATGGCGTTCGGGTGAGAGTGCTACTACTTAAAAATTGAAATAAAATTGTCTATTCTTCAGGATTGTGTAGGGCTCAGTTCCTACTAGAAATCTGGTAATTTTCAGATGATTAGAATTATTAAATTTGTAAGAAATAAATTTTTATTTTCGTTTTTACCAAATTTTGATTGTCTGATGGCGTTCGGGTGAGAGTGCTACTACTTAAAAATTAAAATAAAATTGTCTATTCTTCAGGATTGTGTAGAACTCAGTTCCTACTAGAAATCTGGTAACTTTCAGATGATTAGAATTATTAAATTTGGAAGAAATAAATTTTTATTTTCGTTTTTAACAAATTATGATTGTCTGATGGCGTACGGGTGGACCTGCTACTACTTAAAAATTAAAATAAAATTGTCTATTCTTCAGGATTGTGTAGGGCTCAGTTCCTACTAGAAATCTGGTAATTTTCAGATGATTAGAATTATTAAATTTGTAAGAAATAAATTTTTATTTTCGTTTTTACCAAATTTTGATTGTCTGATGGCGTTCGGGTGAGGGTGCTACTACTTAAAAATTAAAATAAAATTGTCTATTCTTCAAGATTGTGTAGGGCTTTGTTCCTACTAAGACTCTGGTAATTTTCAGATGATTAAAATTATTAAATTTGAAAGAAATAAATTTTTCTTTTCGTTTTTAACAAATTATGATTGTCTGATGGCGTACGGGTGGACCTGCTACTACTTAAAAATTAAAATAAAATTGTCTATTCTTCAGGATTGTGTAGGGCTCAGTTCCTACTAGAAATCTGGTAATTTTAAGATGATTAGAATTATTAAATTTGTAAGAAATAAATTTTTATTTTCGTTTTTACCAAATTTTGATTGTCTGATGGCGTTCGGGTGAGGGTGCTACTACTTAAAAATTAAAATAAAATTGTCTTTTCTTCAGGATTGTGTAGGGCTCAGTCCCTACTAAGACTCTGGTAATTTTCAGATGATTAGAATTATTAAATTTGGAAGAAATAAATTTTTATTTTCGTTTTTAACAAATTATGATTGTCTGATGGCGTACGGGTGGACCTGCTACTACTTAAAAATTAAAATAAAATTGTCTATTCTTCAGGATTGTGTAGGGCTCAGTTCCTACTAGAAATCTGGTAATTTTCAGATGATTAGAATTATTAAATTTGTAAGAAATAAATTTTTATTTTCGTTTTTACCAAATTTTGATTGTCTGATGGCGTTCGGGTGAGGGTGCTACTACTTAAAAATTAAAATAAAATTGTCTTTTCTTCAGGATTGTGTAGGGCTCAGTCCCTACTAAGACTCTGGTAATTTTCAGATGATTAGAATTATTAAGTTTGGAAGAAATAAATTTTTATTTTCGTTTTTAACAAATTATGATTGTCTGATGGCGTACGGGTGGACCTGCTACTACCTAAAAATTAAAATAAAATTGTCTATTCTTCAGGATTGTGTAGAACTCAGTTCCTACTAGAAATCTGGTAATTTTCAGATGATTAGAATTATTAAATTTGTAAGAAATAAATTTTTATTTTCGTTTTTACCAAATTTTGATTGTCTGATGGCGTTCGGGTGAGGGTGCTACTACTTAAAAATTAAAATAAAATTGTCTATTCTTTAGGATTGTGTAGGGCTCAGTTCCTACTAGAAATCTGGTAATTTTCAGATGATTAGAATTATTAAATATAGAAGAAATAAATTTTTAATGACATTTTCCCAAAATTTTGATTGTCTGATAGCGTTCGGGTGGACCTGCTACTACTTAAAAATTAAAATAAAATTGTCTATTCTTCAGGATTGTGTAGGGCTCAGTTCCTACTAGAAATCTGGTAATTTTCAGATGATTAGAATTATTAAATTTGGAAGAAATAAATTTTTATTTTCATTTTTAACAAATTATGATTGTCTGATGGCGTACGGGTGGACCTGCTACTACCTAAAAATTAAAATAAAATTGTCTATTCTTCAGGATTGTGTAGAACTCAGTTCCTACTAGAAATCTGGTAATTTTCAGATGATTAGAATTATTAAATTTGTAAGAAATAAATTTTTATTTTCGTTTTTACCAAATTTTGATTGTCTGATGGCGTTCGGGTGAGGGTGCTACTACTTAAAAATTAAAATAAAATTGTCTATTCTTCAAGATTGTGTAGGGCTTTGTTTCTACTAAGACTCTGGTAATTTTCAGATGATTAAAATTATTAAATTTGAAAGAAATAAATTTTTCTTTTCGTTTTTAACAAATTATGATTGTCTGATGGCGTACGGGTGGACCTGCTACTACTTAAAAATTAAAATAAAATTGTCTATTCTTCAGGATTGTGTAGGGCTCAGTTCCTACTAGAAATCTGGTAATTTTCAGATGATTAGAATTATTAAATTTGTAAGAAATAAATTTTTATTTTCGTTTTTACCAAATTTTGATTGTCTGATGGCGTTCGGGTGAGGGTGCTACTACTTAAAAATTAAAATAAAATTGTCTTTTCTTTAGGATTGTGTAGGGCTCAGTCCCTACTAAGACTCTGGTAATTTTCAGATGATTAGAATTATTAAATTTGGAAGAAATAAATTTTTATTTTCGTTTTTAACAAATTATGATTGTCTGATGGCGTTCGGGTGAGGGTGCTACTACTTAAAAATTAAAATAAAATTGTCTTTTCTTTAGGATTGTGTAGGGCTCAGTCCCTACTAAGACTTTGGTAATTTTCAGATAATTAGAATTATTAAATTTGTAAGAAATAAATTTTTATTTTCGTTTTTACCAAATTTTGATTGTCTGATGGCGTTCGGGTGAGAGTGCTACTACTTAAAAATTAAAATAAAATTGTCTTTTCTTCAGGATTGTGTAGGGCTCAGTTCCTACTAGAAATCTAGTAATTTTCAGATAATTAGAATTATTAAATTTGAAAGAAATAAATTTTTATTTTCGTTTTTACCAAATTTTGATTGTCTGATGGCGTTCGGGTGAGGGTGCTACTACTTAAAAATTAAAATAAAATTGTCTATTCTTCAAGATTGTGTAGGGCTTTGTTCCTACTAAGACTCTAGTAATTTTCAGATGATTAGAATTATTGAATTTGTAAGAAATAAATTTTTATTTTCGTTTTTACCAAATTTTGATTGTCTGATGGCGTTCGGGTGAGAGTGCTACTACTTAAAAATTAAAATAAAATTGTCTATTCTTCAGGATTGTGTAGAGCTCAGTTCCTACTAGAAATCTGGTAATTTTCAGATGATTAGAATTATTAAATTTGGAAGAAATAAATTTTTATTTTCGTTTTTAACAAATTATGATTGTCTGATGGCGTACGCGTGGACCTGCTACTACTTAAAAATTAAAATAAAATTGTCTATTCTTCAGGATTGTGTAAAGATCAGTTCCTACTAGAAATCTGGTAATTTTCAGATGATTAGAATTATTAAATTTGTAAAAAATAAATTTTTATTTTCGTTTTTACCAAATTTTGATTGTCTGATGGCGTTCGGGTGAGTGTGCTACTACTTAAAAATTAAAATAAAATTGTCTTTTCTTCAGGATTGTGTAGGGCTTAGTCCCTACTAAGACTCTGGTAATTTTCAGATGATTAGAATTATTAAATTTAGAAGAAATAAATTTTTATTTTCGTTTTAAACAAATTATGATTGTCTGATGGCGTACGGGTGGACCTGCTACTACTTAAAAATTAAAATAAAATTGTCTATTCTTCAGGATTGTGTAGGGCTCAGTTCCTACTAGAAATCTGGTAATTTTTAGATGATTAGAATTATTAAATTTGTAAGAAATAAATTTTTATTTTCGTTTTTACCAAATTTTGATTGTCTGATGGCGTACGGATGGACCTGCTACTACCTAAAAATTAAAATAAAATTGTCTATTCTTCAGGATTGTGTAGAGCTCAGTTCCTACTAGAAATCTGGTAATTTTCAGATGATTAGAATTATTAAATTTGGAAGAAATAAATTTTTATTTTCGTTTTTACCAAATTTTGATTGTCTGATGGCGTTCGGGTGAGGGTGCTACTCCTTAAAAATTAAAATAAAATTGTCTATTCTTCAGGATTGTGTAGGGCTCAGTTCCTACTAGAAATCTGGTAATTTTCAGATGATTAGAATTATTAAATTTGTAAGAAATAAATTTTTATTTTCGTTTTTACCAAATTTTAATTGTCTGATGGCGTACGGATGGACCTGCTACTACCTAAAAATTAAAATAAAATTGTCTATTCTTCAGGATTGTGTAGGGCTCAGTTCCTACTAGAAATCTAGTAATTTTCAGATAATTAGAATTATTAAATTTGTAAGAAATAAATTTTTATTTTCGTTTTTACCAAATTTTGATTGTCTGATGGCGTTCGGGTGAGGGTGCTACTACTTAAAAATTAAAATAAAATTGTCTTTTCTTCAGGATTGTGTAGGGCTCAGTCCCTACTAAGACTCTGGTAATTTTCAGATGATTAGAATTATTAAATTTGGAAGAAATAAATTTTTATTTTCGTTTTAAACAAATTATGATTGTCTGATGGCGTACGGGTGGACCTGCTACTACTTAAAAATTAAAATAAAATTGTCTATTCTTCAAGATTGTGTAGGGCTTTGTTCCTACTAAGACTCTGGTAATTTTCAGATGATTAAAATTATTAAATTTGAAAGAAATAAATTTTTCTTTTCGTTTTTAACAAATTATGATTGTCTGATGGCGTACGGGTGGACCTGCTACTACTTAAAAATTAAAATAAAATTGGCTATTCTTCAGGATTGTGTAGGGCTCAGTTCCTACTAGAAATCTGGTAATTTTCAGATGATTAGAATTAGTAAATTTGGAAGAAATAAATTTTTATTTTCGTTTTTAACAAATTATGATTGTCTGATGGCGTACGGGTGGACCTGCTACTACCTAAAAATTAAAATAAAATTGTCTATTCTTCAGGATTGTGTAGAGCTCAGTTCCTACTAGAAATCTGGTAATTTTCAGATGATTAGAATTATTAAATTTGGAAGAAATAAATTTTTATTTTCGTTTGTAACAAATTATGATTGTCTGATGGCGTACGGGTGGACCTGCTACTACTTAAAAATTAAAATAAAATTGTCTATTCTTCAGGATTGTGTAGGGCTCAGTTCCTACTAGAAATCTGGTAATTTTCAGATGATTAGAATTATTAAATTTGTAAGAAATAAATTTTTATTTTCGTTTTTACCAAATTTTGATTGTCTGATGGCGTTCGGGTGAGAGTGCTACTACTTAAAAATTAAAATAAAATTGTCTATTCTTCAGGATTGTGTAGAGCTCAGTTCCTACTAGAAATCTGGTAATTTTCAGATGATTAGAATTATTAAATTTGGAAGAAATAAATTTTTATTTTCGTTTTTAACAAATTATGATTGTCTGATGGCGTACGGGTGGACCTGCTACTACCTAAAAATTAAAATAAAATTGTCTATTCTTCAGGATTGTGTAGGGCTCAGTTCCTACTAGAAATCTGGTAATTTTCAGATGATTAGAATTATTAAATTTGTAAGAAATAAATTTTTATTTTCGTTTTTACCAAATTTTAATTGTCTGATGGCGTACGGATGGACCTGCTACTACCTAAAAATTAAAATAAAATTGTCTATTCTTCAGGATTGTGTAGGGCTCAGTTCCTACTAGAAATCTAGTAATTTTCAGATGATTAGAATTATTAAATTTGTAAGAAATAAATTTTTATTTTCGTTTTTACCAAATTTTGATTGTCTGATGGCGTTCGGGTGAGAGTGCTACTACTTAAAAATTAAAATAAAATTGTCTATTCTTCAGGATTCTGTAGAGCTCAGTTCCTACTAGAAATCTGGTAATTTTCAGATGATTAGAATTATTAAATTTGTAAGAAATAAATTTTTATTTTCGTTTTTACCAAATTTTGATTGTCTGATGGCGTTCGGGTGAGAGTGCTACTACTTAAAAATTGAAATAAAATTGTCTATTCTTCAGGATTGTGTAGGGCTCAGTTCCTACTAGAAATCTGGTAATTTTCAGATGATTAGAATTATTAAATTTGTAAGAAATAAATTTTTATTTTCGTTTTTACCAAATTTTGATTGTCTGATGGCGTTCGGGTGAGAGTGCTACTACTTAAAAATTAAAATAAAATTGTCTTTTTTTCAGGATTGTGTAGAGCTCAGTTCCTACTAGAAATCTTATAATTTTCAGATGATTAGAATTATTAAATTTGTAAGAAATAAATTTTTATTTTCGTTTTTACCAAATTTTGATTGTCTGATGGCGTTCGGGTGAGGGTGCTACTACTTAAAAATTAAAATAAAATTGTCTATTCTTCAGGATTGTGTAGGGCTCAGTTCCTACTAGAAATCTGGTAATTTTCAGATGATTAGAATTATTAAATTTGGAAGAAATAAATTTTTATTTTCGTTTTTAACAAATTATGATTGTCTGATGGCGTACGGGTGGACCTGCTACTACTTAAAAATTAAAATAAAATTGTCTATTCTTCAGGATTGTGTAGGGCTCAGTTCCTACTAGAAATCTGGTAATTTTCAGATGATTAGAATTATTAAATTTGTAAGAAATAAATTTTTATTTTCGTTTTTACCAAATTTTGATTGTCTGATGGCGTTCGGGTGAGAGTGCTACTACTTAAAAATTAAAATAAAATTGTCTATTCTTCAGGATTGTGTAGAACTCAGTTCCTACTAGAAATCTGGTAATTTTCAGATGATTAGAATTATTAAATTTGGAAGAAATAAATTTTTATTTTCGTTTTTAACAAATTATGATTGTCTGATGGCGTACGGGTGGACCTGCTACTACTTAAAAATTAAAATAAAATTGTCTATTCTTCAGGATTGTGTAGGGCTCAGTTCCTACTAGAAATCTGGTAATTTTCAGATGATTAGAATTATTAAATTTGTAAGAAATAAATTTTTATTTTCGTTTTTACCAAATTTTGATTGTCTGATGGCGTTCGGGTGAGGGTGCTACTACTTAAAAATTAAAATAAAATTGTCTATTCTTCAAGATTGTGTAGGGCTTTGTTCCTACTAAGACTCTGGTAATTTTCAGATGATTAAAATTATTAAATTTGAAAGAAATAAATTTTTCTTTTCGTTTTTAACAAATTATGATTGTCTGATGGCGTACGGGTGGACCTGCTACTACTTAAAAATTAAAATAAAATTGTCTATTCTTCAGGATTGTGTAGGGCTCAGTTCCTACTAAAAATCTGGTAATTTTCAGATGATTAGAATTATTAAATTTGTAAGAAATAAATTTTTATTTTCGTTTTTACCAAATTTTGATTGTCTGATGGCGTTCGGGTGAGGGTGCTACTACTTAAAAATTAAAATAAAATTGTCTTTTCTTCAGGATTGTGTAGGGCTCAGTCCCTACTAAGACTCTGGTAATTTTCAGATGATTAGAATTATTAAATTTGGAAGAAATAAATTTTTATTTTCGTTTTAAACAAATTTTGATTGTCTGATGGCGTACGGGTGGACCTGCTACTACTTAAAAATTAAAATAAAATTGTCTATTCTTCAGGATTGTGTAGGGCTCAGTTCCTACTAGAAATCTGGTAATTTTCAGATGATTAGAATTATTAAATTTGTAAGAAATAAATTTTTATTTTCGTTTTTACCAAATTTTGATTGTCTGATGGCGTTCGGGTGAGGGTGCTACTACTTAAAAATTAAAATAAAATTGTCTATTCTTTAGGATTGTGTAGGGCTCAGTTCCTACTAGAAATCTGGTAATTTTCAGATGATTAGAATTATTAAATATAGAAGAAATAAATTTTTAATGACATTTTTCCAAATTTTGATTGTCTGATAGCGTTCGGGTGGACCTGCTACTACTTAAAAATTAAAATAAAATTGTCTATTCTTCAGGATTGTGTAGGGCTCAGTTCCTACTAGAAATCTGGTAATTTTCAGATGATTAGAATTATTAAATTTGTAAGAAATAAATTTTTATGACATTTTTCCCAAAATTTTGATTGTCTGATAGCGTTCGGGTGGACCTGCTACTACTTAAAAATTAAAATAAAATTGTCTATTCTTCAGGATTGTGTAGGGCTTTGTTTCTACTAAGACTCTGGTAATTTTCAGATGATTAGAATTATTAAATTTGAAAGAAATAAATTTTTCTTTTCGTTTTTAACAAATTATGATTGTCTGATGGCGTACGGGTGGACCTGCTACTACTTAAAAATTAAAATAAAATTGTCTATTCTTCAGGATTGTGTAGGGCTCAGTTTCCTACTAGAAATCTGGTAATTTTCAGATGATTAGAATTATTAAATTTGTAAGAAATAAATTTTTATTTTCGTTTTTACCAAATTTTGATTGTCTGATGGCGTTCGGGTGAGGGTGTGCTACTACTTAAAAATTAAAATAAAATTGTCTTTTCTTTAGGATTGTGTAGGGCTCAGTCCCTACTAAGACTCTGGTAATTTTCAGATGATTAGAATTATTAAATTTGGAAGAAATAAATTTTTATTTTCGTTTTTAACAAATTATGATTGTCTGATGGCGTTCGGGTGAGGGTGCTACTACTTAAAAATTAAAATAAAATTGTCTTTTCTTTAGGATTGTGTAGGGCTCAGTCCCTACTAAGACTTTGGTAATTTTCAGATGATTAGAATTATTAAATTTGGAAGAAATAAATTTTTATTTTCGTTTTTAAACAAATTATGATTGTCTGATGGCGTACGGGTGGACCTGCTACTACTTAAAAATTAAAATAAAATTGTCTATTCTTCAGGATTGTGTAGGGCTTTTGTTCCTACTAAGACTCTAGTAATTTTCAGATGATTAGAAATATTGAATTTGTAAGAAATAAATTTTTATTTTCGTTTTTTACCAAATTTTGATTGTCTGATGGCGTTCGGGTGAGGGTGCTACTACTTAAAAATTAAAATAAAATTGTCTTTTCTTTAGGATTGTGTAGGGCTCAGTCCCTACTAAGACTTTGGTAATTTTCAGATAATTAGAATTATTAAATTTGTAAGAAATAAATTTTTATTTTCGTTTTTACCAAATTTTGATTGTCTGATGGCGTTCGGGTGAGAGTGCTACTACTTAAAAATTAAAATAAAATTGTCTTTTCTTCAGGATTGTGTAGGGCTCAGTTCCTACTAGAAATCTAGTAATTTTCAGATAATTAGAATTATTAAATTTGAAAGAAATAAATTTTTATTTTCGTTTTTACCAAATTTTGATTGTCTGATGGCGTTCGGGTGAGGGTGCTACTACTTAAAAATTAAAATAAAATTGTCTATTCTTCAAGATTGTGTAGGGCTTTGTTCCTACTAAGACTCTAGTAATTTTCAGATGATTAGAATTATTGAATTTGTAAGAAAAAAATTTTTATTTTCGTTTTTTACCAAATTTTGATTGTCTGATGGCGTTCGGGTGAGAGTGCTACTACTTAAAAATTAAAATAAAATTGTCTATTCTTCAGGATTGTGTAGAGCTCAGTTCCTACTAGAAATCTGGTAATTTTCAGATGATTAGAATTATTAAATTTGGAAGAAATAAATTTTTATTTTCGTTTTTAACAAATTATGATTGTCTGATGGCGTACGCGTGGACCTGCTACTACTTAAAAATTAAAATAAAATTGTCTATTCTTCAGGATTGTGTAGGGATCAGTTCCTACTAGAAAATCTGGTAATTTTCAGATGATTAGAATTATTAAATTTGTAAGAAATAAATTTTTATTTTCGTTTTTACCAAATTTTGATTGTCTGATGGCGTTCGGGTGAGTGTGCTACTACTTAAAAATTAAAATAAAATTGTCTTTTCTTCAGGATTGTGTAGAGCTTAGTCCCTACTAAGACTCTGGTAATTTTCAGATGATTAGAATTATTAAATTTAGAAGAAATAAATTTTTATTTTCGTTTTAAAACAAATTATGATTGTCTGATGGCGTAAGGGTGGACCTGCTACTACTTAAAAATTAAAATAAAATTGTCTATTCTTCAGGATTGTGTAGGGCTCAGTTCCTACTAGAAATCTAGTAATTTTCAGATGATTAGAATTATTAAATTTTGTAAGAAATAAATTTTTTATTATCGTTTTTACCAAATTTTGAATGTCTGATGGCGTTCGGGTGAGAGTGCTACTACTTAAAAATTAAAATAAAATTGTCTATTCTTCAAGATTGTGTTAGAACTTTGTTCCTACTAAGACTCTGGTAATTTTCAGATGATTAGAATTATTAAATTTGTAAGAAATAAATTTTTATTTTCGTTTTTACCAAATTTTGATTGTCTGATGGCGTTCGGGTGAGGGTGCTACTACTTAAAAATTAAAATAAAATTGTCTTTTCTTCAGGATTGTGTAGGGCTCAGTCCCTACTAAGACTCTGGTAATTTTCAGATGATTAGAATTATTAAATTTGTAAGAAATAAATTTTTATTTTCGTTTTTTACCAAATTTTGATTGTCTGATGGCGTTCGGGTGAGAGTGCTACTACTTAAAAATTAAAATAAAATTGTCTATTGTTCAGGATTGTGTAGAGCTCAGTTCCTACTAGAAATCTGGTAATTTTCAGATCATTAGAATTATTAAATTTGTAAGAAATAAATTTTTATTTTCGTTTTTACCAAATTTTGATTGTCTGATGGCGTACGGGTGGACCTGCTACTACCTAAAAATTAAAATAAAATTGTCTATTCTTCAGGATTGTGTAGAGCTCAGTTCCTACTAGAAATCTGGTAATTTTCAGATGATTAGAATTATTAAATTTGTAAGAAATAAATTTTTATTTTCGTTTTTACCAAATTTTGATTGTCTGATGGCGTTCGGGGTGAGGGTGCTACTACTTAAAAATTAAAATAAAATTGTCTATTCTTCAGGATTGTGTAGAGCTCAGTTCCTACTAGAAATCTGGTAATTTTCAGATCATTAGAATTATTAAATTTGGAAGAAATAAATTTTTATTTTCGTTTTTACCAAATTTTGATTGTCTGATGGCGTTCGGGTGAGGGTGCTACTACCTAAAAATTAAAATAAAATTGTCTTTTCTTTAGGATTGTGTAGAGCTCAGTTCCTACTAGAAATCTGGTAATTTTCAGATGATTAGAATTATTAAATTTGTAAGAAATAAATTTTTATTTTCGTTTTTACCAAATTTTGATTGTCTGATGGCGTTCGGGTGAGGGTGCTACTACCTAAAAATTAAAATAAAATTGTCTATTCTTCAGGATTGTGTAGGGCTCAGTTCCTACTAGAAATCTTATAATTTTCAGATGATTAAAATTATTAAATTTGTAAGAAATAAATTTTTATTTTCGTTTTTACCAAATTTTGATTGTCTGATGGCGTTCGGGTGAGGGTGCTACTACTTAAAAATTAAAATAAAATTGTCTTTTCTTTAGGATTGTGTAGGGCTCAGTTCCTACTAGAAATCTTATAATTTTCAGATGATTAGAATTATTAAATTTGTAAGAAATAAATTTTTATTTTCGTTTTTAACAAATTATGATTGTCTGATGGCGTACGGGTGGACCTGCTACTACCTAAAAATTAAAATAAAATTGTCTATTCTTCAGGACTGTGTAGGGCTCAGTTCCTACTAGAAATCTGTAAATTTTCAGATGATTAGAATTATTAAATTTGTAAGAAATAAATTTTTATTTTCGTTTTTACCAAATTTTGATTGTCTGATGGCGTTCGGGTGAGAGTGCTACTACTTAAAAATTAAAATAAAATTGTCTATTCTTCAGGATTGTGTAGAGCTCAGTTCCTACTAGAAATCTGGTAATTTTCAGATGATTAGAATTATTAAATTTGGAAGAAATAAATTTTTATTTTCGTTTTTAACAAATTATGATTGTCTGATGGCGTACGGGTGGACCTGCTACTACCTAAAAATTAAAATAAAATTGTCTATTCTTCAGGATTGTGTAGGGCTCAGTTCCTACTAGAAATCTGGGTAATTTTCAGATGATTAGAATTATTAAATTTGTAAGAAATAAATTTTTATTTTCGTTTTTTACCAAATTTTGATTGTCTGATGGCGTTCGGTGTGAGGGTTGCTACAACTAAAAATAAAAATAAAATTGTCTATTCTTCAGGATTGTGTAGGGCTCAGTTCCTACTAGAAATCTTATAATTTTCAAATGATTAAAATTATTAAATTTGTAAGAAATAAATTTTTATTTTCGTTTTTAACCAAATTT